>CM055198.1:21157035-21372035 GCA_029224185.1 Karalla daura
TTTAGTTTTTTTGTCACTGGTCCTATAAACATTTTCAATCAATCGATCAATCAATCGGTCTTTATTTGTACCACGAGGCATTCTCATCACAGAGCGTCTGCACACACGTTGAGGAAGGAACGACTTAAGAGGCTGAGACGAGTCGACTCGAGACACTGCGTTACTCTGAGGAAACACTAGACAGAAACCAGATGAAAAGATAAAAACAAATAAATGAACAAGTAAACATGTAAACAAAACACAAAGTCTGTGGAGTTAAAACCAGAGTAACAAGTAACAACTAAACAGATTCCTCTTAACAAGAGCAGCCTGAGATGAATACACTGTAAACCCTCAGCTTTACTGATTTGCCGCATGTCTTATCTACCTTATCTAGCTCTATTTAAAGCACACCAACACAACAATGAGAATAAAAGGTGCAGCATATGCACGAGGTGTGAATGCAGCAGAAAACGATCTATAGATAGGATAAAGAACGGAGTCCGTCCCAAGACACGCCTCATTCAGGTCCTCTAAACATGCGTGTGGAGGACACGCGTTAGAAAACCCCACACAAACACGTTAAAAACACGCAAACCAGAATGTGGAAAACCTGATCACTGCAGCAGCACTGAGCTGCAGTGAAAACAGTAAAACTGGAAAACAGAAAAAAATAAATGACAACAAATCAAGATTTGCATGAAAGCACCTTCTGAGGAATGGCTGACACCTCGGTAATTTACCCATGATGCTCCTGTGAAGGCGCGTTATGGTGGAGCTGCTGTACGTATATCTGTGTGGTTTAGACTCTCGGATCTGTCGCGGACGGACGGTTTGTGTGAAGTGATGAATAAATATAAAGTGTCTGTCAAAATCTTTTTTTAGCTCCTAGTTGAAAGTCATGACATCAGCTGAGGGGAAACTGAAACAGATGCCCTTTTCTGACACCCTCAGAGAGAGAGAGAGAGAGAGAGAGAGAGGGGAGAGTGAGAGAGAGAGAGGGAGGGAGGGAGGAAGTGCCAGCAGCAGACAGACACAGAGATGCAGAGCATTCATCCACTGTCGGGCCCCAGAAATGAGACTTTGCTGAGGCTGTGTGTGCGTGTCTAACACGCCCCGATGGTGCAGAGTCAAACCAATCAGCTGTTTATACTTATTTGATTTGTCGATCTTCTTCTTTATTCGACTCTCTCCTGGCTCCTCGTTTCATCCACCGGGTCAGGGTGGAGAGGAGGAGAGGAAGGTGTTCACCCTCTAGTGATGTCTCTGTGGAGCCTCTCTGCTCGGCCTGGTCCCGGGGACTTAGTCGAACGGTTGAACAGAGTATTGTTGATCTATGTTCCATAGAAGCTGTTTCCTGTTTTTAGTTGTGGGAGTATCACAGAGCATCACTTTTTCTTGAACTAAGTCAAGAGAAAGAGTCGCTTAACACACAGCTGTTACACTTTAGAGTGTACTTTCAACTAGAATTAGAGAAGGAATCAGATACTATATGTATATGAATATCAATATTCACACACTGAAAAAAGGAAAAACACACAGGTCTGAACTTTACATGGTCAGTGGTATCATAGTATCCACGGTTATTACTCCAGTAGAAGTATAGATTACTAGGGTTTAGAAATACTTCTGTAGCAGGTGAAGTATCAACTGAAGCTGTTTACTCAGGTAAAAGTTAAGAGTTTATAAACTACTTCAAGTATAAAAGTAAAAGTAATGAAAGGGAAAAAATGCCATTAAGGACCAAATTGTTGTAGGGAGTGCTTGCTCTCTCTCTCTCTCTCTCTCTCTCTCTCTCTCTCTCTCTCTCTCTCTCTCTCTCTCTCTCTCTCTCTCTCTCTCTCTCTCTCTCTCTCTCTCCCTCCTCTCCCTCTCTCCCTCTCTCTCTGTCTCTCTCTCTCTCTCTCTCTCTCTCTCTCTCTGTCTCTGTCTCTGTCTCTGTCTCTGTCTCTCTCTCTGTCTCTCTCTCTGTCTCTCTCTCTGTCTCTCTCTCTAGCGCTATCTCTCTTTCTCTCTCTCTCTGTCTCTGTCTCTCTCTCTCTATCGCTCTCTCTCTCTCTCTCTCTCTCTCTCTCTCTCTCTCTCTGTGTAAAGCAGTAGAAGAAGAAAGTAATCACTCCAGTGAAGTATAGATAACTAAAAACTTCTATTTAGGTAAAGTAACAAAGTATTTGTACTTCAAAGTATTTGTACTTCATTACTTGACACCTCTGCACATGGTCTAACCTGGTGTGACCAGTTTGTGGATGCTGAAAGTTCACTGTGAGCTGGGGAGTTACGTGCAACATTAAGAGAGTTAGAGGAACTGATTTTTTCATGTTTTTACCCTCAGGAGTCGATTAAAACCAAAAGCAAAGAAAGCGTCGACAGAAATCTAAATGAACGGAGGTCGACAGCTCGCTTCGTCTCAGTGTTGTGTCTGCGCCGTGTTTACGTCGCCCTCCAGTCTGGAATAAATTATGCATAAAGTAACGGAGAGGTTGTGAAGCGCGCGTGCTGCTTTGTTGGCGTTCCTGGCTCCTCGGCCTGGGGACGGCACAGATCTTTATTTATCTATTTACTCATCTATTCACTTTTTGGACGGAGCTCTGGTCCATACTCGGTTTCCCTGGACGGCCTCCACGCTGTGAGGTAAGCGCCTCGTAAACACGCCCGCATGCCAGCACGTGGCTGGAAACGGTGAAAGCTTTATATGTTTTATATCTTTTCATTTACTTCACACACACACACACACACACACACACACACACACACACTGGCCGCAGATTAAGGCTGACTCCGTCGGATCCCGAGCCAAAGCGTTTGGCAGTTCCTCTCCGACGACCCCTCCGAAGGCTCTCGCTCGTCCGTCTCATGCGCGGATGCTATTGTGTGCAGATTATCCAGTGAAACCTTCAAACCGCGTGCAGGAATACGCAGGAACAGAGGCCGGCTGGGACTTGATAGCAGGGAGGATAACGCGGTCAGAGAGTCAGCGCGTGTCTGCAGGTCTGCGCTGTGTCCACGGATGACGCCCGACATCTGATAACGGCCCGGAAGATAGTCACGTCCCCGTCGGGGGAACACAGCCACAGCTCCAAAACTACTTTTCTTTTTTTATGTCTTATTAAACTGCACTTTTATTCTATGAGTGCCTGTTACTGTCCGACTCTGGAGAGGAAAGAAAATGTGCAGATGCTTCTTTGGCCTTTGGATATGAAATGACTTTTCGTAGTTGGAATGAGTCATGTGTAACTTTTCGCATAATATTAACTTTTTATTTACTTTTATGTGTAGTGAACATGTTCCTTTTTTCACAAAGGGACGATCTAACATCTTCAAATGCCTGAAAGTGCTCACGTTTAAGCAGCTGAGGTCAGATCGTGTTAACATAACTTCTTAAAATCAATCTCAAGAAGACGTTTAGATGCTCAAATCGACTAGTAGATCATTAAAACAGACGTGGATTATCTTATTAGTCGATCCATAGCTAGTCAGGTAGCTCAGAGACGCTGGATGGATGCTTCCAAAAGTAACATATCTTGTTTAAAAGTGATTTTGTGTAACAGGAAACAGAACAAAAACTCACAATTCAAAAACATGCATATTGAGCTCGATTGGAGACTCTAAATTCCCCTATTTACAGACATGGATTGGAGACCTGTCCAGGGTGTCTTCACCCTTTGTATTGTGGAGATGGGCAGCACGTCTACGGTCCAAAGCAGGCAACATAATGTATGTATGGACGTATCGGATGCTTTCGAGAAACCTCCGGATGCTTTGATTTCAGGAAAGGTTGGACGTGCGATGGATGGAGCGCATTAAATGATTTCATCTCCAGCGGAGTCAGACGGGTGGATAGCTTCCTCGCCTCGATAAATATTTAAGGAGACGAACATTTATCCTGAGTCAGCGACTATTTTAGGAGAGCCGAGCCCGGCTCGGACGCTGCAGAGAATAGAAGCGGAGCCCCGGACCTGTCTGCGGAGCGTTTACAGAAAAAGTTGAGCTGGGAGACTTTGTGGAGTTACTGGAAACACTGTATGGAGTTATAAATCCCACTCTCTGGGACAATTTGTCCTCTGGTTGGACGACTCCTTACAGCAAACAGGGAGGAGGAGGAGGAGGAGGAGGAGGAGGAGGAGGAGGAGGAGGAGGGGGGCTGATCTCGTTTTAAAGAGCCTGCCCTCTCTGTGAGATCTAACAGAATAATCTGGCTGCTTTAGTCCCCATCAGTCCCCGGATCAGTGTTGCACTGTGGGTAATCCCTGCAAATATGTTTGATGTCCCGGCGGTTTCCGAGCATGACGAGGGGGTCGTGTTGCCATCGGGGGTTTTTGTTTTGTTTTTGTTTTTCTTGGGAGGAGAAATTTGGTGGGATAGGCGTTATGAATTATAAACGAGAGGCTGAGGAGGAGACGAGGAGTGGAGAGTTCATCCTTGTTCCTGGGTGTTGTAACTTTGGTTTCGTGGTTTTATGTAATCGTGGTTTTTCGTGCATTTCTGAGCAGATCCGGTTCATGTTGATCTGGCAACCGCGTATCGGCTACATGCTGATGCGAGGCCGTCCGGCCTGCCACTCAAACGAATGATCACAGCTGCATGCACTCTGACATGTTGACATTTTGACTGACACTCCAAATCTATACATAAATAGAAGAAGAAATAGAGATAGAGATACTTTATTAATCCTGAAGAAAATTAAGGAAAGCTCCTCTGACTTATCACGGGCGCCATAGCAACATAAGTGATGAAATTGTGATACCTGTTTTACATCTTTGCCCAGTTTTTAGTCAACAGGTTAGATGTGTTTTGTCCCTTTTAATGTATCATTTTGACATCTCAGGACAATTTGCTTACAAGTTACAAGCTAAAATACACTTTTACAACCCTGCTCCCTTTAACTGAGGTCAAACTGGATCGACATATTACCTTCAGTGTGTCTAAACCTAGACTTACAGAGATGAGGAGGATTGTTAAGCTCCACGTGTTGACTGTACACAGTGAAACTAGGAGCTGAAGAAGTGAGGATGCGTTCACATTTCTCCCCTGACTAGACCGGAGCAGCCTGCGGGGTTTTTAGCGAGACGTGCACACAGTTAAACGAGCAGAAAGAGAGGCAGTAATTATTTTTTTTGTTTTTTCTTTTAACACCATATGGAGCTGCATCAGTCTTCCGCTACAGTGACACACAATCAAAGAGATCATCTGCACCGCTTGTCTCAAGCTAAATGTGACTTGATGAGGAGACGAGGCCTTTTAATGAGGAATCACAGCGGCCGTTATCTGTGCGCGTTTCCTCCGAGGAGAACGGCCTGTTTTATTTCCCCCGTCCTGTCACGTTCTGAGTGATGAAGAGCGACACTGAAGATCTCATCCGTTGCTCTACGGGAGAGGAATCTTCCTCTCGGAGGAGGAGTCAGGTGTGGGGTGGACGGCTCGAGATGCAGAGGAGGCGTCTGGGTGGAGCCGAGACGTCGAAATGTGAGAGGAAGGAAGGGCGATGTGGACCACGCCTCACAGGAGGAGAGAGAGGGAGGAGAGGAGGACGAGGGATCTGTGAGGTCACTATCTAGAGGACCATAGTGGTAAGAGGGTACCAAAAACGTGCCAATATGAGCCTTTAGGTGGAGAACACTGTTGTGTGACTATAGGGTGTAGCTGCTCAGGATGCAGTCTTAGGGAGGGAGAAGGTGAGAGATGTTGTTCATGATGGACAGTAGCTCCTCTCAGCCACCTCCTCCATGGAGTCCAGAGGACAAGTCCAGGACAGGAAGTTTGCTTTCCTCACCAGCTTGTTCACCTCAGAGGAGATGGGTGTCTCTCGCCCTGAGGTTTCTTCCTGTTCTCGGGAGTCTAAAGAGAATGGGGCGCCTAGCATTACTGCGTCCCGCTACAGTTGCCATAACCACTGTAAAGGAAATTGAGTTTGCCTTGTGCACGAAATGGATTTTATAAATAAAGGCGGATTGATTGACAGCAGATCTCAGCCGTGTCGGAGCGTATTTCCAGTTTTCCTCTCTCTCCTTTTCCGCTCTCAGGATTACACATACATCTCCTAGTTAGCGCATCGTGGAATAATCCAGCCCGCTACTATATAAGGGCATAATAATCATCGATATATATGCATCCAGGCCGGCTCGCTATATAGTCCTCCAGCAGAGAGTGATTTCAGACGTGGTGTCTGGGGAGTGATGGGTCCCTCCGTCTGCCATTATCTTCCCCGCAGAACTAATTACTAGGTGATGGACAGCAGACTAATCACCGGGGCCACGAGTGGCTTTAAATTAGCCGGATCGTGATGTCGCGCCGGGGTGTGATGGAGGAGGAGGAGGAGGAGGAGGAGGAGGTGATGGCGTAGAGATGGACTCTCTCCTCTCTCTCTCGTACAGTGTTCCCTCGGCTTTTGTTTTGTCAGAGCTGTCTCTGTCTGTCCTCTATTGCCCCCTGTCTCTCTCTCTCTCTCTCTCTCTCTCTCTCTCTCTCTCTCTCTCTGTCAAATCTCTCTTTTCTGTATCCCTCCCAGGCGTGGCCCCTCTGTCAGCCAGTTTTCATGTATTTTTTCAGACCTGCGGAGGAGCAGCGGGGTTCCTGAGCATGTGTTAACCACTCCCACTCTCCGCCACCTCTCCTCTGACATTTAAGCGCCTGAAACACACGGTCACGCCGAGCACAAACACCCTGGGCGCTCTGCAGCTGCTCTGCATCAGGTTTTTCAGACACCGAAACGCATCTTAAAATGTGTTTTTTATTTATTTATTTACTTACTTTTGTTTTCTGCGTCTCCTGAATTCCCGCAGTGGCACAGTTTTTCCGGAGGGAATTTATAACAGGAAATGGGTGCACGCAGACGCTCTGGCAGCTCCCTCCTCCTCCTCCTCCTCCTCCTCCTCCTCCTCCTCCTCCTCCTCCTCCTCCTCCTCCGTCCCTGTGTCGAGCTCCTTGTGGAGGCGAACGCACCATTAAGTCTCCTCCACGCAGTCACGTCTCATTACTCCTCCTCTCTCATCTTACGTGGAAATCGGTGGGAACGCCGACGAAGACGTGGGACGTTTGTCTGGAAAACCATTTCATTTCCACGTCTACGGACGTGAATGAAATAGCGAGAAAAGTGAGAAATCTCCTCAAAGCTCACGGGTCCATATTCAGATATTGTTTCTCTTTGTACTGTCACGTATTATTAAGACGACAGCCGCAAATCCGAAACCCTGCTTTAGGTTTCATACAGAGTGTGAAAACTGCAGAGTCATTTGTTTAGGTTCAAAGTCTGCAACTTACAAGGAGAAAAGAGAAAGAGATGAAGTAAAGACTGGCCAGAAAGCAGCACGTGTCTCTCTCCTCCTTGGTTGCTAATGATTCCACCATCTTCTCTGCTTATTCATCCTGAAGCCTCCTCACAGGGGTCGACTCGTCCGGGGCTTGAACAGACCTGCTGAATCACTGTCTCCTTTAGAGGAAACGCCACTTTAACCACTGGCAAAGATGTACAGGAGGAACAAAAACATCAGCGAGGCACTGGTATTGAAACAGAGGTTAAAGAACAATGAAGTCAGACCATACCACGTCTCTAATACAGTCTGCATTAAGGTATATGTAAGTACCATAGCTGTATCGCCTCAGTTAACTCTTAGCTATGGAAAAAGTTGCTAAACTCTGTTGTTCATGTGAGAGGCAGGCAAAAAGTAGCCGTCACATTTCCTCACCTAAAATGAGTAAAAGGGCATTTCAGATTAAATTAGCGCTCCGTAGCTTCTATGTTAGCGCCGGAGAACAAGGGTAACGTCTCCATCCAACCGTCCCACGTTGACCTTTATTAATTAGATACGAGGAGAACCTCACATGACTCTCTGGCAGTGGCCGGGACACCTTGGCTCCAGTGATATCATCCTGATGCTTTTAATGGAGCCTCTGTCTGTCTGTCTGCCTGCCTGTCTGCCTGCCTGTCTGTCTCTCTGCCTGTCTGTGCTACGATCAGGCCCGTCATTATCACACCCTTAATGCATCTCACCACACTCTACATTTCCTCCGGCATGCCATCCATCTGCCTAATGGGCCTGCAGGGTGCGGCCAGCCAGTCATCCCTGGTCTTGTGCTCATGGGTTTCTGTGTGTCTGTACGTTTTCCTTTTTTCTTTTTCTTATTTTTCTGCAGCCACATGTCTTCCTAACCCGTCTGTGTCCCGGCCTTGCTCACAGCCCACCTGTGTTGTTCCACTGGTGACCACCTGGTAACCCAGGGGGGGCCCAGATGTGGGTGTGCCCAGATGTGGGTGTGCTGCATGATCTGCTCCGCCTCTTGCCTTGAACTCTCTAAACCGCGTCAGCCATTTAAGGCCATTAAGGACGGTAACTGAATCCTCTGAAAGCTGCGTCCACTGCTGGAGGGCGATGATGGATGGATGGGCGTGTGTGGAGGGAGGGATGGATGGAGGGAGGGAGGGAGGGAGGGATGGAGGGAGGGAGGGGAGTCGTCATGTTGTAGCAACAACAAACAGAGGAGTGGAGCCTGTAGGAGAGGTCGAGGGCACGCGAGGTGATTCCCTCACTGTACGTTTGATCGGACAAGACGGGAAACTGCCTCGACCTTGCAGCTCCGCTCTGGGCTGAGTCATGACCTAAAAAAACATATCGTAATGCCTTCCTTTGTTTCCCTTAACCATCGTGTGTGTGTGTGTGTGTGTGCGTGTGAGGAAATCCACCTACAGTGATGTTGAATTTCTTAAATAGGAGCTTCGATGAAATGCATTTGTTGGCTGACGGCCTGGTAAAAGATGTACTCGAGGTCCCGAAAACATCGTCACTTCCTGGTTATTAAACGTTCCCGGTCACCTTTAAGGAGATTAACAGGAGGAAACGACCAAAAAACACCGCCATGCATCCGCTTAAGCTGCAAAGCCGGCTAACTAGACGTCTAATTGTTGGAGAGATTGTGCATTAATACTCATTAGAGTCCTCTCCATGTTGGTGGGATTGTGGAGAATGCGATGCCACTCCTTTAGTAATAAGCATTACTAAGACATTTTGACAGAAGACAGTGGGAAAAGCACATAAATAATGAAATGAATGATGCTGAATTCCATTAAGCCTCCTCGATGCTGTGCACGCCGCCTCTCTGTCACAACAAATATGTTTCCGTACGCATTAAGAGTCGGGATCACAGTACGGCGATTACACCAAACGTGAGGGATCTGATTACTCATTCCACTGGAGACAGAAGGAACAGTATCGAGGCGTCTCTGCTTCAGGATTGTGGTGATTTCCTGTCACAGGTTTGCTTTTTTCAGCTGATGACACGACTAGAGATAGGGACCGGGGGATGTTTCATTCCAAGTAGTTAAACAACAAAGTTACACAGCTACAGGCAATTAGTTTTGAGGGTTGGGAGTAAAACGACCAAAGTAAAGAGCGTAAATAAGCAAAAAGCACAGGCGTTTACTCGAAATATACACCGGGCGTGTTTGTACAGACACACTGGGGCCGGCTCAGGCAGAGCGGGTAAGATGATGGATGAATGGACTCATTTAGCGGAGAATGGAAAGAGAAAAGGGGGCCGAGAGAGAGCAAGAGTAAGAAAGAAAGTCACACGTAGAATAGAGTGAATAAACAAGCGTTTAACTAACTTCTGAGAGGCCGTAAACTGTGAAATATTGATATGAAAAGTAACTGTGAGGACGAAATCCGAAAGCTTCCAGGTTGGGTTGGTTCGTTTTAAACGCTACAAATGTAATTATGAAGACAATAAAAGATGGCAGAGAGAGAGAGAGAGAGAGAGAGAGAGAGAGAGAGGACCATCCCCCTCGTTTTAATTGCATAAAAGTTCACGTCTGCAGCTGTGCGGCTCCAGGCGGAGACGAGCAGCTCTCACGCTCCCTCGGACGCACGCGACCTCCGCCGGCTAACGCCTGGAACGCATCGATCGCCCTGGAATTAGCCGGGCCCGCCGCCCCTGATGTCCACCGTGAATTATTTTGTGTTTTGCACTCGTGTTGTGGACGGGCAAGGGCCGGAGCTCCTGCAGCCCGAGTCTCCGGGGGCCTGGAGGACGGGAGGTGACAGGTGGAGGGGACCGCCACACACACACACACACACACACACACACACACACACACACACACAGAGTCACCTGGCCTCCTCCCACAGGTCTCACCTCCTCTGCTCCTCATCTTTAAAGCAGACCCAGTATGAGAAAACACGCTGTTGAATAACAACCGGTCTGTTCCCAGTTTAAGAGATGTAGAGCAGGTCCTAGAACCTCCTCACATCTTCAACCATATGTAGATCTCAGATATTGAAATGGAAAGAATTTGCATAATTTTGTGTGTCTAATGCTCTGCTTGTAGCAAAAGATTGTCCCAGACTAAATACTGAAAGTCTTTAGTCACCAGTTTCAGTTTAAGGTGGGAATCTGCACTGTTTCATATCAGGTCTTTTCCTAGTCTTGGGCTTGAAACAATATCAAACATGCAGTGATGTAAGATGATCAAAAACAGAAACTAGGAAACAAGAATGGAAGAAACAAAGGACAAACAAGAGGAATAACCACTGCACACACTAGAGCAGTTGCAGCCAAAAGCTGCTTCTCCTCCATTTTCTATGTTTCTACTAAGATCATAATGGGGGAAAAATGCTAAAATAATCGAGTTGTAGTCTTGTAGATGGCGACCCTGCAAGATTCACAGTCTCTGTAAAACTCTGAACTCTTTAGTTGTAAAGAGTTTGTTGTGGCCTCGCTTCAATATCCCAGGAGAACGAGACAATGAAGCCACGACCGTGACTTAGTAATGCGCGGTAACGAGACGGTTTCAAGAGCCAGGATCGCTTAGCGCTCGCATCGCGACCGGGTGGAGGAGTGCTTCTCCATTTTTAAGTGTTTTATTCCCGGATTGAGGAATAAAACGAAACTGCAGATTCGGTGAGAAGGACAGGGAACCCAGCGACAGTATCTCCAGTCCGATCACGCAAGGATTTTCTAGTGGCCGCACAACATGATTTGATTTTCATGCGTTATTAAGTCCTGGATTTAATGATCCCGTTCCCCTCGCGTTATCAAGGCGCAGGGCCGCAATTTAGCCTTCTCGTTTCTCGTATGTTGTCACACAAAATGTGGTTTTCGTCCGGTGAACGTCCTCTGAAGCAGGAGGGCCGAGGACAGGTCGGTCACATGACCGGCCGCGAGGGCCCGAGCCAATCAGAGTCCAGTCGATAACATGTGATCATAAAACGCGTGTAGACAAAAACATGACTGAAAAACAGCTTTTGAAGTAGTATCCAAGGCATTTCTGATGAAGCCATCGCTCCCCGGCTTCTGCTTTAACACCCAAAGAATGAGAATAAACGCGACATTCAACCGTACTACTTCCTCTTCCTCCCAGCCTCCAGCTCGCCCTCCTCCTCCTCCTGCAGCCATGCCGTTACTCTCATCCTCCTCTCCCCTCTCTCTCTCTCTCTTTGTCTCTCACTCCTGACTCACCCCTTCCTCCCAGCTAATAGTGCCTGACTCATGTTATTCACAGAGCTGTCTGCGTGTCAAGGGCAGACTCAGAGGAGAGAGAGAGGGGGAGAGAGAGAGAGAGAGAGCGAGAGAGAGGGAGAGAGAGGAGGGAAGGTTAAGGAGGAGATATGATAGTGGAAGTATAAAGGTGGGGACAAAAGGGAAATTATTCCTGATAAAGCCTCGCGTAGATTAAGGAACGGGTGCTGATGGAGAAAAAGGAAACAAAAGAGAGAAGTGAAGTAAAATAAATAAATAAATAAATAAATAAAAGCTCGACCTCGATCGACACAGAGTGATCAGATATCTGAGACTCTAGCGGACTAAAAGCTGCGCGTGTCTCTACTAATGAAGTTATCCCGTCCTCGGCCGATCCGAGTGAAACGTAAGACACATCTATAAGGAGCACAATTTGCACTTTGCAGTGTTTTTCAGATGGTAAAGTGCTTGCACCTCCTACCCCCACCCCCACCCCTCCCCCCCCCCCCACCCTGACCTCACCTCATCTCCCTGGACCTCTGCAGCACCACTCGACCCCTGCATCCCTCTCTCTCTCTCTCTCTCTCTCTCTCTCTCTCTCTCTCTCTCTCTCTCTCCCTCCCGTGCCTACATCACACCTGCCAAGTCAGGGGAACAGGGGCTTAAGCGTCACCCTCGCAGCATCCTCAAACCCAGTTTTCTATTTCGCATGTCGAGCCCAAAAAAGAAAGAAAGGAAAAAAGAAGAAGAAGCAGCGTGCAGAGACATTACTCCCCGGCCCCAGGCCACAAACTGCTAGCACGACGTTTTGTGTCCTCTCCCTGCGAGACATTAGTATTAGCTATTTATAGTCGGCTCCTCCGCCATCGCAGCCTGGGCTAGGTTTCACTGCGCCTCTATTAAGTGAGAAGTCAGCACTAACCCCTCTTCGTCTTCGCTCTACTCCCTCACGAGACGCTTAAAGTTCACCGAACGTGACTGGAGGCGTTAGCGGGGACATAATCAGCCTTCACATGTGTTCTTGTACCTGGCTAACCTGTTTCCCTCTCCTCCTCCTCCTCCTCTTCCTCACAGCCTGTCTGTTGCAGTCGGAGCTGGTGAACTACGAGAGGGTGAAGGAGTACTGTCTGAAGGTGCTGAGTCACCAGAGGGACCACTTCAAGGCCATGTACCGAGCCGGCATCGCCTTCTACCACCTGGGCGACTACGAATGTGCCCTGCGCTACCTGCGCGATGCCAAGAACCGCGAACCCACAGGTGAGCGCAGGTTCACCCTCTGAAACTATGGGAAACTAATGGGGTTCCCCATTATACAGCATACTGGGGTGGCCCCATAGACTGGGGAAGCTGGGGACACATCCCCAACACTTTTTGTCATCTGTGATTTCTCTTTTTGAAATGCTGCACTGGATTCTTTTGATAAATGATGATGTTTTTCTAATTTAAGTGAAGACATTTCACTTTGTTGTGCATCTACAAGCCTCTCTAACCCTTTAACCCTTAACCAGCTGTAGCTCAGTGCATTTATTGACTTTTTGGTAGCTAAACATTATCATACAAACCTCTTTAAAAGCACCTTTAACATCTTCAGCAAATAAAGCTAATCTAGGTTAGGATTAAACCAGATCACAACCCTCATGTAGCTGCAGCACTTTCACTGATTGACATGTGGCATCTAAACCTTCTCTTTCTCCAGGTTAGGGTTAACTTTTTCCCTCTATTATTATAAAAAAAAAGAAAGACATGCACCAAAATCAACCCAACCAACGAAACACAAAATCTTTATCATCAGAACACGTGTGTGTGCATGTGTGTGTGTGTGTGTGTGTGTGCACGTGCAGGTGTAACTGCAGAGCCTGGTGGCTCTAGTTGCTGATTTTAGCATTTAACCTTGTCTCGTTGCATGTTTGTTGTGGTTTTTTTCTTAACTCTGAACGTCTATTTTTAGTCGCTGCTCGGGGTGTTTTCCTGCTGTCACGACGGTCCCGGTCGTCACCGCTCCTCTGTGTGTGTGTGTGTGTGTGTGTGTGTGTGTGTGTGTGTGTGTGTGTGTGGAGACGTTACCCGGCTCTGAGCTAACCCAGGCCCGCTCCTCTGTTCCCCTCAGACACCAACGTGCTGCGGTACATCCAGCTGACGGAGATGAAGATGAGCAAGAGCGGCCAGCGGGAACGAGAGAGCGGCAAAGAGACCCAGGGCTAACCCCCCCACCCACCCACCCCGACCTCCGACCTTTACACCCTCCTGACCTCTGACCTTCCTACGAGCTGTCCTTACATCGACCCTCCTCCCTCTCTCTCTCTCTCTCTCTCTCTCTCTCTATCGACTCCCGACAGCAGCACAGACAGAAGAGACAGACCCAGGCACCGGGGAGACATATCAAACGCTGTCTGCAACCCGACCTCTTCCTCTCCTCTCTCTCTCTCTCTCTCTCCATCTCTTCATCTCCCCCTCCTCCTCCTCTTCCATCTCCTCCTCCTCCTCCTCCTCTTCTTTCTCCCTCAGGTGCTGTGGTTCCTCTCCCTAGACGCAAACAGTTGAGCAAACGTGGAAAAAAAAAGAAAAGAAAGAAAGAGAAACAAGGAAGATGCTGTATCATACTCGTACGAAACGGAGCGAAATCGGATCTCGAGAATATACATACGACTAAAGGACATTTCCGTGATTTAGTAAATGTTTTAAAAAAGATAAAACACATTTTGTTTCCTCTTCTATGCCTTCTCTCTCTCTTTTTTCTCTTTCTCTCTCTCTCTCTTTCTCTCTTCATCTTAATTTCAAAGTCTCGAGGGGAATACCGGGGGGTCGGGAAGCTCGACAACACCGGGAGGAGGGTGTGTGTGTTTGTGTGTGTGTGTATATGTGTGTGTGTGTATGAGGAGGATAAGCAGGCGATATTGTGTGTATGTGTGTGTGTGTGTGTGAGTGTGTGTGACACATATCAAGATCACAGCCTAGTCTGATTGTACATCCTTCCCCAGCAGGGCTCACTCTGACCCTTCTTCCAGATCGAAGCACGACGAAATCTTTCTTCAAGTAGAGAAAAAGCTCAATCTGACGCTCCTGTTCATTTCCCAGAGGACTCTGGACTTTTCCTCTTCTTGTTTTTTTTCGGTTTTGTTTTCCAATTCAAGGGCTAATTCCAGTGTTTGTAACGTGTTACTACGTTTTTTGTTTTTTATTTGCTTTGGGTGTTCATCATACTCGATAGTAACTAACCGGTCGTCTGTAGCATCTGTGTGCGCAGCTAACGGACAAAACTCCAGCGGTTTCTCGATGTTTTTGGGTCGTGTGTCGCTGTTGATGTTGTTGAGACTGTCGAAGCTCCACCTGCCCTCCCTCCATCCCTCCATCCCTCCATCCGTCCGCCCCCCCACCTCCCCGTTCTCCTGTCAATGATGTCACAACGGAAAATAGCCAATGGGATCGGACTTCCATCCACCGCCTGTTGGCTAGATGGAGATCCGCTTTAAAGTTTTAGCAGAAATATCGAAAAATATCCTTTTTAATCCGCCATGGTCGAAGCTTCCCAGACACACTTCCCAGATGGAGAGGAGACTCCGGGCAGCGTCAGTGCAGGGAAAACAATCACACACACACACACACACACACACACATCTGTCCCGAAGCAGCATTGTGTGTGTGTGTGTGCCATTTGAGATTCCTCTCAGTCTTTCAGTTTCGCTCGTCTCGGACAAGCTCCCCCAAAAAAAGACACGAAAATAATTTGCTTCTCCTGCAACTCGTGAACCATCTGATGATGCTTCTAACGCTGGCTCTCGATCTGCCTGCCCTGTTCTGCTGAAGGTTGGACTGAAGATTTATGAAAGCATGACCTGAATTCCCTTTGGTCTCCGATGCCGTGAGACTCCTTTTCTCCCCTCCCGTGTGCGAGGCACACCTCCTGCATGTGGACGTGCGACTCCGGAGAGTTCCTTTCAGACGTACGGGATAGATAGGGATTATATCTGCTCTGTTGCTTTCTGTCATGGCATGCCGCCACACCGTTTGCTCATAGCTTTTATCCGTACCGAGTCAGAGGCGGTGACAGACTCTGATCGAATGAATCTGCAAAAAAAAAAAAGGAAATAGAAGAAGAAGCCGAGGTGATTCCACTGCGTAGGAAAATCAAAACCAGGGTGGAAGTGGGAATCAAGAGAGAGACGTTGTGGAAGATTTACCCCCCCTTCCTCTTACCACCACCACCACTCATGTTTCCAGTGACCTGCTAGGAGGTAAATAGGGACCTAAGTGTGTCAATGGGACTCTGGAGAGACAGCACCATGCGTCGAGGAGACCGGCATGATACAGAGGCTCCGGTGGAGGGAGAAGTAGGCCGTCGGCAGCCCCGGCAGAGCAGCTGCAGCTCCAGGAGTCACGAGATTAGGCAAAGTTCAGGAGACGAGAGATTTATCGGCCTGTGAAACAACCTGTACACGATACAGGACGGCCTCGGATCTTAGTTGCTCTGCACAGTTTTGGCCATTTAATGTCCTTGGTCTTCTATGACTGGGATGCAGGAAATTGCAGTTTCCTTAAAGGAGACCTATGATGAAAAAAACCCTTGGATTTGTCATAGATTACGTATTCCTACCTACATTTTAGTAAATGTGTACGTTTATGCACTCCTGGTTCTTCCTCAGCTAGTTACCAATAAGTTCAGGACAAACTAGGAAAGCAACAAGTCACGTAAAGTACTAAAGTACATCTGAGCGTACACGTGGTTGCCAGGTTGGCATGAACACCCAAATTAAGACCCTAGAGGAGGCATCTCTGAGGGAACCGATGCTCCACAGCCTCCATGGTAACACAGGAGCACCTTGTTCCGAACTGAGGCTGCAGCTGCTCTGCTTTGTTCTGGAAACTGGAGACTAACTACGAGGAGGAGGAATCCAAAATTCACACCTCTGTTTACTTAATGTGAGCAACACTGAGGTGTCAAAGAAAACAGTTTTCACAGAGGTGGTTAAAAAAAACTTGTTCAGGCTGAATAAGGTGAATTTGATGCCCCGGCTATGGTAAACATAGAAATACGATCTGAGAGGAGAGAGAGTGGCATAAGTCACAACACGCAACTGTACCGATCCTCAAACATTTGATTTAGTCAGAAATCTCTCAGCTGTGGGGTGAAACCACCAGGCGCAGCCGCTCCTCCTCCTCCTCCTCCTCCTCCTCCTCCTCCTCCTCCTCCTCCTCCTCTCGCTCTCTTTATTTTTCCCTCTGCTTATCCCAGAGGAAATGAATCAACAAAACAACAGTGAGGAACGGCACCCGCCGGCTTCGGTCTCCATGGCTGCCTGGGCTGAGTCTACTCACCCACGGGCCCCTCGGGGATCGGTCTCCTCCCGTTGGTCCCTCTCTCTCTCTCTCTCTCTCTTTCTCACTCTCTCTCTCTCTCTCTCTCTATCCGTCCGCCATCTTGTTTTTGTCTGGCTGTGCTAAGTCATCCTAGCTCAACGTGTGCTTACGACCGTCTTGGGGATAGCTCAAAACAGGTTCGTCGGTCCCTGATTAAACGAGCCGAGGCTGTTGTGTGCAAAATGGAGACGCTCGATCTCTAACGTCGGTGTAGCTTTGAGAACAACAAAAAGCACAAAACAAACAAAAAAAAACAAAACAAGAAAAAAAACGAGACAGAAAAAGTCAAACTACTGGCTGTGTTATTTTTTGCTCTTTTGCTTTGATGTCATTTGAGGTAAATGTTTGTCAAAATGTCAGAGTAGTTTTTGTGAATATATGATACAAATGTACAAAAAAAATAATAAAAATGGAAAGTTTTATGGTTGTGAAAAGCTTTACTTTACCGAAATTACTTTAAAAATGGGAAAAGAGATAGAAAAGAGGATTTTACTTCAGCCCCTCCCACGCGGTGGGGCCTTTGTGACTGTGTGTGTATTTGTTGGTATTTTCCGTTCTTGTCCCCTTTACGTCGAGGGGACCGACCAGGAGTGTGTGCGAGGCCCCGCCCCCCCCCCCCACCCCATGTGACGCCTCCTCTTCGTCACCTGACTCGCCTGTTTCTGCACAGTTAAGGCGACCGGGAAACACAGGAGGAACTCTGAGGAACTCCAACCAGAGCGCAGAGTGGCTCTGAGAGAGGAGGGAGGAAGAAAACAAACAAACAAACAAACAAAAACAGACGGGAAGGGGACGTCAAAGGATAAGACTGTGCTTTCTTTTTTGTCTCGCCTCGCTCCCTAGAGGCCTTTTTCCATTACAGCGTCCAAACATCACAGGCCTACACCACTGGTTTTACTGAACTGCTAGCCCGGGAATGCACTATTGATTGATTGGTTAATGAAGATTATGAATAAAGTTTCAAATAAAGAGGAACATTGCTGTTTTTGTTGTTATTGTTGCTGTTGTTCTTCTTCTTCTTGTATGGTCAGGACAAAGTCTGAAACAAGTTGCATCCTGGGTAATGTAGGCATCAGGGCTTGTTCTCTTGCATCAGCACTTATTTTAGATGTGAAATGTCTGTTTCCAAGAAATATTTCTCCATATTTTTTATTGTCGAATTAGGTTTCTGTATCAGTGTGGTTAGTCCTGTTGCATCATAGCACCACTACAGTCACCCTATTAAAATAAGAGTCATTTTTTGACAAAAGTTACTATCAGTCTCTTGATAATGCTGTCCACTGCTTAGTAAAACTGGCTCAGTCATTAGTTGAAAGGATCATGCACTTTATGCGCTATAGACAATGATAATGAGGTCAACATACTCTGCATTTGGTAGTTTTTTTGCATTTTCCCAAAAACCTTTTAGAAAAGACCATTATTTTGGTAGGGCGATACTAGAGAAATTTCCCCTAGGTGGAAGTGAGAGAGTGAGTGATGTGTGTTGGAGACCCCCCACACCTCTGTTTAGGTACTAAGGATGATATAATGAATGGATGTTGTTAAAATCATCATCTCTTTAAATGGAAGCAGTGCCGGATCTTTCTTTAATCTCCTCACACGATCTTCATCAGCTTTTAAAGTGTTCAGGAACTAAGCGGGAGGAAACTTAAGGGACCTCTCCCCACTAGTAGAGTCAACTTTACCTCAAGTCCTGACTTCCTCAAACAGAAAATTATGGTTTATGGTAAGAAAAGAAAAGATACTCCATCCTGCATCTTCCTTTGTGTTGCTAGACTCTTCCTGCCTGGTTCCCCTCAGGCGACACAACCTGAGTTACCCTTCGTCATCCATGCTTTTTTTGTCATAAAAAAAGTCACATTATATTATTCTCTGCCCTTGTTTCCGTAGTAGAAAAATTCCTGTATTCTTCAGTTCTTCTGTGTCTGCATGGACAGGACATGACCCGTCTATAACCTCGTTGCGTGTCCTCTTGTTAGTTCCTGTTATTTGTTTCTGTTTCTCTGTGTCTGTCCCCGGCTCAGGTCAGCTCAGGTCAGGACTCTTCACACCCACTATAATTCATACCAAGTCATACCCTGTGTCATACTAAAAGAATTAATCTTGATTTCAGGTCCACACCTATGTAAATTTCCTCTGCGTTAACCGTTAATTTTCACCCTTAAAACACCCGTCACTGATCCTTTTAGACTGAAACTTCTGGCCTGGTTAGAGATCCGGCACGAGACAAAGACGGTCCTTGTGCAGATCTGCGGACACACCAACTGGCAGGCAATCTGGTGAGCTGTTCACACACACACACACACCAGAGTGTATGTGTGTGTGTGTGTATCTCGCTTTTCAGTCCATCCACCTCTCCTCGATTCCTTCATCTCTCTTTCAAATGGCCTGCAGTGCAGCCGGCACTATCACCCAAAATCTTCCCATACTGTTGCCTGAAGCTGCACAAAAAAGGTGGAAAGATCATCATCTTTCATGGATGGATGGATGGATGGATGGATGGATGGATGGATGGATGGATGGATGGATGGATGGATGGATGGATGGATGGTAGGAAAATATGGTGGGAAATCTGTCAAGGAAACCGTGAAGGGAGGGACAACAGTATGTAAGTATACGATAAGCATGTGAGAGAGTTAGTGCTGCTGTTCAGGACAAAAGATGGAGAGAGAAAAAAAAGAGGGATGGGGGAAAGCGCACACACTCTCTTCCAACCAGTAAAACACTTGTGAGCTGTGAACCAGCCAGGCGACGACGCTCTGCCTCCTGAATCTGTTTCTGCTAGCTCTTTAACACCTCTCTCTCTCTCTCTCTCTCTCTCTCTCTCTCTCTCTCTCTCCTCACTTCATTTTCAGCCCCCCCCTCCTTCTTTTTCTTTGTTGTTGCTTTTAATAGCATCACCATGGAAGTGAAGAGGGGTTGCTAGGCAACTGGCTGGCGTCTAGAAGGGTGTTTGATTGGCGGTCACGCTGACAGACACAACAGTGTGTATCTGTGTGTGTGTGTGTGTGTGTGTGTGTGTGTGTGTGTGTGTGTGTGTGTGTGTGTGTGTGTGTGTGTGTGTTAAACCCTGTATCCGCAGGCTGTCACAATAGAAAAAAAACATCAGGTTGAGGTTTTTGAGGATTTCTCTCCGCCCTCTAACGTTTTTCCTCTCTTCCGCCTCCTTCCGCCTCGCGCTGCCTTTCACGCTATAACTGCAGAGTCACAACAGCGACTGACTACAGGAATTCATTACATGGACCGGGAAACCATATGACATCATAGGACACAGTGGCGACCCCCAGAGGACAGTCCCGGCCACTGCAGCCGCCTTTGTCTCAGCTGGTACTGTACTGGTGCATGAGACCGTGAACAGGGTGGAAACAACAGCCACCAGTACGCGCACATCCCGCTACATTTACTCCAGCATTACATCGGACTGGTTGGAAAAACTGCTCGTTTGGTGATTTCTAATACGTATTATGCGTAATTAAAAGGAAAATACAGCATTTCACTCCCTCCTCTGCAGCTTCCTCTTCTCAAACCATGAGTTTGTACAGAGAAACGGACGACACAGTGTGTTGGTGAAGGGACCCGGTTCGAATCCCGGTCAGGCAGAAGGCTATGGTCTATTCTCCTAAAATGGGAGGATGATGACATAGCAGATGTGGATGTTATGCTAATGTAAAAGCTACAATTATACTGTAAGTAACAAATAAACAATTAAAGTGAATAAGAGGACAATAAGGCATGGTCACACTTCCACCTCACAGGAAGACGAGGGCTGGAGATGGTATCAAATCCAACTAGGTGTTCATGTTTTTCCTTTGTTTTCTACAGGTTCTCTGGTTTCTTCTCTCAGTCCAAGACAGGAATGTTTGGGTCGATCTGACAGTCCAAAAGACCTCTGTGTGACTAGTGTGTGTGTGTCCTATGATGATGGATGGATGAATGGATGGATAAATAAGTTCAGAAAGTAAAAAAAAAACCACTGTTGAACTTGTTCTTGAGGTCTGATAAAAGAAAAGCCACATCTAGTTAATTCTAACGACTTCTGCTTTAACCCTTTTCAGACAGGTTTTTATTTAATATATTTATATTTAATATATGCTCATAGTTTCCAGAAGGATATCATAGTAGAAAAGTGATTTTCTTCTTTCCTCATAACTTTGTAGACTGGGTTAAGTTTTGAGTTACTTTGACCTGTGATTGTGATCGTATACATACATATGATAGATGGGATTAAAAAAAGACAGATTTCTCAGCGACACAGAAGCATCTTTCTTTGCTTTTTATTCATCTCTCATTCATCACGTTTCACACTTTTTTTGCTCCTCACTGAATCGAGAAATGTCACAGGTTGAAACTTTGGACAACGTGGACGTTTCGTTTTCTTCGGGTTTCCTTGCTTTTTCCTGTTATATTAACAAATATTTACAGATATTCCAGGAACAGCGTCGTCGTCGTAGTAGTAATAATAATAATAATAATAATAATAATTAATCCTTTTTCCGACAATAACAATAAATTCAATAAATACTCAGTGTTCTTAACCACACGAGGAGAATGAGTTCGGGCTCACTCTTCTACCAATGGGATTGTCATCGTCCCATACAAATAATAGACAAACGCACAAATCCACGCTCTCTCTCTCTCTGTCACACACACACACACACACACACACACACACACACACACACACACACACACACACACACACTTTGAGAAAACTTGCACTGTCAAGTAAATACCACCTGCTGCCAAGAGGAAACATCCACTGTGTGAAAACAGAGTCCAGAGAGTCCTGTGTCTCCTTCTTTTGTGTCCACTTGAAAAAAAAAGGGGGGGGGGGGGGGGGGGGGGGGGGGGTCCTGATAGAGTGCTACCGACTGCTAGTGAGGAATGTCTCCATCTAAAAAAAAAAAAAAAATGATGAGATGAGAGAGAGAGAGAGACGACAAAGTGGTTTCCTGTTTTTCCGAAAAAGAGCTCGAATCATTCACACATGGAACAACATGCACCGAATAAAGCACCAGCACGTAAATAAAAACAAACAAACAAAAAAAACAATTCAAAAGAAGCTGTTTTTGTTCTTCCACACATGTACGGTCATATATACACATCATCATCATCATCATCATCTTCATCTTCATCCACGCATCCAGAGACACACAAAACCGACTGAGGAACGTCTGTGCTAACAGGTCGCTGTGAGGATGCTCTGTGAGGAGAGAGGGCGTTTGTTTGGTGTTTTTTGTTTGTTTTGTTTTGTTTTTTTTTAAAGCAGTTTTTGTGTGTGTGCGGTGAGAAAAAAAAAGGCTTTTTTCCTGTTTCGGCCTCGGAGGGGAGGAGGTGCCATCGGCCTCCAGAGAGAGAGAGAGAGAGAGAGAGAGGGATGCTGCAAAATAAGAACAAACACACTCTCCATTTACAAAGTCCAGCTCTTCTTCTGCTTCTTCTTCTTTTGTTTTTTTGTCTTTTTTTGTCTCTTGAAGAGGTAACGGATGGGTTGAGTCGGAGTGAGAGGTGCGAGCAGGAGGGGGACGAGAGGCGAAAAATAAAACAGTGGCTCTTCTGCGGCGCTCCGATGGCTTTTGTGGGAATTCTTAAAGGAGACATGTTACGCAAAACTGACTTTTTTTGTGTATAGTTACGTATTTCGAGTGCCTCCCGACTCCTTTGGTCAGTTTCGACCGCTAAGCCAATGTTGGGTATACTGATGTAGTCTGAAAATGTGTCTCTGGGAAGTATTGATTTCGAGGAAGTGGAGTCCTGGATCGACCTGGATGCTGTCCAGGTGGGCGGGGCCTAAAGGAGCTCATGGGCGTTTAAAGGGAAAACGAGCTAAAACCGAGTGTTTAGAGCAAACTGAGAACCCGGCTGTGCTCAATCTTAGGTTTTTTCTTTTCTGAAATTACTTTTTAGGCATCAAGGAAGCATGTCAAAGAATCAGAGGTGAGCATAATATGTCTCCTTTGAAGGAAATGCAGGAGCAGTGGCTTCCACGGAGGAGGAAGAGCGCTGCAGAAAGTGCTGAGAGGAAGAAGAAGGACACTTCCTACAAAAAAAACAAAAAGTGCCTCACACAGGACACAGGGGTGTGTTGGAAGCTTCGCCTGGCTCAGACATCAGTAGACGGGGGTTGGTGGGGGGGGGGGAGGGGCAGGAAGGGGGCGGGGCTTCTCTCCAGGGTCCGTCACTACGAGTAGTGCTGGCCGCACAGCGTGGCCGGCTGCCGCTGCCCGCACAGCGGCACCGTGTGGTCCTGGTTCTGTCCCTCCACGTCCATGTCCATCAGGTTGGGCCGGGGGGCGGCGTCCCCGGACCCCAGCGGGCTGTCGCAGCTGCTGCCCGGGGACGAGCTGAGGGTCCGGGACAGCGAGCCCAGCTTCCAGGGGTCCGGCCGCATCCGGGCCGGGGTGGGCCGCGGCCGGGGGGCGAACTCCAGCGTCTTGGGGCGCTCCAGGGGACTGATGAGGCAGAGGGGGTCCGGGTCCGGGACCGGGGGTGCCGGGGCCTTACGCCGGTGCGGGACAGGGTAGATGGTGGAGGGGTCTGGGAGGCGGGGGATGTCCAGGGTGTCCAGGGTGCCTGGAACGTGAGAGACAAGCAGAGGTGAGCATCGTTTTCTCAACAAACAACATGGACAAAGTGGTAACAAAGTAAACATGGTCTTCTTAGACCAACATCCTCTGGTTTTGAGATGGTTCATCAAGATGTTTCCCGACATCCACGACCTTAATCAGCCTTCTACCTTCCAGAAAACATTGTACGAGGTGAAGGATTTCTGTCTGAACAAGACATGCGTTCTGAGTGGGTTAGATAACGGTAGGGGTGTTAACCTTGAAGTTAACCTGCTAGAGTGATCGAGATCTATTAGTTGACCCTCAGGTGACCCTCAGATGATTAAATGTGTTCAATGAGAACACGCACAGATCATTTAACAGCCATAAATAAGTAAAGGCTCATCTATTGCTCTATCTGCAGGAAATGTAACGTTTTTAACAGTCTAGGACAGCAGAGCTTGTTATTGTTCTTATATTGACTGTTTTTCATGGCCAGTCTGTGTGATAAAAGGTGAGGAGAATTCTTGCTCAGGATATGAGTCAAAATAAAATGATCTCTCATACAGCGCTCATTGGATTTTGCAGCACAGTCGATCCTCAAAGTTGTGAAGTCTAGCACCACCAACAGGTCAGTGAAACACACTGTTCGTCTTAACTCACACACACATGCATGTTTAGGTCGACTGGAGACATGAGTGTGAGTATGTTTGTTATCATCAGTGTATTGTGATCTCTGCTAATACTCATTAAACCAAGAATGTTAGATGTATTGATACATGTGACCGGTAAGCCATAACAGTCGGCCATCTTGAAACTACAGGCACCAGAGAGGGACAAACATCACCAAGGCGTTTTCCCTGTGAGTCAGAGAGGACACACTGGAGGAAAAGATCAGCGAGAGAGGCTTTTTGATACACGGAGGCTACCGTAGTTGCAATACGTGTTTGAAACAGGGAGGCGCTAGAGTGCACAATTAGTTTGAATGCAGTTTTGCTATTAGCTGGGGGTCATTCTGAGACATTGTCCCTTTAAGATACGGCCTGGAATCACAGACTTACCTTTGTTAGCGTTTCTGTGTGGGACGCCCGGAGGAGGAGGCATGGGCATGCTGCCGTCCGACGGGGACCTGTGGTGCCCCAGGGTCTGAGCCCGGGGCCGTATGGCGCCGTCCGACGGCGTCCGCCTGTGGCCCCGGTTCAGCGCCATGGCGGCGGAGACGTGCGTGGGCGTGAGCGACTGGTTGGGCTCCTTCTTGAAGCTCTCCGCCCGCAGGTCCAGCAGCGGGTTGAGGGCGGGGGCGGGCGGCACCGCCGGCGTCTTGGCGCCCGTCGCGGGCGTGAGCGGGTACTCGTCCGGGTCGGAGGGCAGCAGCGACTTGGTGGAGTTACAGTCGGACAGCGAGGACAGGGACAGCAGGGTGACGGAGGGCGAGGGGTCGGTGCAGGGCAGGCTGGAGTCCTGGTGCCGGGACAGCGAGAGCGAGAGGGTGCGGCTGGGCGGAGACGTGCTGCGGCGGAAACGACCCGTCCGCTGGAACAGACCGTCCTTCTTCTTACGCTGCTCCTCTCTGAGGTCCTGCTCGTCCTGAAGCACCTGAGACAGACACACAGTCACACTGTGATCAGCATCTGATCCACAGACAACCCAACTCACCCACCTACTAACAGCAGGTGTGTCTCCAGTTGTATTATAATGAATGAAAACACTCAGCAAGTTGTTTCTCCCAAGCTCCAGAATGAACTGGAAGGACTGTCCCAATCACTGACCATCTGGCCTTTTTTTGTCCTTTGGCTTTTAACTGAGGTTTCATCACCTGCTGCTTCAAATAAATCTAATTTGGCCTGACTGGGAGTCGTTTGGGTGTCTTGGAGGGTTTTCTTTACTGTCTTTTCGATAGAAAGCATTAAGCGAACTTAAAACATGATGCAAAAGGCCTCTAGTGAATGTGAGAGTTAAGGTGTGTGCTAACATAGGCTTGTGACCACACAACAAGCAGGTGTGAGAATGGATTAGAGTCAAAGGCAAGGGCTCGTCCGGGATTTGAACCCGGGACCTCTCGCACCCTAAGCGAGAATCATACCCCTAGACCAACGAGCCATAAAAACCAAGATTTTTATCTTGAAAAAGTCAGACAAGACAGTTTCAACTCCTTAATGGTCAACCTTGAAAACTTTCTTCATTGAGTTCTCCCTGTGTGCACGTGGCTTTTCTCCAGGTATTCCAGTTTCCCCGCTCAGTCCAAAAATGCATGACAGGGCCAATTGGAGGCCCTTAATTGAACCAAGGTGTGAGTGAATGGTGTGATTGCCCTGCAACCTGTCTTGTCTTTGATCCCTTCCTTTCCTGCCTTGTGTGTGAGCAAGGCCAATGGGTATAAAGCAGGAAGGTGATGGCAGAACCATACAAATCCATACAAATGTAGTAATCCCAGAGCTCATCAGATGGACGTCCAAAACATTGCTTTATTAGATATTTGAAGAATTAATGAGATCTAGGTTGGGTCTCCCTCCATATCATATGACCAGTGACATATAAATGCAAAATAAAAGTGTTTCCATTACACTTTTCGGTCTGGAAAAACAACCTCCTAAACAAGTTCCATCAACATCTGAGAGGTTTTTTCAAGTTGCTGCTACTTCTGCCTCCAAACCAATCGAACCAATCGTGTCCTTTTATTCTGATGTCTGTCCAGCTGCACCTCGCCTCCTTAGTTGCACGAGGTTTGTGTCACTCTCAGATATAACTAAGATAAAACGTAAATTCGCTCTATATCTATAAACTCTCAGTATTTATTTTAGAAAAATTCTTCTTTTATTCTCATGTTCCTGAAGCTACGATAGCTCGATTTGCCTTCAGATTGCTGCCTGGGGACGCGGTCCTCCAATCGAAAGTAATCACTTTCTCCCTCAGACCGCGTCCAAGCCATCGATCTGCACGCTCCGTTTCTACTCTGAGGCACAGATCCTAATAACACAGAATCAACCGGGCTCTGGAACGCGTCCACGCAGACCTCGCTCCACGCTGACTCGACAGCACCGCTCACTTCCTGCTGATCGCCTGGCAGCCTCCACATCCTGTTTCATCTCCTCCCCAGCGGTGAGGCATTACTTCACCCGAGTCACATCTCTGTTACAGCATGAGATCACACACACGCACACGCACACGCACACACACACACACACACACACACACCTACACACACGTACATCTATGAAACTGCATCGCTCCTTTCAGAGAGTAAAACCAGGGGACACGCTGACCAATAAAACCAAATTAAAAACAATAAAACCTCCAAAAACTGCACACAACTCATATCAGAGCACAGGGATGAGTATAAAAATGAAAAAAAAAACAACAACAAAAAAGCAACATATGAGATGAAGTGTCAGCTAGATCATTACACACAGCAGCATTTAGTGCCCGTCTTAAAATCTTTTTATGGCTGCGGCTCTGCTGCCGGCTGCGTCACTGAGATTAGGTGTGTTTATGTTTGGCGATAAAGCTGTGCTTTGTTTAGAGGGCTCATTTATTGTAGATATATTTCTTTATTACCAGCAGAGACTGGACTGGACTGGACTGGACTGGGCAGCACTGTAATTGCCTGTTGGTTAAACGTGAAGAACATAAACGTTCAAGCAAAACGATGAACTAGATTGATCCTGAGCAGAGGTTTAAATGCTGTGTAAAACCCAATAAAACCTTAAGTGATCATAATGAAATTAACTTTAGGTAGTGAAGGATACTCTCCACTACTTTTTACATGCAATATGATGTAAAATATTGTTTGTCTTATCCTTTTTGCTCACTTACATAGACTAAAACTTGACTGGTTAATACAGGGTGTCGCTTCGGTCATTTTAAGCAAACTTTTTAAAGATGTTTTTCACTGAACATTCACACACAAAACATGCAGACACAAAGTTTTTTTTGAGATCCAAAGGAGACAATCAGACTTAGGAAAGCCGAGGGCTCGTCCGGGATTTGAACCCGGGACCTCTCGCACCCGAAGCGAGAATCATACCCCTAGACCAACGAGCCACAAAAAACAGGTAAATTACACAGAAAAAAGATCTGGGATTCAACTTTGAAAACTTTCTTTGCTGAGTTTGCATGTTCTCTCTGTGTGCATGTGGCTTTTCTCCAGGTATTCCTTTGCCAATGGGTTTAAAGCAGGAAGGTGATGGCAGAGAGAAACGGAAAAGCCAAGGGCTCGATCAGGATTTGATCTCACACGCAGAGCAAGTATAATACCCCATGACCAGGGTTCAAGTCCTTGTCTCATCTATGTGTGGATCTCTGGTCTCTGGATAGCCCAGGTCCCCCAACAACACAGAACAACTTTTAATTGGCAGAGTTTTATGAGGGACTGGCAACCTGCATTTTCCCCGCCTTCACCTCGTATGAGCCAAGGACCAGCAGGTATAAAGGTCACACAATGGATGAGTGAGTGCTTAGATAGGTGAAAGGTGAGGGCTGACTGCGAGACCAACAATATCTGCTCTAAATATGACTTGGGAAACAAAATGAATTTTCACCACTTCCAAGATGACCGCCTTTCCAATGATTAGGAATGACCAAACCTCCTCTTCATTTCATTACATTACTCTCTGTATCCTTTTCCAGTGATGGGACAATCTATGTTCTGTAGGAATGTGGTTGTGGAAAGCCATCAGCTCCTCCCCCTCCCCCCATCCCGCTCCCTCACCTGCAGTTTTCCCAGCTGCATCAGGTCCTGGCCGAGGGCGACGGAGGCCAGCAGGGAGGCGCAGCCCAGCAGCAGCATGTCGCTCTTCTTCCTCTGGCTGCAGCGCCGCAGCGAGTCCTGGTAGCTCACCGCCGCTCCCAGGGTCCCGGGCCCCGGCCCGGAGCCCCCGGCCCCCGGCACGGTCGACCCGGGCCCCAGGCTGCTCCACAGGGAGGCCGAGTCCTCCGCCGCCCCGTTACTGCTGCTCTCAGAGGGGAGCAGGGACCCCGGGGACTCCTCAAACTCACAGCACTCCTCTGTTCGTTCGTTCAGAGAGAGAGAGAGAAGAACAGGAGGTGAGGAGGACGTTCTCCCAGCAGAGTTGGAAGACGTGTGGGGACTGTGTGGACTCACCCATCTCGTTGAGGCTGGAGAAGCCTGCCGTCATGGGTGCGTGTTTCGGGGACTTGCCCAGGTTCGGTGCACTGGACGACCAAACTTTGCAGCCCTCGCCCAGCGATTTCAGTCTGCAGGAAATGGACACACACACACACACATAAAATGAAGTCAGTTTGACATTTTTGCACTGCATTTATCTTATGAAGAAGTGCTGGATGAGCTTTGAAGTTTTCCATCTTCATATATATTTCAGAGGTATCAGATTCAGGGAAAACCAAGGGCTCGTCCGGGATTTGAACCCGGGACCTCTCGCACCCAAAGCGAGAATCATACCCCTAGACCAACGAGCCACAAAAAACTAGAAAATCTCACAGAAAAAAGATCTGGGATTTAACTCCTTCATGGACATTTCAGTCTGCACACAGATGAAATGTAGTCAGGATGATATTGTCTCTGACAGGAAGAGATGAGGACCAGGAGGCTCCGCTCTCACCTCGGCAGATGTTATTGCCCGGGCCCCTCTGGCCGGTTCACAGGCTGTAATGAGCTATTGATTGAAAGCTTCTGTTTCTCTGTGTTGTGTGATACAATCTGTCTCGAAATATACGAGAAGAGTCTGTGTTTGTTTTATGTTTTCTTATAATTTCTCCAGCAACAGCCTTTGTGAGCCTTCACTACATCACAAAATCGAATCTCATGATCTGGTTTCATCAGGGGAGAGACAACTGAACAGAAACAAATCTAGCGTGTCATTTTTTTCCTTCTCATCTACCAAATGTACTTGTTCACACTCTTTGTTCACTCGCTTTAATGCATTTAGGTACAAATTCTACTTTATTGAGTCTTTTCTTGTCACTTCCTACTTTGTACTTGTACCTTGGTTAATCGATGCTTTACTGATTGAAGTCTATGCAGACAGCACTTATGAAGAGATCTTAAAAACACAGTGGCAGCTGTGTCACTTTGTTTCCCTTTCTATTTCTATTTTCCCTCTCTATCCATTTAAATCCTTTAAATATTTTGAGCTGACTTTTTTAAGGCTTTTGAGGTTGAGAACGCGCCACTTTAGGTTGTTTTCAACCAAATAGACAATGAATCTCTGGAAAACAATAAGCAGCACAACCAGCATATTCAAAATAGTCTAGTTTAACCTGCATGCTCAAGCAATAATATATCATATTACCCCAGCCAAACAACACTTTGAGTACTCCTACGTCATCCGTCATTTCACAAAGTCACTTGTTTTGACACAAAACAGACAGAGCTCGTACTTCTCCTCCCCGCCGACCCTCTCCTTCTGGTGGGTGGAGCTGGGCCCCCAGGTTCTTCCCTTCTTCTTGTTGGCCGACAGGTCCTCCTTCTTGCAGACGGCGCTGCGGCCCCACGTCTTGCTGCCGTCACTCGGCGTCACTGAGAAGACACAGGTGAGGGTTGTTGTGTCTTGTTGTGTTGTTCTCAGTATCCTGACTCTCCTGTCCAGTCCTGCACTCACGTCGTATGGCTCTGAGGCGGGGGATGACCCCCGGGCTGGCGGGAGGGGTGGTGCTCTCGCTGCCCTGGTTCTTCCTCTTGTCCACGCTGGGGGACGCCTGCACTGTGATCTTATGCTCGAAACCTGCAAAGGTAGAAAGAGAGAGAAATCATTTCAGGCACAGGAAATCTCTGTCTGCCTCGTATTAGGAATTAGAACATTGAACTCTTTCTTATAATTTGCCACAAAAACATAATCTATACAAGATAAGTTGCACAACTCTGTCTGAATATACCTGGGAACAATTAGAGACTGCATGAGACATTTCAATTAAATCAGTTTTTTCTGCAGAATAAGAAACAGAGGCTGAGTCTAGATGTTTTTTCAAGATGAACGCAGCTTTTCAAGGAATGACTCAACATGCAACATGTAGGAGAGGTGACTCAGACTATGCAGCGAGACATGTAGTAGCCATGTAAAAAGAAAATGGCATCAAACCAGAACATAAATGAGATGAAAAGAAGGAGGGTGCAGTTCCGCCTTCCACCCACCAGAGGGCAGACTGATGCAGTTGCTGTCTCTGCCCAGCTTCAGCAGCCGGCTCTTCTTGAAGTGGCCTTTCCGTTTCTTCACGCTGGGTTTCTCCTGGTAAACCTGGTGGATGATGATGTTCAGCTCACGCTCCACGATGTCGATCTCCCGCTCGGCCAGCTCCTGCTCGCGCCTCCTCAGCTGCTCCTCCTGCTCCCTCTGCTCCTCGGCCGCCCGAGCCAGAGCCTCCTCCCAGGACCTCAGCTCCTGTCGGGAGACGAGAGGAAGATGGGCAGAGGTTTTGGATTGAAAATTCCTGAAATTAATCATGTCTATGAGAACAAAATGCATCAGTATACGAGAAGAGGAACCAAAACTACTTATGGGAGTCAAGAGAGAGAGAGAGATAGAGAGGAGAGAGAAGAGGTAAAGATTAAGAAGAGAGATTGAAGAGGTGATGAGAGGTGGAGGAAGAGTGAGAGGAGAAGGTTCAGTGAAGAGGAGGAGAATGAGGAGATCAAACAGGGAAAGAGGAAAAGATAAGGATGAACCAAGGGGAGAGATTGAGGAGGGGACAAAGACTGAGAGAGGGACAGAAAGAGGAGACGAGAACATGAACAGAACGAGAGGGAGAAACAGGGAAAGGACCAAGGATAAGAGGGAGAGATGAGGAGAGCAAAAAGTGTAGAGAGGAGAAAAGTAAGATGACATAAAGAAAGAGGAATAACTGAGGGAGCAGGGAGGTTGTTAGCATAGCATCATCTCTTTTTAACACCTCCTCTGTCGACACGTTTGTTGCCAAGGTGATTCTAACTTGCAGAAACACCTCAGACAGATTGTGAAATCTTGTCTGCCCCCGGAATACATAAAACTTTTTTTTTTTTCATCTACTGTGAAAAAAACTGTGCCACCTCCTCCATCTCCTTCATCACCTTCTCTTTGGCCCTGAGCTCGTCAAACATCTGCTGGATCTCCAGCCTCCAGTCCTCCTGCAGGGAGTGGAAGGACTCGAGCGGCATCTGGAACATGGCCGACTGCTCGATGGCGAGCAGCCGCCTCAGGATGCTGGTGAACGACGGTCTGCTGTGGGGGTTCGGGCTCCAGCACTCTGAGGACCAGGAGAGAGAGAGAGAGAGAGAGAGAGAGAGAGAGAGAGAGAGACCATCAGATCACTCTGGACACACTCCACAGCTGTCTGTCGGGTGTCTGTCTCTGCCTGGTCCCATTGACAAAAAAAACAAAACAACCAAATTTTACAGCTTTACACGCTGACCTACTTCAAAACATACAGCGCCCGGGGAGATCCAGCAGACTCCCTGGTGGTGTTTGTGTTTGTGTTGCTGTTAATAAATGCCATAAATTTCCTTTCTTCTGTCTGTGTCTCTGAGCCCCCAGGGTGGAGGGGGGGGGGGGGGTCGCTGGTTTCTAGCAAATCTATGAAGCCAGGGCAACCATACGACTGAAGCTGGTGCCTGAGAGGTTTAAAGTGTTGATTTTTGTTTTAAAAGTCATCATAGAGGACTGAAGAAACCAGAAAACACTGAACTTTAAGAAGACGAATTTGGTTTTTGTTTTGATGCTCACATGGCATCAATACAGATTTAGTTAATTGCAAAAGAAGAATAATGAAAACAAACTATTCAGTGATGATCTATGCTGTCATAGATCATAGATCCATCCTCTCACAAAGCAGGTGAGAGGACGGAGACTCGAACACACTTTTAAAATGCTGAAATTGACTGATTTATTCATTATTAAAACAGCAATTTGCATCTCTAATAAGTGGTAAAACGTATATAGGTCAGGTTCTGAAGGTGGCATGATTTAGCCTGGCGATGTTTTGTCTTATTTATTTATTTGTTTTTCCTTCTCGGTTCTGGCAGGAGTGGAGGCAGCCTGAGAAGTGGAAGCGAGCAGGATGGGACGGCATATGGTCGCCTTCACGAGCCAAACAGTGTGTGGCCAGTGTAGTAGGAGTATCGTGGAGCACACCTACAGAGATCTGCTCAGACACACCACCCGTCTGCAACATCCACTCCGACCGGAGGATGCAGCTCGCGTCATTAAAAGTTAACATGCTGCGCTCACTTAAAAACAACAAGAAATACAGTTCAGTTTAAACAGGAAGTCTGAATTAGCATAAAGAGCACGGGGGGATAAAGTTGGAGGCAGAGGAGATGAAAGTGAAACGATGACAGGAGTAAACAGAGTGCGACGAGGAGCCAGGGATGAAGAAGGGAGAGATTAACGGATGAATGTGGAGGAGATGAAGAAGGTGCTGAGGGAGAGGAGGAGCGTCGGGAGCAGGGAGAGGAGGAGAGGAGAAGGAGGTGACAAAAAGTTTTCTGCCGTTTTGCTGTTTTCTTCAGTTTGAGAAGCAGCAGGTTTGATACGAGCACAGGTGTGTGCGTGTGTGTGTGTGTGTGTACAAAGCTGGATTACATGCAAGGTGAGGAAGGAGAAATCAGGACCTGAGGGAGCTCAGACACAGGACGGGCATGAGGGATGAGGATATAAAAAAACATAGTGATAGTAATGATAGACGGTGGTCGCCGAGTTTAACCTGTCACTTTAAGTCAGCAGAGACTTAAAAATGATGATGGGAAGATGGAGAAAACCAACAGGCCTTGTTCATCCTCATATCCGATGATGGAGGTGTAGATAGCACAAACTGAACAAGACCAGCACAATGAGGTTGTTTCACTACCTCAACAGAGGCCTAGAATGGTGATAATATAGAAGCTATGGAACATTAGCTTCATCAGAGATACTGTTTTTTCAACCCTTTCACAGTCAGTATTCAATTCATTTGAAGAATTGGAATTTGAATGGAATTGGCTCCGCCCCCTACAGGATGTTGAATAGGCTTAAATACTAAAACTACTCAAACACTAAAATCAAACAACAAATTCCCTCCCACTGGATAATTAAGTGTTTTTTCACCAATTTACTTGTGTGAAATATGTGAACCAGTCATGTATGGAATATACTGTAAAGCATTATTCTTGAATATACAAAATGATCAAATGGAATTTCATGGAATTGGAAGTTTCAATTAGAATTCTACTTCCTGTTAGCGACTTCAATTCCAATTCAACTAATTCAATTCATGGAGTCTGGGAGACGATCTCAGTTCAGCTCTGCACAAAGCCTGTTCATGATGGTATCTGTGGGTCAGTTTACGCTCAGGTCTGTCTGTTTCTATTCGTCCGGCCGGTCATGTGACTCCACGCACCACTCAGCAGCTGGGCGAAGGGCTCGGGGCAGGTGGACGGGATGGGCAGCGTCAGTTTGTTCATGGCCACGCCGTACGCCACCGCCAGGGCGTCGATCTCCCGGTACGGCACCTCGCCGGTCAGCAGCTCCCACAGCAGCACGCCGAAACTGAGGGGGAGAGAGAGAGAGGGAGAGAGAGAGAGAGGGAGAGAGAGAAAAGTGGGAATGTCACGAATGCTGACGTGTCGCCACGGCAACGGAGCGAAGCAGAGAGCGGGGATGCTGGGATGCTGGGATGCAGCCAAGAGCACCAGGATCTTATGATTACAGAAACCCTGCACATTATGAAAAAAAAAAGTTCAAAACAAATTAGAAAGATCTAGAGATCCAGAAAGACATTTGCTCCCATGCTTTACAACCCCCAAAAGTCCTAAAAATATACATACATACGTACATATGTATATGGTTTTTCATTAGGGGCCGACTCAGTGGTAATAATGGTCAGTAATGGGGCGTTCAGGTACCATCGGAAATCTGAGAATCTGAGATTAGCCAGTACGCTAACCAGGACGCTAATTTCCACCCCATGGAGTGCATTCCTACAGGGACATTTAGGTTGTTCTTATACTATTAAGAGATTTTTTTCCACTTTTTTCTTCTTTAATAGTTGAGTAATAGAGTAAGTTTCACACTGTGGAGCCGACTGCGTTATTATCGTTGACATGCCTTACAATACCTCCATAGATATCGAACTGCGGGCCTGTTATGGGGATTTGATATTGCCACACCCCCTCTGCTGTAATTGCTCATTCATTCATAAATACAACTCCTGGTATTTGTGCTTGTATTTCCTGCTGAATTTCAGAGGAATGATGTAGTATTTACAGCTCTCCACTTATCTCCCACCTACATCTGTCAACATGTTCAGATCTGAAGACCATATGAAGCAAATAATGAGCAAATACAGCATGATGCAACGTTGTCTTGGCTTGACTGGAAACCAGAAACATCTGGAAGATGCCACTTAGACATTAGTCACTGTGATCTGCAACAGCTATTCAACATAAGGCATTATGACTCTGTTGGACAAGTTATCTGAACTCTTCATGATGGTGCATTTACAGATACATGATCACCTCAGTTCAACTGATTATTGACGGGATTGTGAAACCTTTCCAGAGTCCGTACTCAGACGTACCTCCACACGTCGCTGCTCTTGGAGAAGAGGGAGAGCTTGATGACCTCCGGGGCCATCCAGGCGTACGTCCCCGCCGCGCTCATCTTGGTGGTCTGATGCCACTCTCGGGCCAGGCCGAAGTCTGTGATCTTCAGGGTCTTCCCGCACAGGTCGTCCCGCTCCACCGGCTCCAGGATGAGGACTTGAGGGTGGGAGGACGAGGAGGAGGAGGGAGGAGGAGGAAGGAGGGAGAACAAAGTAGAGAGATCAGAGAACGTGGTGGAGATGCAGACAGCAAAGACAGCGAGTTGTACAAAAAAATATGTTTGTGTGCAAAGAGGAAACAGCTCACTGTGCTGGAGCTGCTTATACACACAATATAACAACAAAGGTGTGGTCCATGCTATCTAGAGCATAAGTAGCCTTTGATAATTAGTTAATATAAAAACTAAAGTATTCTATGGAGTCAAATGTAGCTTCTTAACTCTTTTAATTGATCCCTGTGTCCATGTTTTATAATCAACTGAGGCCCAAGCTAATCTTAATACGCAAAGACAATGAGGGATTTCTGACTTCTGAATATGTTCCGGTTTATTAGAGACAGACAGACAGACAGACAGACAGACAGACAGACAGACAGACAGACAGACAGACAGACAGACAGACAGACAGACAGACAGACAGACAGTTAGATTAAAGGACTACACATATAATTGTTTATCAGAGGCCTAATACTATGTGGGTGATAAGTGACCCCTGGTCCGCAGTGTGTGACAGACGTGCTGAGGTCTGGGTCTCTCTCTCTCTCTCTCTGTCTCTCTCTCTCTCTCTCTCTCTCTCTCTCTTTCTCTGTCTCTCTGAACTACTTCCGCCTTCATTTCCGTGTGAGGCCTGACTATGGAAATATTTGGAGTGTACACAGTTCACAGGCACTGGGAACCAGGTGGGGTTGCTTTCTCCCTCCCTCACTTATCTACAGACGTATGCAAAGGGTGGTGGAGAGAGGCTCCACACACACACAGCCCTGTCTTTGTTTACACACACACACACACACACACACACACACACACACACACACACACAGAGACAGGCATTCACGTGATAAAGGTGTGCCGCTCTGTGCTCTGCTCTGTCCACAAGCTCGCCAGGAGATCAGTTTCTGCGATAAGCAGCTGATCTCTGGCCAGTCTGTACATATTTCCATAGGCAGAAACAAGTGCTGTACTTGAGCAAAAGTTTGCAATATCGCAGCGTAGAAACTGGAGAAATACGAGTGAACTTTGACTTCCTTTCAGGGTGACTGTGGAGAACCATGACATGAGGGCAGGAGTCAACTATTCTGGCTGCTCTGGGTGAAGGTTTAACCACTTTGTATGGGCTGGAATTTCTCCCGTTTTTGATAAATTTGAGGAAATATTTTATACATCTACTCTATTTCTAGCTCCTGTAGAATATATTTACAACAGTGAAACTCACGCTAACATGCTTAGCTAATGCTAACATGGCTAAATCGAATGTTTGTGCTTTTGTTCTATTATAAGATGAGCATTTTCACTGTTGCAGCGTTCATTGCTTTCTACATTGCTTTGCTTGCACTTCTACTTCAGAGTTTTAAATACGTCACCTCTGGGCATGTTTTAATCACTTAACATGTCAAAACTGTGATGAGAGGAACAAAAAAAAAACTTTTGTGAAGCCGTAGAAACACACCCGCACCATTGCTTAATTTCACCTCGTTAGACGTGAATAGATTCTTTTTTGAAACGTTACATTTCCTTACACCCTGCAAACATCAAACAGAAATGTTGACTATGCTCTGACACGCCAAAACTGCTCATTCTCGCCGGCTTGTCAACACTGTAGAGCAGTTTAAACACGAGAAATGCAGATTATCTAATACCTACAGCCGACAGATAAAAGTGGCTGGGCTGAGAGTACATCTTCCCCTCAAACGCAGTGACTCAGACGAATAAAGTAGCTTAAAGTGTGAATCTTAAAATGACTGAAATCCTGCAGGCGTCTTTGTCTATTCTGATGCAGCCGTCTCTTTGTGAGGGACAGCTGTCTCCCCGGGCGTCCTCTCTCTGTACGTCTCTCTGCAGAGCAGAAGAAAAAAAAGAGATGGAGTGGTGGAGGAGGAGAGGAGAAGAGGAGAAGAGCGAGGGGAGGACGGGAACGGAACACGTTTGCATGCAGAGATGGGTGTGTCCACCTCGCAGCCTGTTTCTGCTGGTCTGGATAAATATGGAGATAATCCATGCAGGGAAAGGGACATGAAGGAGTGGAGACACACACACACACACACACACACACACACACACACACACACACAGAAGATGTTTCCAGCACCTGCTCCCAGCCTCTTCCTGGTGTAATTACACTCCATCACTGTGTTAACTTTCACACCTCTGGAACGCCTCCCAATGCCACCTGCACCCATCCATCCATCCACCCATCCATCCATCCATCCATCCGTCCATCCATTCATTCATTCATTCATCCACTCACCCCCCCATCGCCAGAGGTTCCCTAACCGCACGTCAAACACATAAAGATCACAGTGTTTTGTGTTCAGCTGCAGTGCAGCGATACACAAACGACACCCCTGCGGGCCGCCGGGAGCGTCAAGGCTCGGTTTATCACAGAGGAGGAAGAAGAGGAGGAGGAAGAGGAAGAGGAGGAGGAGGAAGGGGAGAAATCATCCTCGAGGACCATGTGGCTTTTACACGATGCGGTGCCAGCGCTGTTGGAAATGTTAGCTCCAAATAGAGAGTGCTGATGACAGACCGAAATAAATACGACGGTTGGGAATTGTTTCATATCCTGGTGGAAAAGTACTGAGCTGTGCGACAGAGGCCGGGGACACTGGGAGGCATCTCTGCAGAGCTCATGTTGGTTACTCCTTTCATTCTCCAGGTTTCACCATGAGACATCTGGACTCCAGGGTGCTCTATCTCATACAGGCTCTGGATTCAAAATCTTCAACTACAACCAATCTCCCAAAACAACGTGCCGAAAGGGAATTATCAGAGGTCCCGATTTTTCCAAGCTTACGGTGCTTTTTAATGTGACCACGCTAACGGTAATAATTCCATCACTTCACAGCAGGAAGGTCCCAGGCGTTCTCCAGATCCACACGTTTCCTCCCACAATCCAAAAACATGTGTTTTCCGGTTTATTGGAGGCTCTGAATTGGTCCCAGGAGTGAGTGTGACACAATTTGAACTGAGATTTCAAACAGGAAGTAGAAGACAGAATGAGTAGAATTGAAATTCCGTGAAATTCCAGTTGATAATTTCAAAATTAAGGAGGGAATTTGTGCTTAATTGTAGTGTTTGTTAAGTATTTTTGGTGTTTAAGCCCAAACCTTTGTGAAACGTGACAAACCTTCCTGTTACTTCTCTTATTCTCTCAATGAAACTGAATTTAATTCCACTTCCTGTCATTCAAATTCAAATTCCAATTCAACATCCTGTGTGGGCGGAGCCTATTCCATTCAAATCCACACACGCCTGTGAGGCCTGTCCAGGGTGTATGTGAAGCCTGTATTCGCCCTGTGTTGCGCAGCTCGTTCGCTTTTTAATGACATTTTTTCACAGACGATCTCATCAGTGATCAGGGAGCAGGCGGCCATGTTTCCATGTCCGGGTTTCTCTTCGAGCAGCTAACGTAGCACAGATGTGGCTGGTACTGTTCTGGCGATGCTACAATGTGTATCGACAGAGTGGCATCATTTACTCATGAACTATTCATACGCCATCCAGCGGAGGTAATGACTTGAACTAAACTCCAGTATAATCCGTGCTGCACTTTGCTCTGGGTCGGGGCGGGCATATCGAGCTCTGCTCCTCTGAGAAAACCACATCCCCCCGGAGTGCAATTAGCAAATATCGCCATCAGACGAGTTTGATATTTAATTAGCAAAGCGATCTCGTTCTTGCTGATATGATGAAGCTACTAATGAAAACGACTGCAGCTTTTTAATCCCTCTGTGATTCTGGTCAGCCAAAGGTGTCCAGATAGTCCTGCTCTGTCTGCACCTCCTCCCTGTAAGCCCATTACAGACTGGGTATACACCAGTTTGTAATGGTGTGAGATGCTGGGGAGGACATCTGCTACTTTATGACTAATGCATCCTACTGTACCATCTCTACAAGTTGAACCTTGCATTTTGTACATTTACCTAGATTAGATAAGTCCCGATTCAGTTTTTTCCAGGATATTTGACTTTGTATCTCATCTTCCTTGTATTTTCCATGACTGGGAAACCTGTCACAGAGTTCCAGGGTTTTCCAGGACATGCTGGAGCCCTGATGATGGATTCAGCAAAGAGTTAGTGAAACTTGACAGGACGTCGTCACATGGTCTGTGTTATCGATCAGGCTTGGAACGCACAGCGTGGCAGCAGGTCTCCTTCAGCTCCACGTGACTAACTGTTGACTTAACCTTTGAACTGCTGCCGCTCTTTTCCTCCATCTTTGGACCTTGACCCCGGCTGAGTGTTGAGAAACTCCACCGACTCTCTCTCTCTCTCTCTCTGTATGCAAACACTGCTGAGAAACCACCATCCAGGACTTGGACCTGACTAATAATCCCCAGACCTGCTAGTAAGACGGTAGAAAGAACGGGTGACTCATTACCAGAGGAATGTGATCGAAGGTCCTCTGATAGACGGCGTTTCTGTCTAATTTCCGAGTCCAGAGCTTTGAAACGCCTTGAACAAGCAGCGTGAAGTATTTGCTGTGTGATCGGGAACCTCCCTGCAGGTCAACACACAACAACCTGCTCCGAAGCCGAAGAATAAGCAGCCGATAGAAAAGACATATCTGGATGTAAACAAGTTCTTAGCCGTAGTAAAAGTAAAACGTGGTCACCTCATTTTAATGCTTGTGTGATATTGTGCAACCTTAAGTCAGTTTGCATGTACAATATATTCCAATTGCCTCCATATTTCTGAGTTAGGAATGTGTTTTTACCATTTTTACCATCTTGAAACCCTCACACTTACACTTAGGGGCAGTTTAGAGTTTCCACTTGACCTTAATGTGAATGTTAGTGGACTGTACTGAGAGAAAACCCACACATGGAGACAGTATTCCTCCTACCAGGGTTCAAAGCCGCTTGCTTTGAGGCGGCAGTTTTAATCCAGTCAAAACGAAACTGAAATATCAAAAATCACAGTTTTAACGTTCTTGCATGTGCAGCCAAGGAGTTGTACAACTTAGTAAAACAGCTACAAGTACAAAATAAATGACAATAATACACAAAATACACAGTTCTATCCTGTATTGGATACATTTTAGTTCCATTTTCTACCTTTTTTCAGGCCAAATCCTTATTAAACATACATTTAATTAAAACTACGCTCTGAATGAGATCAAACACGCTTCCTCTCACAAATAAATGCACAAGTAGAGCGTTCTGTGTTTTCCGCTCTCGAGCTAACCCGAGCGTTTCCAATCTTTGTCAGACGCCAACGTCGCACATCAATTGAGTTTCAGGGTTATGTAAACAGCAAAGGGACGCACAACGCACGACCGGTTCAGCTCATATTGTTTAGTGTTATTTTGTCTGCGGACCGTGGTTCAGTCTGCTGTGTCATTAACTTGTTGTTATGGTAACAAGGGCAGAGGTCAACACGACGATGGGAAAATGAGACCATGACAAAACCCTCATGCCCCTATGAGAAGCTGCTGCTCTGATGTTGTTGTTCTTGCTTACATTTTAACAGAAAATGGACATTACATGTTGGTTTCATGCAAAGACATGTTTTAACATTTCACTTTCCAGCTTTCCACAGGAAGTTACTGAAATTGATGAGACTTTATGGGAGTGAAGAGGAATTTTCTATTGTCTAATTGTCTAAGAGACTTAGAGAGTCTTATGTCTGCAGGTATGAATATTAAACATTTTTGTTATAATCAAATAAACATGCAAACTTAATGACATTAATCCGTCTGTCAGTGGCTGGTCTTGCTAGCTAGCTAGCTAACAGCAAACAGGCTAGCTAACAGCAAACAGGCTAGCTAACAGCAAACAGGCTAGCTAAAAGAAACAAAAGATATTTGGATTTAAATGGGCATTTATTAGCTAAGCTTAAATGTTCAAAGCTATTGTTATTGTTATTATAATGAGGTGAAACTTAACTACCAACTAATATGTTTACCTCAGTGAATCAATCTGTTCATCAAAGCTAAACTGATTGGACAACAAGACTCCAAATCCAGAGATGTGGTCTCAATGTCAGTGCTGTACAGGGATGTACTGGGATGTACTGGGAATTATCTGAACTCACTTTAACAAAGATTTAGAATTTGTATCTGTTTCCCCAAAAGTACATTTAAGGAAATTACTATTACTAAAATTGCTATGATAAACTATGGTAAAATATGCTCATTCATTCAAAATAGCCTCATGACCTTCCATCATATTACTACTGTAAGAGGCCATCCTGTCATGCTGGATCTAGAGGTTCCTGGTCCCTGTGGGTCCTTTTAATGGTTCCTGAGCCATTGGTTGTCAAGGCTACTTACTTTTTACTGATTACATTTAAGTTAAATAACAACAACAAAAACAATATTTCCCAATATTCCTGAGCTAAACCCCTTTCCAACCCTAACTGGACTGACCTTCTGTACAGTATGAATCTTCAGTGTAGCTCCTATGGAGGAATCTTTTAGCGGTTAAATATTTAATGACACCTCATGGCTCCACTCGCTGGAACATCACATCTTGGATGTTCAGTATTTTAGGATCCGAGTCAGAGAAAACCACAGAACATCTTCCCCCCACTCTCCTCCTCCTCCTCCTCCTACTAACCCTGTTCTTCTCCCCTCTCTTCGGCCTCATCGCCTCGTTTTCACCACCCTCCACCCTCTTCCACCCTCAAGCTGGAACAGGTGTAGCCTGCAGGGTTGAACAGCTGTTGCCGTGGCGCCGAGTCAGCGAATCGGGTCCGGCGCTCCAGCAAACCCCCAGACGGAGTCTCTGCTACCTGCCTGCGACTCTGCACAGCTCCGACTCTCACACCTTCCTACGCCTCCTCACCTCGGCTCTGCGCACACTCTGCAAGAACGCAGAATCTTGTCCTCTCACTCCCAGGAGAAAAAAACAAATGACGTCAGTCTTTTCTCACAGCTCTGGTTTGGGAGTTTTTGCAGCTCTACATCTGGGCAGAACGTTTCTCTGTAGTGTGATTGGACTTCCTCCCCTCAGAAACATATGGATGCTGAACTGGCAAGCCAACTAAGAATGAATGATTAATGAACTTAAGATCTTGAATTTGAGCTGAATCTGATGTTGAACAGGATGCAGATTTTCAATTTGAAATTGAATGTAATGATGTAGATTATACTCCTAAACTCATTTCGTTAAACACATTTAGGTGTGTGTGTGTGTTGCCTCACAACAAGAAGGTCTCAGAAGGTTCACCTTTGCATCTTAACAACAGGTTCATTTCCATTTACCCGATGAAATGTGCAAGACCTAACTACAGCAATGAAAAAAATGGTAATGGAAGCATCTTAATTAAAACAAAAAATGTTCAAATATCAAAGAACTTAAACAACTTTATCACTAAAAAGTATTGGAGATCACATGACCTGTTCAGTTTATCCAGGATCACTCTCATTCACTCTCACATTTATACCTAGGGACAATTTAGAGCCTAAACAAGGAAGGTTTTGGATTCAAGGGTGGAAACTGGGGGTAATTCTGCACACACACACACACACACACACACACACACACACACACACACACACACACACACACATACTACTCTCTCCATCTTCTCCTCCATCCCTCTCTCTCTCTCTCTTTCCAACCCGACCAGTCGAGGCAGTTTCCTCTGATACTCTAATGTAAAGTGTGTTGAGATGACACTGTTATGCATTAGCACTTCAAATGAAGCTGCATCGGACCTCCGCACACATCGAGACAGGCTCGTCTGTGGGCTCTGGTATGCAACACGCCAACACTGTTACGATGTGTGTGAAACTGGGGACACAGACGAGACAACGTCTGGGGGGGGGGGGGGCGTCTCTGTTTCGAGATCAAACCCCCTAACCAACCCCCTCCAACCCCACCACTGACTGTCTCTTCATTTTTGCATCTCCCCCATTTACCCCCTCCATCCTCCTCCTCATCATCATCATCATCATCCCATCTTTCTCCCTCCCTCCCTCCCTCCCTCCCTCCCCCCCTCCCTCCCTCTGTTGGTGCCCATTGCCTGACTGTCTGCTGTTGCAGCTGTCGCCAGCCTGGCTATGATCACAACACACCGGGGAGAAGACATGGAAGAAGAGACGCAGGGAAAGCAAAAGAGAAGAAAAAAAGCAGAGTAACAGAGGGAGATTGAGTGTATAAAATGTGGGTGGTGGTGTGTGTGTGTGTGTGTGTGTGTGTGTGTGTGAGAGAGAGGGAGAGAGAGAGGAGGGTAACAGGGTGGGAGGTTTGAAGATAGGGAATGGGGGATGGGGAGAGTGAGGATGAGAGGAAGAAGGAGGCAAGAAAGGGACAAAAAAAATGACAAGAGGGACGAGAAATGAGGGCAGGAGAGAGGGAGAAAGGAATATTGGGAAGGAGAAGCGGATGAAAAGGGAGGGGGGGGAAAAAAGCCAGAGCATGAGAGTAAGAAAAGGCAAGAAACGGAGAAGAAAGAGGGGGTAATAATGAGTGGATGAAAAGATGCAGGCTTGTTGGAGGTAAAGAGAGATGACTGGAGGGAGAGCTTTCTGTCATATTCCTGGCAGCACATACCACACGTCTTTGTATCTCAATAGGTCTCTCTCCATTTTCCTCTGGCTTCGACACAGCTCCGGTCTCAAGAGGTTTCAAGCACCGGGAGACATGAAAAACGTCTCCACAAAACGCACATATTTGAAAAAACAACCCTTGTATTCCAAGTTCAAGGAATACAAGGATATTTCACGCCTCAAAGTGCTTCAATGCTTCACTAAAAGTTGGGAAATGAATGCACGTTACGGCCCGGACTTTGCCTTATTCCAGAACATGATCAACAACTGATTAAGATGAGAGGAAGAACCTGATGGATCACTGGGTCTCTCCCACCCCCTCCTCTCCTCCTCTCCTGCTCTGAGAGTGGTCTCTGAAACGCTGCAGACGTTGGAGCGTCTCTGTGCTGCCGTGTCACTGATACCCCGGCTTGGCTCGTCTCGTTCCACCACAGGCCACCGCGGCTCTAATCCCGAGCCGCACCGTGGCACAGTTTCGCCCCGCGGCCATTCACTTTGTCTCCGCACAAACGCAGCTGCCAGATTCGTGTGACCGGGCAACCTCTCTCTCTCCCTCTCTCTCTCTCTCTCTCTCTCAGAAGAGATGAGGTATTAAATGAGGTGGCTTTCTCTCTTTTTGCTCGGACTGTGTGTGTGTGTTTGTGTGCATACGTGTGTGGTATTTAAAAAAAAAAGACATGTGGGAACTCACAAAACCGCAAGCTTTTCGTACTTTTGCAGCCTCTTTAATCACTTTTGTCACAGTCGGACGTTCAAGGCAAACGTACACAGCTACAAGATTGAGTTCAAGTTCGGTCAAAGACGAAGACTGATTGACAAAAAAGCAGATGCATGTTGTCACGAGGTTTTCATTAGGGACGATAAACAAGCTCTGACGAAGGCGCCCCAGCGAACACTGTCAATAAAAGTCAACAACATGATCAAGACGAGGACGCTTTTCCCGCTTTTCCTCATTGTGCGATTCTTTGCTTCGTACGGCTCGAAATGCAAAAAAACATCCACCCACAAAACGAAAAAACGACACTTTCAGACGAAGGAAAAGCTCCTCGAGACGAGCGTAACTGGAAACGACACAAGAAAATCATTCAGCATCACAGTTGACAGACACAGTGAGTCATGGTTTATTTAGCGGGAACATTCGTTTTTTTGCATTACATGAGCATCTGATGATTTGTGCTCCGCAATGCTTCGTTTATAACACATTATGACACATTCTAACCTTCAGACCGATCGCTCCGTTCTGTGCAGATTCAATTCATTTAACATCCATGAGTTGTGGATGGGGGGAGGAAGGGGGGAGGAAGAGGGGGGGGGGGGGGTTGTCCAACAATAACAGGACATGGTGTTTGCATGTCGGAGCTCTGCAGTCTGCTGAATAAAACATGGTCCTGGCTCTCAGGTCTGCAGACGGGCCTGCTGTGAGCTGCCTGTTGTCTGACTGAAGTGTCCTCTACTTGACTCCGCTGTGAAAGTGGGTGAAGGACTTGCAGCAGTGTGGGATGGGGGTGGGGTGGAGGAGGGTGGAGGAGGGTGGAGGAGGGTGGAGGGGGGGCGTGGAGGGACACCCAGCGCCCGGCTCTGCTCGCCCAGGCTCCTCCGTGCCAGGCGTGCTGGCGTGCAACAATGACCCTCTAACAGCAGCCGAGTCAAAAGCCTAGGAACATACAACAGCCCAGGAGGTGCCAATGCAAGAGAGAGAGAGAGAGAGCGAGAGAGAGAGCGAGAGAGAGAGAGAGAGAGAGAGAGGGAGAGAGAGAGAGCGTGCATGGCTGCGTCTGTGTCACTGAAATCACTCAGCTCTGCTCCGTGACACACAGTCATATTGTGCTAATGCTCAAGAGCACTGTTAGACGAGATCTGGCTCAAAGGGGACCTATAGAGCTATTTACCCTTGTTCTCTGGCGTTAACGTAGAAGCTATGGGACATTGGTTTCATCAGAAATGCCTCAGATTGCCTCCTAATATTACTGTCCATCTCTGCACAGATTTGGTGCCCTTTCATGCTCATCTGGCGGCAGAAACAGGCTCTGAACTGAATGGCTGTCTTGCCCGCCATTCGCATGAATGATCAGCTGACTTTATATTCTTCCCTTAAACAATAGAGCTTAACAACTTCTTTTTTCCAGACTATGTAGCCGGAGCAGCTATGGAACGCCTACACATCCAGATGTTTGAGACAGAATGAGACGAGGAATGACGAGGGTGCGCGCACTGACACTTCACACTAAACTTGCTCCCAAATTGCTAAGTAGTTTAACTCGATATGGGAGACGTAACTCATATTTTATGTTTCGCCTGTTCCTTAACTTACATTTCAGCATCTGAAAATTACACATGAATGAGGATGTGATGATGTTTCTAGACCTGCATTGCTCAACAAACAACAGAAAGCTGCTCTCCTTCCCCTGAATGTTACTCATCTTGACTTTCAGTTTAATGTCACATGTCGAAACTCTCCGGGCGTGTTTTTGAGCAGCCACGGGCTGTAAAACTCCGGCGGCTGTAAAGATGCAGCCTGCTCATGCAAATGCTCTGCGAGCGGCCGTCTGATCGGCTGGTGAACAGTGCACGTTTGCATGTCTGCACCAGAGTGTTTCAAAAAACGACGACGTGACAAAAGAAAAGCTTGTTATAAACATAACCAAACACAGCAGATCCACCATCCATAGTGGCATGTTGAGGGATAACACAGTTGCTCGTCTGTGTTATGCAAAGCAACAATGTACAACAAGCGTGTGATGGGGGGGAGAAAGTGGAAATGTGTGTCAGTATGTCTGGCAGGGCCACAGAGAGCCTGAGCTGCAATGCAGCAAAAGAGAGAGAGAGCGCCTGGGAGTCAAAACTAACTGGCTTCAAATCAACTTTTAATCGACCAGTGGAGAAAAATGACTGTGTGTGTGTGTGTGTGTGTGTGTGTTGTAGTGGTGCAGCCATTGACTGGTGTCAGTGTTTGGTTGGGTTGTGTCACCGTGGCTCTCCCTCTGTCTCTCAGTCACTGAGACAGACTGAAGCTCAGCAGTGTTCCCATCTGACAGCCCGGCAGTACAAACATCTGTTAGCAGCGTGGCCCAGTTCACATGCTGCCAGGGAGCTGAGGAACACAGTCCAGAGTCCTGCTAGCCATCCACATGCTCCAAACCGCTACAGCCTGCTTTATTTGTTTATTTAGTTACATTCACAATTAGCTCTTAATTCGAAGAGTGTCAGGGCCACACATTTTGAGAATTAAGTCATACTTATAATGGAAAAGGTTGATGTAGACCACATGTTAAACGTATATGACAGTGAACAGTTTAAAAAACAACCTACTTATGTTTTAGGTGCGACTTTATCCTCATATTATGACTTTTTTCTCAAAATTTGTGATCTTTCTGTTTTCCCTCACTGTGGCCCTAATACTCCGTCGCACCGAAGTGACTCAAATAGGTCATAATAAAAATTGTCAGGCTACATCAAATGTCATGACATTGCAAATATCCAGATGTTTACTATGTTAATCATAGTGATAATGTAGGCATGGTGGATTTACTACGTGCAACTAATGGAAGAACCTGACTTGACTTGATGGGAATTCAGATTCATGATCAGCATCTGTATGTAGGGAAGTTACCCACCTTCTTACCAGTTCAGTCAATAGTTGAGATGTTTTATTTAATGTCATCAGTGTGAACATCACAGTTACCAAAGTGAGAAGTCTTCATACATCTGTACCACACTTCAGTAGCAGCTAGCATGACTAAAAGGAAAGACAATGGAGCTAATCTCAACTTTATTTCTCCGAGCCATAATATCCATAACCTTAATGGATGAACCAGAATGGTTATGTACCGTATGTGACTGCTACATTTTCAGGCTACTTTTCAGGCTGATTTTTATCACCTTCTACAAGGCCTGCACATGATGGGCGCTCTGCAGTCATTGGACTATTGGTGCATTTGACTGGAACTTGAGGTGTATCGCTATAATGAGCCCTTCAGTGCAGACAGACTCTGATAGCGGAGAACTACAGTCCATCAAGACTGTTAGCGATAAATCTGCGGCAGGCTCACTGAGCGAAAGGAGAACGGTTTGACCTCCTCTCTCAAACTGGCCTTCTTCTCCTTCTCCTTCTCCTTCTACTTCCTCCCTGTACTCCTGCCTGTATCGCTCCCTCCCCCCATCCATCTCCCCATTCCCTCTTCCAACCGAGCCTCCAGGGGTTTCTCTACCGCCACTGCATTCCTGCTCTGCTCCTCTACCCATCCAGCCTCGCCTCCATCCATCTCTCTGCTCCGTCATTCACGGTCGTCCCTCGCTGCCTGGATCGCCCACCCTTCATACACCCCCCCCCCCCCCCCACTCCCACCCCACCCCCCCATCCCCCCCTGCAGTCACTCCTGCCATTGTGAGCTCTTGCTCTCACTCTGTCTTGGGCTGCTGTGTGAGAATGGGGTCATTGTTGCCCTGTTGCAGCATGGACATGAGCATGTGTGTGTGTGTGTGTGTGTGTGTGTGTGTGTGTGTGTGTGTGTGTGTGTGTGTGAGACAGTAGCAGGGTGAGAGTCCTCTGCCCCAGCGCCACCGTGTCCTGCTGTCTGACCTGCACAATGCACAGGGACCTACTGTACATACGCTTGCTAATATTTACCAAATATCTACAAAATAAAAAAGAGGTGAACGTGCCCAGGTTTTCATTAATTGCTCGGCCCTCAGAAAAGCTCCCAGAATATTCCTCGGGGGAGCGTGCTCCACAAGATGAACTGTACCCGATCCGCCACACGTGAGACGAAGGAGGAATTGCGTTTCTCCGTCTCCCGAGCAACACGCAAACAAGACGTCACTCTGACAGACGCCCAAAGCGAAGACATCGGAGGGCGCTCCGAGAGGAACCGAGAGCAACACTACACTTCAAGGACGTCTGAGATGTGCAGCCGTTCGCTAGCTTCCTCAATGTGCACGGACGTGGGGAGAGGATCGTTTATCATCAGTTACAGCAGAATCATCATCCCAGCAGCATTGCTTTTGTCACATTATCTCTAAATTTATGTTACTTGAGAATCACAACTTAATTATTGATGAAAAAAGAGAAAGAAGACAAGTACTTAAATTAGCACACAAACAAATGAGCAGTGTTATCTAAGGATAAGACAAAGACGTTGAACAATATGTACATAGCTAGAAAATTCCCATGGGTGGGAAATTTGGAGAGTGCCCCAGGATGTGTGTACAGCACTCTCTCTGCTATTAGGTTAAGCTATTACACTGTTAAGTGAGCGTGTGTGTGAGTAAGGGTGTGTGTGTGTGTAGGTGTGTGAGTGTCCATGGTGTGACCACTTCCTATGGGGGTTTTAGGAGGTGCAACTTGTGATTTTTGTCTGAGAAATCACAAAACTGAAGGAGATATTGCAAAGGAAACTTGTACAGAAGTTGACTAGTAACTTGAAGAATGAGAATACGAAACACGTAGCAGAACGAGACTGCCTCATGTCGAACCCCGGGGCACTAACTAAGTATACTACTAAGTATATAACAGGACTTGACAAAGACAAACCTGAGTGAAAAGTGTGTGTATATGTGCACACAATGCAGAACTGCAATATGGGCAAATGGATGCAAGTGGGTGTAGAGCAATTATCAGTCTGTGTTCATGTGAGTTCCTCGAGGGGGTAATTTAATTGTTTTAATTGTTCTTAAAAAGCAGTTTAATAAGGCGCTACACCACCTAATACATCCTACTAGGCTTCCCCATCTTCTCTGAATCAGTAACTGGAACAGTAAATTAGTTTGCTTTGTCGGCCGGTTCGGTTAAAAACAACTGGCAATGACAGGACATGAATATTTGGCAAAAGTCAGCCAAAGTATTTGATGGTAAGATCTACTGGATCCAGACGTGTGGAGGGTTTACTTCAACGTGTAGCTGAGCCCACGATGTTTGTCTGCAAACATTCGCAAACGTAGCTACTAGCGAGTTTTAGCTTTACTCATAGATGCAGACATGGGAGCTTAAGGTCCAGAGTTATTAGTGTGCATATGGTTTAATCAGAGCATTTTTGACATTTTAAAACAAAACTTTATCAAGTGTACAATCACTGTAGCATTTTAGCTAACTAAGTGTGATATTTACATCTGGCAGGAACTAAGTATCCAACATTGACTTGGCTCTCTTATGGTGCACAACCCATTATTATCTATTCCTACATAATCACATATCTTTGAGCTTTTAGGCTATTTTTGAACAACCAGCTTCAGGGCACTATCAGTATATCACGTACTTCCTCTGATATGTGGATTTAACACGGGTGAGCGCAGTAACTGCACAACGATTTCCATAATTTCCTCAGTCTTTTGGGTTAAAGATAGAAGCCCCCCCATCCTCATCCCCATCCCCATCCTCATCCCCATCCCCATCCCCATCCCCATCTCCATCTCCATCTCCATCCCCATCCCCATCCCCATCCCCGTCCCCGTCCCCGTCCCCGTCCCCGTCCCCATCCCCATCTCCATCTCCATCCCATCCCCATCCCAGTCACCGGCTCGTTAGTGTCCCCCAGCACCATCAACACATCTTAAAACAACGACGGGAACTACGTCCAAACAAGCTACACAAACGCATCCTTTCCTCTGATCCACACCCATGAAATCCTCCAACGCCTTGGACTAAAAGACGTGTGATCGCGCTTTCCTCGCTGTTTTGTGGGCCAGTCATATTGCGATCTCACACTCCAGTTAGTCACAGTCTCGGCCTCCACCGCTCTGTCTCTCTGAGGGATTAGCAGCCGGCACCGGCCACCGCTCTAATCCTTTCCTCAACACACTCACTCTTACACTCTCTCTCTGTCTCTCTCTCTCTCACACACACACACACACACACAGAGGCAGGCTTTTCGATGACTATTTGCCATATCTCACCTTGTTAATCTGTTAACTAGTTATTACCGACGCCCACATGATGCAAAGTTTAAGAAGAAGAAGAACAAAATTCCCGGAAAAACAGAGGTATAATTTCCCTCAATTTGTCTTTACTTGCCTTGTAATCTCAATACTCTCTGAGCAAACAGCATACTTGACAAGCCTGCTTTGAGACGCACCATTCAGCCGATCGTTTACTGTGTAAACACAGCTTCCATTTGAGACTGCAGCAGTCAAAACAGCAGCAGGTAATGTCAGCTGTTCTCTGCCTGCACCTCACCTGACGTCTCTCCACATTTCCTGCCTGGAGAAGTGTTGAACTGAGGTGGAGGTGTTGAAGGGACAAGGCAGTAACAAGCTAACATATCCACAGATCGGACGTGATCATTACAGAGGAGTGGAAGAGCTGTGGGTGCGGATCTCACCTGGCCCCAGTGACAGGTGATCAGCTCACCTGTATTGTCTTACCTGCAGCTGACTCACAGCCCGTCCAGCTACTATATAAAGTGTCGGTGACTCAGTGACATGCACGGTTCTCGAAAACGAACCCTGGGCCAGAACGGAACGTGTCAGCTCGAGATCTGCTGGCTCGCTCGTTCGCAGCGCTCATCAGCAAATTGAGTCTGTCACACGATGAATGAAGAGCAAATGAACAAACTTATGTAATAAACTAATGTTGGCCTAATGTTGGATGAGACCACAGAACCAGGGAACACAGACAAAAGTCGACTGTGCTAGAACTGCTAATAGAAAAAGTCAAGATCAGTGAATATTAGCACTTTTGAAGACATCTGCAAAACAGTTCTCAAGGTTTACCACCGACATGAATAATTACCACTGAGAAGGTGGTGGCATTAACACCTTTTATTTCAATCTACTTTTGATTCATAATATTTCACTAATTAGATTACACATCTTTAGGATCGTGGGAGATATACTGAGACCATACAGACTCAGTCTACAACAGTACATTGATCCATCAAGTGTGACTAGTGTCTGGTTTTCTTAACCTTAAACTGAACATCTTCCAGGTTATGGATAAATGTGATGCAGGTTGTCTGATGCAACATTGCATGTCAGGATCGAGGGAACTCTGTCGATTGTTTCTGCTTTAATCCCCCCTCGTGCTGGCCCAGCCAATGGAAGAGGACCGCTGCCCTATGCTTTGAGAAACTGGAGGCTGATCCAGGATCAGAGCGACAGGTAAGGCATGACCACGGGTGCAGACGACCTGCCAACCCGCAAACATGCTGTGACATCACTCTAAGGAGGTCATGGTAATCAGATTATCCATTACACCGAGCTGCTCACTCATCACCACGGGCCTGACTGACAGCAACACTCAGCAGGTTAAAACACAGCACACACACACACACACACACACACACACACACACACACACACAGGCTCTCGCACACGCCTTCCACAAAACAAAAATCTCTTCTCTTCTAGGATAAAATTAGATAAAAGCACCAGAGCGAGCTGAAAATAAAATCTCTGTGTTGTAAGGACGTTTGCAGGGCTTCAAACGCGGAGCAGTGTCACATTCTGCCTCGATGAATTCCTCGCCCGTCTGTGGGAGAACGAAGACGCCGATGCCGGGGTGAAGACAGAGGAAAGGCTCGGGGGCCCGAGCTGCTCGCTCACTGTGGCGATGCCAAGTGGTCGGCGGTTTGAAGAGGACACCTGAGACCAGCGCACCTGGACAATGAGCCGAGGTGTAACCCTAAACTGAGACGAAGCGCTGTTTATCCCCTGCCTTCTCTCGCTCCTTTCCCATCGCTCTCTCCTCCCTCGCTCATCTTCTCCTGCCACCCCGATCTGTTCTCCCCGGGCTGGAATGTTGGAAACCTCATAGTTATGCCACGTTATTCTTGTTCCCCAGCTCGCTGATTTATTCTCAGGCTTACAAATTATCAATCAACCCATACATTATCTAATTACATGGCAGGCCAGCCGGCAGAAATTAAATAAAAGCTTACCAGCTGCAATATTAATGCCCATCCAGTCATTATCTCACCTGCTTTGCACCTTAAGAGTGTTGCAGGGGTATGCTGATACATATCTTGTACACAGTTAGGGTAAAGGCAGGGAATATACCCTGGACACGTTACCAGTCTGTAACACGACACACACACTCATCATTCTCTGTCACATTGACACCTAGGGGCGATTTAGAGTCTCTAATTGACCTAAACATGCAGATTTTTGGCCTGGTCTCTGGAGAAAACCCACTGCAGAGACGGGGAGGAAATGCAAACTCCACAGAGAAATTAAATCCTAATGTTGGTGAGGCTAATACTTTGCTCTAATACTTACAGTATTTAAATGTTGCAGTTTTGCCACTTTCACTCACTTAATATCCAAATCTTTCGACTAACTCCCTCTCTCCCACTGTCTTGCCCATGCTCTTGCCTTCTGGGCATCTCCAGGCTAATTCAAAGCTCCCAGAGTTATGAGCGTGACTCACGGTTTAATCGCATACTCAACGATCAGCACCCACACGTTTTCAGCTGGAGTGACGGTGCACGGGGCCCGTGCCCCCTTCCCTGAGACGTTCCTGAATGTCCTCACTCGCTGTTTTCGCACAGACGGTAATCCAAATTGCGAGCGGGACTGACATTTTGTGCGGCAGCTGACAGCGGCTCGCAGCTGTATGACTCAGCGGGGCCCGTGTCACCATGGAAAAAAGGCGGCGTTGTGGCATTGTTGCCAAGGCTCTTCTGTCCAATACGCATCCTCATCCCTCATCATCGCTGCAAGAGCACGGGGAGCTGGGAGGGATGGGGGGGGGGGGTGCGCAAGTTGAAGGAGTTATGGAGGAGTGAGAGACTCAAGAAGCGAGAGGGATTGAAGATTAGGAGACATTTCTGCAGGGAGTGTGTCAGAGCTACACTTACTTCTCCCGTCTCCCTCTTTTAAAGGCCTTTAGTCAGCATCCTGCACACTCCACCCTTATTTGTACACTCCCTCCCCCATCACTCATGTCACTTTGGATAAACACACACACTCAATACACACACGCACGCACACACACACAAATGCACTTAGATGGTCGCTGTGCGTTGTTTCTTTGATGCACCAACAACTGCAACTGCGTCTTTAAACAGCAAGTAGCACAAAGGACCAAAAATAGCTCAGTGAGTTGCAGAGCAGAACTGCTCTCCTTGAGGAGGGGAGGAAAGAGAAGGAGTAGGAGGAGGAGGATGAAGAGCAGGAGGAGGTGCAGAGGGAGATGACAGGGAAAAGATGGCAGAAGGAGACCGGCTCTCCAGGACTTAGGCCTCCCTGCTGGGCTCAATTTTAGCTTTGGTGTCAGTTCCAAAGACACTCGTATTCATTGACACTTCCTCCACATTTCAGAACTCAGTAATGTGGAGGAATGATTAGGAGAGAGATGCATGTTTGTTTATTCATAATTGTCGATCTTTCTCGATCTGTTGTCTTACTGACACGGCAGTCAAATCACATGCAGAACATCAAAACCACAAACGTGTCAATGTGCAGTAATTCTGAAATATGATCTATCTGTTACTAGACTTCCTCTTAAATTCAGTCTTCTGCTAAGTTGCGCAGCATTTCAATTATTTTGCCTTTGTAAAGCAGTAATGCAATATTTTGGAAAATGTGCTAGCTAGATGATTAGGTCAATACCACGACCACGTCTGCACGCAGGCTATGAAACAGATGGCCAGCTTAGTTTAGCACAATGGCACAGGGAAACGTTGAGTCTCAACTCTGCTGAGCGTCATTGTTCTCTGTCTGGACGTTATAACATCTTCTCACCAGCACAACAGACTTCTGTTTGGGTCCATTACCTTTGGACAGAGTGGGTGCTAATTCTAGCGCCAGCTAATGCTAGCTAGCTGATGCTAACGCTCTCAGAACACATACAGACACAGACACGTACACACAACAAGATATCTTTCCTGTTCCATTAATGTAAGGTAGGAATATTACGCTTGGTATGTAGAGACAGCTGATGCCATTGTTTCTATGGGAACAATAACAAGCGCTTTGGCGTTTCCACCTTGTGTCAATATCACTGCAACAAACTCATATCAGTACACTTGAGCTGTCTAATCCGCTGTGTAATCAGACCAACTACATACGGCTCGGTATTTGCTCAGAAACAGGTAAGTGGGGACAGAAAAAAATCTCGACAATTAGTCGGTGTAGTCTCACCCCCAACTCTAAGTCCTCAAAGCTATGTTAAGGCTTTATAAAACTGTTACCATGGCTTCAACTTCTCTTTGGAGCTTTCAGTGCCATGTCACACCTCTGATGTTATAGCGTTTCTGCTGTTCTGCCACCTATCGATGAGTGTGAACTTCATAATAGATACACCTCTGAACACCTAACTGAGCATTAGGTCAAATTAACATCTCAATAAAACAGGATCCACAAAAAACTAACATTACAACCATCATGGGGGGTGGGATTCATTATAGGATTGTTGCATTACTTACAGCTGAGTATATCTCTCTAAAAAAGGATCAAAGTTCACATTGCAGTGCTACGAAGTGTATTTGAGGGGCTTTTTATTGCATTTGCAGTCGATATTTCAAGCAAACGTATAGCTTGCAGTGACTGAGATGAATAATACAGACGCAGCTTTAATACTGATCGTTGGCCTTGAAAATTACTGTGTGACAAAGAATACCTCAGCATAAGTCTGCTCAATGTGAAGAGTTGTAATCTTTAGGCTGTATTTGAGCACCTGTTGCCATGTGTGTACTTCAGGTCACACGATAAAACTCTGTTGATAAAGACCAGTCAGCTCTGGATGTGTTTCATCACAGACATGTGCTCAGAACTGTTTCTGGATAGAGAGCTCCAACTGAGGTTTAAAGGTTTTGTAAAACATGTCAGGTCTCTATTCCTCCTGTTTTTGACACGTCAAATGGGCTCTTTAATAATGATCCTCTTCAGTTTTCATAATGTGTCATAGTGTTGTTTGTATCGAGTCGGTACTTACTATTGCTGGACTTGAGGTCTCTATGGATGATGGGTACAAACGCCTGGTTGTGCAGATAGTCCATCCCAGTTGCAATCTGGACCGCCCAGTTCACCAGAACCCTCGGGGGAACCTTCTTCCCAGCGAGGGCTCGGTTGAGTGCTCCTCCTCTGGCGTACTCCATCACCAAGCACAGGTTGGGCTCCCGCAGGCACACCCCGCGGAGGGAGATTATGTTGGGGTGCCGGAGCATCCAGAAAAGCCTGGCCTCCTGCCGCACGCTCTCCGCTGTGACACTAATATCCTCGTCCGGATCTTGCCTGGCGGCCTTGACCGCCACTACTTCCTTTCGCCATATTCCTTTGTACACCTTCCCAAACCCGCCGGCGCCGATCACCTCCTCCAGGAGCAGCTCTGAGAAGTCTATCTCCAACGGGCATTCGCCCAAACCGCTCGGCACCAGGCCCCCGGCAGTCAGTTGCTGGTAATTCGCCGCGTCCCCCTTGGTGACGTAGTTGCTGGGAAAGATACCCACCTTGTCCTGGATCTTGCCCGTCCACCAGCCCTCGTCCCCGGACACCTTGGAGTCTTTGGAGAGGACCTCGAGAAGGTCCCCGCGCCGCAGGGTTAACTCCTCGTCCGCCGTGGCCTCGTAGTCGAACACGGCCGTCCAGTAAGGGTTGGGGTTGTTGGCCCCGCAGCGGTGCCCAGGGTGAGAGTCTGGGGAGGAGGAGACGGTGGACGAGTTCCAGCTGCTGCCGTTCTCCACCTGCAAGACCGGCGCCGGGAACATCGGCGGCGGAGGGGTCATGTTCGGGGGCATGGAGGTGGACGAGGAGGAGGTAGTCGAAGAAGGGGGTCCGGGTGGGATGAGGCAAGGAGGAGGCGGGGAGCAGCAACCCCCACAGCTGGTGCAGGACAGGGGGGCCGCTGTGCCGCTCGCTCTGCCGTACGGGTTCATGGCAGCCTGGCTGCTGGTCGACACTGTAGGTCTGCCCTCTGTCAACTGTGGGACAGAATCCATACAGGGCCCATTGACAGAGACGAGGTGTCCTCGACCATCAGTGGGGGGCAGAGGGGATCAGAGAATCAGAGGGCCGCATGTGAACCACCCGCCGCCCCCATCACCAACATCCCGCTCGTTGAAACTGTGCCAAATCCCGGTCGCCGGGTGCTGCCGTGCTGTGGCTACGCAGCGTGTAAGTAACATGTATTCCCAAAGGCAAGTTCATTCAGGGACAACGCACATCAGGTCGAACAATGACACTCAGTAGTGGAGTAGATCCGTGAGTGTACACCCCACCCTGCCCCACCTCCCTGCCCACCCAAAACCCCCCACAAAACCCGACTGAGCGCTTCCACAACTGTGTTTTTTTAGAAAGCTGCCATGGACTTGCGCAGGGAACAGGATGAGGCAGCAGCTCGGACCAAATTCCTTCAGTCTGTTGAGTTCCCGATCATCAAGTTAAATCCTGACATTATTTATCTCCCTCCTATTGATAAAGCATAACAAACTCACAACATTACACATAGAATCACAGTTTAAACCAACCAGAGCTTGTGATCTATAGTTTTGAATGCCATAACAAAAAAAACACATAACCTCCCATTGAGAAGTAAAGTCTCGAGCTATAGGGACACTCAGAGGGAATACTAAAACCACAATTTTTATATGAAATATGGACTATTTAGGCTGCCAATAGAAACAGCAGTCTGTTTTTCAGTTGAGTGAAATCCTCTGAGCAGGGGTCCTCATTATTTCTCATCCAGCCCAGAGTAGATGCGCCTCCCCCGCCAGCCATCTCCATGAACATTGGCTGTTCTCTCTGCTTTCACTGTGTGGGGGGATATCCGCGGATATTCGCCCTACATCCCGACGAAGAGCCGGTCCAGGCTGCAAAATCCCACATGCATGAGCCGGTTTCAGCGTCCCTGAATAGCCCTCATCAAACAGGCCTCGTCCATTTTAAGACAGCGGGGGAATTAGAGGCAGGTATTCGACACAGGCACCATGTTCAGCAGCATCCAGCCGCATCCGAGCACAACAAACCCGACACAATAATTTGTGCATTTGTGATGGTGACAACTCTTCCTCGCTGGAGAGAGGAGCGAATCCGGCATCATCTCCTCATCTTCCTCCACACGCGCACGGTGGCAGATCACCAATTAATAGTCTTGTAAGGGAAGGTGCGAAGTGTATATATGTTGTTGTTGTTGTTGTTTTATATGTTCAGGACCGTCACACTCTGTGGTGACAGCTAAGGTGGACTGTCAGTCAAGGCTCGCGTGGAGGCATTGCAGCATTACAGTCTCTGAAGGAATGAAAGGATCCACTCCATGTTTCCTTCCTCAATAGATCCCGTCTACCACAATAATAATAATTACAAAAATAATAAAATCAATAATAATTGATCAATCGTGCGTGAATTGGGTAGGTATCCGGTCCCCGCTTGTCTCCACAGCTCCAAATCTCTTATTTTCGATAACAATTAAGGCTTACTGTAACCTAACCTGGACACGCAGGGCAGCAACATCCACCGACATCGTCGCAGGGGCGTGTGGTCGCATCCCAGTATAAAGAACAAGGTCCATCCAGGTCAGGAACCAGGTCTGGAGACTCGTGGAAACAGCTCCGTGTCCGTGCAGGTCCGAGGCTCTGGAGAGGGGGTTTATCCACGCACGCACACGACAAAAAGACGTGACATTTCCACATCACCGAGCTGTCAGTCTGTGGGCTGACTTTGCATCCGTTCACATACGTAGGAGCAAGTGCTTCCTCTGCAGCTGATCTACCAAACACGGGGATGGACGCTGTGCGAGGAGGCGGGACGGGACGCGGGGTATTGTGGGTAATGTAGTTTCTCGAGAGATCTCATGTTTGACCCACAATCATTCTGGCAGCTCATGGCTGAGTAATTAGCAGTTGTATGTGAAGATGGTTGACGAGGAAATGGGTGAGTTCTGAAGATGTGGATGATTTACACTCATTGCTGATGTATAGATATGATGAGAGGAATTTAAAGGTGTTCTAGAATATTTGAATAGAGTATTTATCCTTGGAAAACATTGTTTTCATCAAAGATGTTTGAGATGATATTTGCAAGCTTTTAAAAAAACGTATTTTAGGCGTGAGATTATAACAATCTGTTTCTCCACAGATCTTATGTCCCTTCATGTGTATCTGGCAACCACTCATAGGCCTGATGCTGATTGACTGCCTTGCCTTACTCTTCAAATCTTTTCCCAATAATTAATGTATATTCCTCACAAACAAAAGGCTTCTCGGCCCTGGCCTCTCAGGTTTTCTCTAGGTATTCTGATTTCCTGCACACTTGCCAAAAGACTCTAAATTGCCCCTCTGTGTGAGCATATGAGTGAATGGTGGTTGTGCTCCATGATGGATTGGAAACCTGTCCAGGGTGTAGGCTATTTCCTGTTTTGTCCTATGGAAATCGGTGATAGACACTGACAGACCCCGGTGACACCATTGGGTACAAATTGGGTAAGATAATGGACAGATGGATGAATGAAACAATGTGTTAAGAGTAGTAGAGGATGTGGTGGTGTTAGTGGTTGTATTCACATCCATCTATTTTTAAGCTATACTGACCCCTGGTGTCTAATAAGTGAAGCGTAGCGTACTACATCATCTTATCCCCTCTATGCAGTGCTGGAATGTAACTAAGTACATTTACTCAAGTACTTACATCAATGATACCTGCCTGATTGACCACTCTAGAGATCTGGACTCATGGAGATTCTTGAAACCTCTCATCCAAGAGGCTTCTTCAATTGTGGTTGGAGTTGAATTCCAGGATTCTGAAAGAGTCTGTCTGTCTGTCTGTCTGCCTGTCTGTCTGTCTGTAGCGGTCTAAATACTGGAGTACTGACACAAATTAAAGCAAATATTGGCAGAGGGACAGACTTGCCTGCAGACACACTCACACTGCCCGTCTTTGTGTCTCTGAAGCATGCCTTGGAGATGGATTTATTTTTAGAATAATTTATGATGAACAGTATTTTCTTCATTCCTTTTCCAACTAAACGGTGTTTAAACCGTTTTGTAAACACATAGATGAATAACTTGTTATATACTGACATATCAGTGGACCCTACGCCTCGGCTTTCTTCTTGACTTAGTATGCCCTACATATTCGAAAATGTAATCCTTTCCTAGTGTATTTGTTGACAATTGATATGTCATTTATATGGATCATCTACAATGCTTTTGCACTGATACATCAACCTATCTATCTATCTATCTATCTATCTATCTATCTATCTATCTATCTATCTATCTATCTATCTATCTATCTATCTATCTATCTATCTATCTATCTATCTATCTATCTATCTATCTATCTATCTATCTATCTATCTATCTATCTATCTATCTGTGATACACACAGATATCAGTGGACTGGACACCACCACAAGGCTGTGCTGTTTACTTATTAGTGTGTGATGCACATTCAAAACTATGATCTAGCTGCATGTTCAGTAGATATAACACTATTCTAGTATTATATATCTACACTCCAGTGCAACCCCCCATACCTTTAATATCACACTTTAACTGCGCCACACTTAGTTGATTAAAACACAGTGGTAGTAGCAACAACACTAGTGGTTTGTAACAATAGTAGTAGTAGCAGTAGTAGTAGTAGCAGCACTGCCCCCTGTCTGTTACTATGAGTACGTTGCAGTAGCCGGGGCCGCGCATGCGCAGTGGGCGTGCGGGCGCAGCTCCGCCGTGGTTTCGGTTGAGCATTCTTGGCTGTGTCTCAGTCGAAGCGTTCGTCCAGCGGCTGTGTTGTTCACCATGTCTGGAGAGTCATTAATAAAGGATTAGAAAGCGAGCTGGAAAACACCGGAGCGACGCCGCGAACGGTAAGGCGTGTTCTCTTTCCTTTTATTTCAACCGGAGCAGTTTTTCACTTAAAAGTGAACTAAAAAAAACCGTCAGCGAGAAACGGCAGAGACGCCGAGCCGAGCCGAGCAACTTCAGTCAATGCACTAAAGGTCCAGCCATTAGTCAGAGGAACGACTCTACCTGAAGGGATTTACTCTGATTACTCCGGTCTTCATCTTTAGACCCCCAGTCCCACACAGACACACACGCACACATCAGACGTATGTACACACAGCCGCACACACATACACACGCACCAGAAACCATGCAGAAATCACATAACTACCAAATTATACTACTACAACCTTCCTGGTCGTTAGGGCTCAACCGCGCATGCGCGTCGTTGGGTGCAGACTTCGGATTTGTAGTTTTTTCGTACCTGAGTTAATCGCGGCGAGTAAGGACCCGGAGAATACGGCAAGACTACAAGTTCCAGACAATGGGGAGCTTTGTTTGGAGCTAGCCAGGGCTAAGTGTGAGAGCCTGGGACGAGCTTTGAATCTCGAGTAGTTTTGCGCCGCAGATGGGAAGTTGCCCAGAATGGAGCTGCAAGGCTAAGCACATATACAGGTTTTCTTGAATGCAGGAGTTGTAAAAAAAACACGTTGTGGGTTTTGCAAACCCTGTTCTGGGTGTCCAGCTGTCACAGAAAATACGTGCAGGGTTTGCAAATGCGCAGCAGGCGTGTATGTTTATACACACATGCAGTGTGTGTATGCATGTGAGGTAATGATGCCTCCCTGTTATAGAGGTGCCCCATGTTGCTGCTGTATTCCCCACAGCCCCCTTTAGGAAATGACACGTCGAGCATCAGTGTGATAGATCTGTCGCAGCACTGCACATATCCTGGGCATCCTCCCTCATCTGGAACTAATAGATTAATTATTACTAGGGGGTGAAATCGCACACGGCTATCCCACGCGTTCAGAAAGACCACTGTCCACCGCTGTTTTTTTTTTTTTTGCTGTGCAATGGTGAAATCTAGTCTGTGAGGAAATCAGATTTGAATGCAGCCAAACACACTCCTGGGACTGTGAAATGAGGTTATCCATATTGTAAATCTGGTTCCCTTTCATCAAAATCCGTGTGTCTGCAGAAAGTCAGGGATAAGACGCTGCTTTGTTTGTGATTTCCATGATGTTTTTAATGGATGTTTTAGAGGGGGACTTAACAGCCTTACTATTTATGTCCCTGTGAATATGTCCAGTAGTATTTTGACTGGAAATCCAAAGCAAGCAGTGTTGTTATTTAATGTTGCTTACATTAGACACACAGCGCACATACTAGCTCCTCTTCTATGATCCTTGTAAATTCTGCCTGTATGACATTTCTGCCACTTTGATGGGAAAAAGATCCTTTCAGTCATCACAATAAGATAGTAAATGAAAATAATATTGAGATTCTGAGTCATAGTGATGCGCTATTACCTCAAAATAACAAGATGCAATCATTATTTGTGACTACTGTCTCAATAATTTGACGTAATAAGTCAGTTTTAACATTGTTTCTCATTTTGACTCATAAGCTCATTATTTTGGCTTAGTAAGTCATTATTTTCAGCCACTATGCCATTATGTTATCTTGAGATTGGTGATCTTGAGTTTTTATTGTTTTACTTACTGTAATAAGCCATTATCTTGACGTAATAAGTTGCCAGTGTGAGTTTATCATTTTGACTTAGTATCTCAGTTATGACTCAGTATATCAGTTTTGCGAGATTATATTTTATTTAGACTAGTTTTTTAGACTGTTATTTTACTTTTACTATTATTACTATCTCATTATTTTAATGTTGTATCTTATGACTTTGATGTAGTATCTCATTGTAATGACTTGCATAGAGTGGCAAAAATGGCTTTCCATATAAATTCACTTAATCAATGACTGCAGAAGGTAGCAGTGCAGACACAGCTGCAAGTCCCTGCAAGCTGTGTTTGCTGGGTACAGCCAAAACAAAAGGAGTGTGTGACATAATAGAGACGAGACAAATAGTCATGACTCTCAAAAGAAAACTTAACGGCACAGAAGCTATGAAAAGCGGAACACGGTGCCATAAAGTCAACTATTTGCTTACCACTACCATTGACTGTTGTGCAGTATATGCTTTGCTGACAGCACTGGTTCTGCCCGGCACAACGCCCCTCGTTTCACTCTGTTTTATACCATTTTACGATATCGCCCGATATTGCCCTCGGCTCTACTTTGGACCCACGTCACCTGGTTGTAAAGCACGTCCAGCCCCTCGGTTTGTACAGTGAGTTTCCGTGGATCATCTCGTGTTTTATACTCGCGTATTCTGGTGTTTCATTGCAAACAGCTGTGGCAACAAAGGGAACCTGTCTTCAAAGGGCTGAATATGAGCCACCTGAGTTATTTTGCCTGCAAACATTACGTTGAATCATGATGGTCGTGTCTTGGCAAAGGTGACTCATCACTTGTTCTTGACAAATCCTCTCACACGAGCCTCCATCCACGGTCATCTGTCTCTCCCTAAGAGGGTCTGTGGAGTTGAGTTGAGTTTTGAAGGCAGAGATTCTGACTTGACACCAGCTCTGGTTAATGTTCCCAGTCTTCCCGGCCACGACTCTTTGGCAGCCCTCCTACTGTTTGTAATTTTAGAACTTAAAGTCTCTTGCCAGGTTTCTGTTTAATCCTCAGAGGCATTTCAGTCAAATAAAGGTTAATAGAAATGAGCGATAGTGTGTCCAGGAGCACACACACACACACTCTTCCGTGCCTGAAACGGTGTCCATCACAGTGGCTGGGTGTGTCCTGACGGGCCATGGCGAGGGAGGACAACATGAGCGTGAAGCACAGTCTAAAACTGAGGTTTACAGTCTCCTTCAGGCTACTGGCATTCATGTCTTATTGAAGCATATTTCAAACTCCTCTCCCTGTTTATTGCTGCCTCATGCTTTTGGTTTATGCTGCTTTAAAACCAACGCTGTGACGCAGGTTCAGGTCATGCTGGTTGTTAAAGCGACTGGGTCACCGCACGCCATCAAGCCCAGCATCACAGCCTCCTCTCACATAGGTGTTGTTCACCAGGTTGGCTGCTTCCTCCACTGTTGCTTTTTTTGACCAAAAAACATGTTATAGTGACTGAACCATACAAGAAAATCAAGATGAGTTTATTCATGTGACACCTTTCAGATTAAGAGCCAAGCTGAATTTGTGCTCATTTCGATTCTTTAAACGTACCACTATCTGATCGCTGATTTTACCTGAATCTGTTTGCCTGTTTTTACATCTGCTATACACCTGTTCTGAAGTGCTTCACAAAGAAATGAATGAAAATCCTGTTTGAAACAGGTACATTACTAATTAAAAGTAAAGATTAAGTAGATAAATACTGGATGTATTTTGACATTGTCAGGATTTGAGTACTATCACTGTCATGCTTCATATGCAGACTGGTAGCGGCAACAGCTGGGAAGACATTGGGTATGGGACGTATATGACGTGTGTGTGTGTGTGTGTAGATATATATAGATCAGATCAGTCCCATCCCTAGCAGTGATATAGGAGCTGTACCTATATCAGGTACAGATTGTATTAATCCATTCTTCCATCCATGTCTATGGTTATGTTGACTTGCACATTTATCTAAAATAGAGAATGAATGAAAATGAATGAATTAGAGTTTGATTTTATTTCTGGGTAACGATAGGACATGCAGGTTTTTGGACTGTCGTAGGGGAAAACCTGCTGGACGAACCATGGACCGCTCTATAAAGTCAAATGTGTAAACCACTCATCCACCGTGTAACCAGCTCACACAAGTCATTTTTAAAGTGATGAAATGAAAGACTTTGTCCCATTTACTTGTGAGGTACGAAGGACGGAGAAAGCAGCACAGACTCTGAGAGCAAATGTGTGGGTGGATGTGGCAGAAACCTGAAAATGAATTTCGATGTACTGTAGTTATGTAATAAAGTGTAGTTCTGTTAGTTTGGCTGTGAAACATACGGCACAACGGGAGAGGAGGTTGTTTGAACAGCAAGTCAGAGAGAAGCGGACCCATAATAACACTTAAATCTCTCATGGTACCTCTGTCTATATACCTATAAAGATAAATCGAAACCCTGGCAGTAACAGATTATATTAAGTGCGATCCAAGGGATTTACTCATGACTTCAGTCTCATAGAAACAGGTCAGAGAGCGGGTGAAACGTGTGGGGCAGATCTGCGTCACAGCTATTAGTCAGAGTGCAGGTGTATGGTTTAAGATTAAACAGCATTAGACCACCAGCAGCAGCCCCCAGGTCCGTGATGTATTCGCCTCCCCTCGAGGGTCTTATCCATAAATCAACAGTGTCAAGAGGTCGGAGATTTACAGAAAGAAGAGCACACGGTGCTTCTGGAAATGAGTCTGTGTTGTTTATGGCCGACTGTGCGGCCATAAAACATTTGCTAGGTAGGCAGCTGATCTGTCAAACCAGCCTCCTCCTCCTCCTCCTCTGCTTTTTATTTCTCCTCTCACTCCCTCAGAGGTCAAATTCCCTCTAGGTTTTGTTTACCAATCTGTATCTTCTTCATCTCAGCGTCAAGGATGAATCAGAGACTCAACAGTCCTGCGTGTAAACGTCCAAAAGTGTTTCATAAGGCGCTGTTGATCTCCAGCGTCCCGGGCTACATCTCTCCTCTCTTCCTTTCCACTCGACTCTCCGTGCTGGATGTGTTTGACCGGGGGTAAATATAGCCTGTTGGTTTTTTAGCTGGAGGATAAACACAGATGTTGAGGAGGCCTTCGCTTGCCACAGGTCGGCCTCCCGTCCTCCCGCTGGTCAGCTGGTAGCAGACAGAGGGAGAAGGAAGACGGAGGACCAGGCTCCGCTCCACACATACTGTATGAGAAGTGGAGACCACTCAACACATTCACAAATCCACTTGAGAAAGAGACAGCACTTAGCTTCATGTCTGTGTTTATTGAACCGGACAAGAAGAGCCTGAAGATTTCTGTCTGCTTGTTTGGGTTTCTCACTTCTCTCAGGCTGTAACTAATGGTTATTTGGATAATCGGTGAATCTGATGGTTATTTTTTTTTAACATTACTCTAAGCATTAATAAGTATTTATTTACTCATTCTAGCTACAAGTCTCCATCCTGAAAGCAGTGGATCGGCATGTGTTTACTCAAGTCTCTGTGATGAAGAAATGAAAGAATCACTTCAAACGATTGGCTAAAATATGAGAAAACTCCACAACGTCACAACCTGATTTCACCTAATCATCATCAGATTTGCTGGCTGATTTGTGTCCACTCTGATGCAGTGCTAGCGCCCGGTCTGAGACGAGGGGATCGTAGCAGGCTGTGATAAGCGGCTATAGGCTGGAGCAGCACTGAATGTGCTCATTTCCATAACATTAAGAGCTCTTGTGTTACTCGCTGCCCCTTTTATGCCTCTTTCAAAGGGACCTGATGATGTTAACTGGCGTCTCGGCGCACCAATCATGCTTTCTATCTTTATTTCTATATTAATGTGACTTGGCGTGCAGCTGAGAGGGGCCAGCAGCCACGTCTCACTCCTCTAACGCCTTCATTTCCTTCAGTTTTTCTCTCCACGTCTTGTTTCTTGTGTCTTGGGAGTTCGTCTGCTGCTACACCTGCTTCATATCCGTCTCCGAGGCTTCTCACATAGAGTTGACAGGTGCCGTGTTAGTGTGTGTGGATGTGCGTGTGTGTGTGCAGTGCACAAAGAGCTCTGTCACAGACCGACATCGCAGATATAGCTCTGGAAAGAGGAAATCCTGCATGACGGGATGGAGAAACAGCTGATTCTGTCTCCATCTGGTTTTATGGAGTGAGGAGGAGTAAATTAACCTCGCGCGCCCCAAAGACACATCACGCACCTGTCAACCAGCGCTGGCTGCACCAAAGCAATCAACATTAGAACGCTGTTGTGTGAGTGGAAGAAAGTCTAGGCATTTGTGTTCACACTCACAGCCCGTCCTGCTACTGTCCGGGAAATCTGGAGGTGTGATATCAGAACAATGTGTCACATCTTCTGTGTGAACGATGCGTGGACAGCCACGGTCCTGGAGAAAGCAACACGCAAACACACAGAAAGTATCTGAGTCCACCTGGGATTTGAACCACAGACGTCCCTCCTGTGTCTCATCCACTCATACACAGCGTGGCCACCCTCATGCTGTGTTTATACTGCAGGTTCAATGTGACCCCTGTCTGATTTTACTCCGTGACAGTGTGAACTGCTGCAAACGCATGGAATCCAATCTTATCAGATGGGATTCAGGCGACTTTTGTGTGTGGTTTGAAATCAGATACAGATCAGAACATTTATGAGAAGCGACCTCACAAGTGCAGCCTGGAAAAAAGTGCAAAACTGAGGAGAAATAACCATCAAAAAGGCACAGTGTTTGTTGTTGTAATCCTGGCTTTAAGATCAGTGGATCACACTTGTATAAAGGCTTGCTCTGGAGCTTCTACTACAACAGACCAGTGGAGTCACACATACTGGTCTCTGGATCGGACTAAAATGTAAACAAAGTGAAACATTGAAGCCTAATACAATGACAGTCCAGTAATAATGAGTAGTGTCTCAGTCTAAATGGTGTGAATCTTGTTTCTAATTGTATTCACACAGGTGAGCAACACAGTCTGTGATCTTGTGTTGAACTGTTAAATTTATAGACAGGGCACACACACACACACACACACACACACACACACCTCGGGGCAATTTAGAGCAAACGGCACATAAAGGCCCTGTGGTCCTTCGCTGCCCGTCTGTGCAGCATGTTGGAGGTCACGCTGACAGGAAGTGAGTACGCGAGGGGAGGATGTGAATGTGTTGCTATGAATCATGGGAAAGAAGCGTCCTCGCTGCAGAGATGAGTCAGTAAGACAAATGACCGGCTCTCAGGACATGAGTAAAAACATTCCTTTGAAAGAGCACAAAAATGCTGCCACAATTTGTCTCTGGCATGCAGCTCATATCCTGGACCCCCCCCCTCTCTCTCTCTCCCTCTCTCCCTCTCTCTCTCTCTCTCTCTCTCCGGGCATTTGTTGTCAGGGTAGCTTTTTTTATGAGCTCATCCCAGAAGAAAGGAGTCGCGCTGCCTCCAACCCTGCAGTCATAGAGAAGGGTGTAACACAATCAGGAAACGTGTAGATATATTTGCATGCTCCCCCTCTTCCTTTGTCACTCAGGATGTTTTGTTTGCACTGACCTGGATGTCCCTTTGAAAACACAGTCCGTCTGGGTAGGAACCAGTGTGTTGTCACTGCAAGACGCCTTCAAAAAAAAAAAAAGAAGAGTGGTATGTGTTCACAGAGGCAAACATACATACCAGCCTCTTCCTGTCCAGAGCTCAGATCTGGGGCTATGACTGCTGCTGACTGTGGAGCCATTGTTTTAATGCTAATGGAGTATAGCATGTGTTCATTCCACGAATACCTCGTTGGCCCCAGTTTTTATGGTACTGTATCAAAATGAGCATTTGTTTTTCTCTCCCCTCGGCCCCCCCCTCCCCTCTTAAACTCTCTCTCCTCATTTCCAAATCAGATTTGATACTGAGATGGAGGCTGGTTAGTGGCTATTTCCTCACAGGTCCATTTGGTCTGCTCTGCACACAGGGCAGGACGTGCTGTGTGTTCTGCTGTTGTGGTCAGGCGCATGTTTTTGAGAGACATTTTTGGGCTTTGAGAAAGACGAGCACATGCTTGTATATGGGTGTGTATACACCTGATTTGTGGTAGTTGGCTCGTCTGCTTTGTACCTAAACAGTGGTCTGCCTGTGTCTGTGAAGGTAGAGAGTACAACATTGTCACTCCTTATCACTTATGGCTCCTGCTCTGCAACAAAAGTATGAGCTAAAAAAGTTCCTCAAAATATACTTTTGGAACTACTTAGTTCTATGAACTCCACTGGTGTGAAAGCACCTTTGTAGTCCCCAGTGGACCTAAACGTGCAGGTTTTTGACTCGTAGGCAGACGCTCCAAACGGAAGGTTTTCCAGCCTTCTGGCTGTGAGGCTGCAGTGGTAACCACCGTGTCCTCTGGGCCTAATCTGTGCACAGCTACTGTAAAGTTTCCCAGCAGTGGTCCCTTCATCCTCCACCGGTCCAGAGGTGCAGAGAGGATTTACATCTGTCGAGTTACAGGACTACAAATCTGTTCTCGCACGTAGCGCGCCGTGCTGTGCGTTGCCCAATGATGTTGCAAGATCTGAGCTAATTTAATCGTTTTTGTTGGACAGCTGCAGCTTCTTCCCCAGTACTCTGCTGTGTCGACTCGTTGGCTCACAGAAGCTGATGGATATGCTGCCTGCTCTCCCTCTCAACCCTCGGCTCTGTTTCAAAACAAGGCTGTTATATAGTAGATGGTATCTCTGAATATATAGTAAATCACTGTGACTGTCTGCCCTGGTTGTTTCTGGCCAGCAGCAAAAAGTAAAAGATAAGATAAAATTGTCATTTATTAATCCTACAGTGTGGGAATTTGACTTTGACTTAAATGAACCTTCATTAAAGAAAAATGTTCCAAGATTGAGAAATATTTGTGTAGCATATAAGGACAATATTTTCATAAGTACACTGGCTGAATATTTAAACAGTACATGATAATAATACATTCATAAGGGCCTCTCAGGACACTGGTCTGCCAAACATAAAACATCTTGAATAAAAAAAAAAGAGACCATTAACTTTCACCTGTGTCACACAGGTAAGGTACTTTACTTCCTGTTGGATGAGAATAAGAAATTTGAATGACAGGAATACAGATGTTAGTATTACTGTACAGAATAAACAGGGAGGATGAAGTGATGCAGCTCTGACGGAGGAACTAATCTGATGGAACTAATTGTGCATTTCACATAGTTTGTCTAGTTATACATGGGTGACTTCTGAGGGCCTGTGCTGCTGCGTCTCCGACCAGATAAAGTTTCTGTTCGTCAGACCAAAGCTTTCTCACAGGACTTCATGTCAGAGCAGGCTGTTCACTGTGTTTGATTAAATTACCAGTGTTGTATTTAGCTCTGCTGATGTCAGTCGCACTAAAAACAGTAAAAGAGACACTTTGTTTATGGTAAACACTCTTTTATACTGGCTCAGTAATCACTGTAATTATTTGTGGTCGCCTGAAACACTGATAGAAACTAGTGTGTGTGTGTGTGTGTGTGTGTGTGTGTGTGTGTGTGTGTGTGTGTGTGTGTGTGTGTGTGTGTGTGTGTGTGTGTGTGTGTGTGTGTGTGTGCGCGCAGCAGCTTTGTTAAATGTCCCACAGGAGTGAGTCTGGAGAGGGGAGTGACAGAAGTTTGGGTGTTTCTGCACACACAACAACAGAGCCTGTTATCATCGTGGGAGAGGAGGAGACGGATGAGCTGATAAGTCAGAGAGAGCGAGAGAGAGAGAGAGATGAGTGGACAGGAGGAGGACAGACTAAAAGGGAGGCTCATGTGCTTCCTTCTCCTCTTTCACCCTCCTTCATTTGCCCTCTCTTTTCTCTCTCTCTCTCTGTTTCCTCCATGACCTCTGCAGCTCAGCTCTGATTAGATAACTGACAGTCAGAGGGCAAAGAAGGAGAACAAAACACAGTTAAGGTAGATTTTAAAAAAAAGAGAGAAACACTGTGAATGTGAAGAGGGGGCGAGTGTGTGAATCTGCAGAGGAAACGGTCTGTTGTGTGTGTGTGTGTGTGGTTTGTCTCTGGAGAGGCTGTGTGTAAGGAGTAGATCTCCCAATTGTGCAATTAAGAAAGATTTCATACAAGCTGGAGGAGCTTTCACACCATATATTTACAGGAACTCAGTTCCAGGAACGGTCTGCTGGGGAGAAGAACCACATAATTGGTATGTGTCCGAAAAAGGTTCCCCAACTGCTCTGAAGTACCTGGAGCTAAGAAAGGTTCCCCAGACTACTAAAAAGGTTCCCCAGACTGCTAAAAAGGTTCCCCAGACTACTAAAAAGGTTCCCCAGACTGCCAAAAAGGTTCCCCAGACTGCTAAAGAGGTTCCCCAGACTACTAAAAAGGTTCCCCAGACTGCTAAAAAGGTTCCCCAGACTTCTAAAAAGGTTACCCAGACTGCCAAAAAGGTTCCACAGACTGCTAAAGAGGTTCCCCAGACTACTAAAAAGGTTCCTCAAACTACTAAAAAGGTTCCCCAGACTGATAAAAAGGTTCCCCAGACTGCTAAAGAGGTTCCCCAGACTGCTAAAGAGGTTCCCCAGACTGATAAAAAGGTTCCCCATACTACTAAAAAGGTTCCTCAAACTACTAAAAAGGTTCCCCAGACTGCTAAAAAGGTTCCCTAGACTGCTAAAAAGGTTCCCCAGACTACTAAAAAAGGTTCCCCAGACTTCTAAAGAGGTTACCCAGACTTCTAAAGAGGTTACCCAGACTGCTAAAAAGGTCCCCCAGACTGCTAAAAAGGTTCCCCAGACTACTAAAAAGGTTCCCCAGACTGCTAAAGAGGTTCCCCAGACTAGTAAAAAAGTTCCTCAAACTACTAAAAAAAGGTTCCCCAGACTGCTAAAAAGGTTCCCCAGACTGCTAAAGAGGTTCCCCAGACTGCTAAAGAGGTTCCTCAGACTACTAAAAAGGTTCCCCAGACTGCTAAAAAGGTTCCCCAGACTGCTAAAGAGGTTCCCCAGACTGCTGAAAGGGGAACCTTCCTTTAAAGGGACAGGAACTGTGTGGGTGTGAAGGCCGCCTTTTCCTGCCAGGTCACTTGTTAGAGAGTGTGCTGAAGGTCACTCCAATCATCCTGCCTCCTGGATGAAAGTTGTTTGACCCTCTGTCACCCAAAGTCACTGCTCTAACACCTCCAACACTCCCCCCCACCCCCCCCCCCACCCCCCCCCCCACCCCCTCCTCCTCTTCAGACATGCACTCAGACAACCTCTTTCTCCAAGACATGAACTCTCAGTCCAAACACCTCAGCACACACATGGCTGCGTCCATTAAGCGCATTTCTGCCTTACAACTACAGCAGACACTCCCTCCCTCCCTCACACCCTCCCTCCCTCCCTCACCCCAGTGTGCATATGCACACTCAGAAGCACAGTTGTCTATGGAGGGCTGTGTTTTTCCAGTGGTTCCCACGTCTGAGTTTGACAGGAATGTTGGCAGGCCAGTGGGGAGCCTCGAGGCTGTGAGATTTCTGCTCTGACTTCACAGATCGTGAAGGAATAGTTTTCATAAATCTGCTTTTTCTTGTCCACCGTGAATCAACACCACGCTCTGAGTGACTCCGAGGTGAATTTGAGCCAGCAGGCACTTTGATCCGCGTTAAGACTAGAGGTATCAGGAAACACGTAGGCCGGCTCTGTGCAAACTTTAGAAAGTATAATGGGTGGTATAATGGTTCCTAATGGTGTTTACATTAGAGCGTGGTCCCCAATCATTAGTTACTGGTCCGCAGATCATTTGGTTCTGAGAGCAAGAGTTTATTTATGTATTGTAAAGGCCTACGTGTGTGTTTTTTTAGACATTATATTGACAGCAGTCTGCTGGCTGAAAAATAACCACTTTTATCTTTGGCTCTTTTCTGCACTGGTAAATCAAACCCACTTGCTGCATTCTAAACCAAACTGGACTACCAGGAATATTACCACATACCGACCCACTCTGAGCACTTTTCAGCTCTCAAATAAGTTTTGAGAGCATTGGCTGCCAGCCACGAAAGACCCCTCAACCATTTGTGGAAAAAGATTAATTGGTTAAGATTGCAAAGGGACTGCGGCCTTAAAAATGACATCCTAGACAACCTCCATACTCAACTCAAACTCCATGGGTTCTGAAGTCGAGGTAAAATTGAAAGAAATTGTCACAAAAAGTGCTGAGAGCCATGTGTTTGTTTCTAAATCCTGTATGTGGAGCAGGATTTTCTGAAGTAACAGCAGCCAAAAAACAAGATTACAGCACCTGAACCCAGTCCGGAAAGGCACAGAAAAAATGCCAGGTGCACTAATTTCCTTGAGCCAGGCTTCTTGTTTCCAGAGTTTACGTTAAGCTAAGATAATCCTGTCCCGGCTCTGCTGCCAACTTTGACACATACACACGGAGAGATATCGATCTCAGATGGCAAATTACATCTCAGAGCTTCTCTTCATACTGTACGTCTTCTTGCCCTGGAGAAGGAATAGCGAGTGCCTCTGTGCACATGTGCAGCTCGGTGTGGCTGGAGATGCATGCGTGAGTGCAGGCATGGCAGCAGAACCACACCCTGGACTGAGGCCACTGCTCAGAAACAAACAGAGGGAGAGGGAGAGGAGACTTCTGGAGCTTGTTGTGACAGTTCTCCGCTCCGCTGAGGAGCCAGCGGAGTGGCAGACGTGCCAGGCCCGAGAACAAAGCGCTGATGATGGTGATGGTGATCCGCGGCTACAACCCCTCTGTAGGAGTTTCATTTTGAAGCTGGTTGGAGCCGACACACCTCCCACTTGGATGTTATTACTGTTGGTGTTATTACTGGACAAATTCCACTTCAGAGACGCTGCTGTCGGCCCACATGCCTGGGATTTTTTTGAGGGGTTGAGATCCTCCCCCCACAACCACCCCCACCACTACGACCCCCACCCCCACCCCCACCCTCCATGTGTGATTGATACTAGGCCTAGAAACCAACAGAACAACCATAGACACATACACTGAACTCAGAACTTGTTTTATTTATGTGAGCAGAGGTTAACCTGAGGATTTTAAAGGCGAGGCGATGACAGACCCTCACTCAGTTCCATTTGACCTCCATAATGATGAGGTATGGGGGGGGGGGTCATGTAAGCTTGGGAGGGACACACACACACGCACGCACACACACAATGCTACAGTGAGTTAAAAGAAGCCACACCTTCCTCCTGTAATCCCCTTTCAGTGGAAACAAACCCCTCTTTATAATGGTGCTGAATAGACTGGTTCACCTGTGCTCACCACCTGCCTCTCATTTCCACTCTAGTGTGTGTTCCTGTGTGTGTGTGTGTGTGTGTGTGTGAAGCACATTATTCACGTATTTATTATACTTTTACTACATTTTTAACTGATTTTATCATCTCAAACTATGAAAATAACCTATTATAGCCGTCTAATTAACAAAGATCAAATCTGATATTCAACTTTCAGTTCTCGGCATGTGTGAGGTTTCTGATCTGATAAGCATGCATTGGTATTATTTCTCCAGGGAATTAGAGGCACAGAAGGAGTAGTTTATGATTTATTTTAGACTCAGCCACACCTCTCGTTCACTCTGAGCTTGGAAAAACTGGTTTCAGATATTATGCTGCACACAAATCTCAAGAACTTTGCCTTCCTTCATTTCAGTGGAACTTTTTAAGTCAAGCATGCTGTGAGTGTCTCTGTTGAACTTACACACTTAGTACACAGGATTGTGATCTAGACCTGGTCAAATAAAGGGTTTAATTGTAAAAAGGAGAGATCCAGTCCCATGTCTGTTTCACCACCGACTGTTAGTAATCCATTGGTTGGGCAGGGCATATCTGTTAACTGATCTGAAGTCCAGGCCACAGCCCCCAGTGGACCTTGATTGCACACACCATAGGGAAAGGATGAGACACTTTACCTTCCAGGTCCATCCAGTCTCTAACCGCCCAACGTCTTTTCAACAAAGCGTTTCTTTTTTTTACTTCTTTTGTGTCTGGGTCGGGGTGGGAAATGCCACAGCAAGGCAGAGAACCGAGTGTCTGACAAGTTTAGATTTTTCCTCTTTGCACATGTGAACAAACACACAGTGTACAGTTACAGCTGCTTTGGTGCCGTTTGCTCTGATTTCACCTCCTCGGCTTCGCCGCTGCATTCTTTGTCTCTCCTGTTCACACAGAGTCAGTTTGTACAGTACTTTCTGCTGCCTCTGTGTTTCTAGACGGTCTCAATAGGCCTACTGTACTCTTGTTTGCTCTTACTAGACACAAAAGTCCTGCAGGCAAACAGTGGCCTGGTCTCTGGTGGCCTGGTCCCAGCTACGGTGCTAAAGTTTCACTCCAGACTCATGTTACTAGAGAGTCTGCTTGGTGACGTGATGTGAGAAGTGGCTTGCTGAAAAAAAAAAGATGCATAGATATATATATATATATATATACAAACAAAACAGGACTTATGAAAAAGGAGAAGGAGAAAAAGAGACTACACACTTCAGTAGTGGAGAGAGGGAAAATAGACATGCAACACCCCCCCTTAGGCAAGGAAGGAAGACTAGGACTGTCTACGTTTACACTGCAGGCCCAGTGTGACCCAGATGTTATTTTTGTTTTTTTCGTGACAGTGTAAACATCCAAAAATGCATGGAATTGGATCTTTACAGACTGGATTCAGGCCACTTTGTTAAGTGGTGGTGTGTCAGTTTCAGACGTGCACAGGCAAAAGAAATAAAGAGCGGGAGATTACAGGTTAGAAAACAGAGATGGAGCAAGTCAGTGGAGACTGAGTAAGGACCTTTTAGACCATTAGTATTTTAGGACATGCATCAGTCTAGTTTTTGAAAATCATGTTTTGTTTTTACCAACAAAACAAACTTTGGCTGCCTAATACATCACATCGTGCGTGCAACAGGTGATGTGTTCACACTCAGGTCAGAAACATGTCTGATAGTAAGGTAATATGTAATCTGGTAGTTTGTTCATTCTGGAAATAGAAGTCTGTTTTCATTGTTAACTTTGCTACTTGACTCTTGTGCTTTGTGGTGCACCTAGTGTTTTCATGCAGGCTTACGTAGGTATATTACTGTAAATGCAAGTTAAAACATGAACTCTGTTTGGGTCCTGATTTGGGCCGTGGTCACCTATTAATGACCCCGGGTGTAAGTCTGGATTGTTGTGTGGTTGTGTCCACATTTTTGTGTGTGCGTCTCCTTGATTAAATCCAGTGACCTCAGCATCTTCCCTCGTTTTCTGAGGGCCTTCAAATCACTCCTCCTGGCTGATGTTGGCAGACAGGGGAGAGGCGAGGAGTTGGAGGAGGAGGAGGAAGGGGCAGAGCGGGGCGATTATGAGACTTGGGGTGTGCTTTAACCCACTTAGCGCACCATCTCAGGGTCTCCTGCCAAAACGGTGAGCTTAGTGCTTTTAATCCTCCTCCCAGAGCGAGCTGATAGGCGCTCGCTCCCAGCTGCACTCTTGTCTCTCTGCCTAGAAATCTTATCTCAGTTCTTCTGCCCTCCCTTCAACATTTTATTTGTCGTACAAGTGGACACTTATGATAGTGGGTCCAAACTGTGTGTGTGTGTGGTTGTCAGGCTGTTTTCTGGTCATAAACATGCTCTGTGAAGTGGTCTGAAGTGAGCCTCGCTGTCTCTGCTCTCACAGCCAGCCAGCCCTGTTTATTTGCTCCCTCCCTCCCTCTCCCACCTCCTCCTGCCCTCTCAGACTGGTTTGTGCTGGGCTGGCCTCTGCCCCAGAGTGGGGGGGTGGGGTGGAGAAGGGTGGAGGTGGGCAGGGTGGAGTGCCGAGCGTCCAGGTCTGGCTGCCAGCATCACATGCCTTTTATCCCCTCACGATGCTTCATAAAAACGGGCTCATAACGCCACGTTCCTCGCATTCTTCCAGCGCGGGGAGGGTCGCGGCCAGAGACGCAGACCTCGCCTGTAATTGTGAATGGCGCTTCCTTGTCCGTCGCTCACAACAAACCTCAGAACATTTGAAGAAGTTTCCTGCCGAGATGAACGAGGAGGAGGAGGAGGAACTGGAGGATTGTTGCAGCAGCAGCCCTGTCACTGCTCGTTTACGTCTGCCCCCCCCCCCCCCCCCACACACACACACACACACACTCCTGCTCCTTCTAGCAGAGTGAAGTCACCGCAGAATCGGGGTCAGACACGCTCCCTCACTTTATCCCCCTTTTCACCCTAAAACAAACTCTGTGTCTGACCTCCTCCTTCTCCTCCTGTTGTGTCACATCGTCTGTTCTCGCTCCTCTGTCCCCCTCCAACACTCCCTCTTTATCTCCCGTATTCGCGCTGGGTGCATCCCTGTGCCTGCGAGGGGAACAGATTTATAATTAACAAAGGCTGATTCTTGCGCTGAAATGGGAGAGCTGTGTAAAGAGACTGTGTAGAGGGTGGAGATTGTCTCTGAATTGGGCTTTTTGTATGGAGTGATGATGAGCCTCAATGATCTAGATGTTTTTGTGTACAAGTTCCTGGCCCCGGTCTAAAGCTCCGTAAGCGCGGGAGAAGCAGCCTCGACAGTGTGGCGGTACGTGTGCTCTGATGAGCTCGGGCAGCCGTGAAGACTCATTACCATGTCTTTGTCCTCTCAAGACGACATTATCTGTGAAATTACAGCCGGCGCTTTGTGCTGTCGGTTATCCAGAGCAGAGCTACACTCGGTAGACGAGGGTCACAGTTTAGGACTGCGTGCGTTGTCAGAGGAGCTCATTCATACCGGGCTACATGTTTACTGAAGGAATCGAATGCAAATCATATTCAAAGCTAACCCTACTCATCTCAAACGATGTAAGGCAAGGCTATTCAAAGTACTTTACATAAAACATAGGAGGCATGAGCCGGGTATTAAAGCAGTAGACTATGTTAGGTTAAAATGCAACATAAAAGTATGATCTCTAAAGTAAATCTGCACATTGGAGCAGTGGTTAGAGCTATTGCCTCACAGCATGGAGGTCACCGGTTCACGAGGTTACCTGTTCTCCCTGTGAAGCTGAGGAGGAGCAGACATGCAGGTTTTTTCTAGACATGTGGAGCATAGACACTGAATTCTGCTGCTCCACGTTTAGTCCTGAGGGGAGGTGTGTCCCAGACGACCTGAGAGGAACCGGGGTGGTTCCATCTAACAGTGTGTGTAAAAGAAGTGAGGCCTGGACTGGTCTGATGATGAAGGCGTGCTCCGAGGGCCTGGCCTGGTCTGGCCTGACCTGGCACCGTCTGATGGTTCAACAGATGGCTCGGTAAGGGCCGCTGTGCTGCAGAGAGGAACTGTGCAGACAGTCTCTACCATCTGGGCTCCAAGTAACACCAGGGCTACTGCTGTGTACATATAGATACCTGCCTCCTGATGAGGTGTCCTTTAAGGAAGCCAGGATCAGTCTGTGTTTGCTTCTACACTGCAGCTAGATGCCAAAAGCAGAGTGGTTAGCCAGGAGATTTATCTGCCTGGACTCTAATACTGCACAAGCCCCTACAGAAAGCTTGTTCTTCAAACTAGTAACTGTCTTAACAGCTGAGGAAGTCTGTATGAGGACCAGTCTGTTTTTTCGGTGAAATGTGGAACTGACTGTTTCCAAGGTGTCCGTGAAAACCTGGAGATAAAGCCGTGTTTCCTGCCTCTGCCCTGTATGAGCAGGAGACAGGCACATGCATCCCCCCACAACACTGTGTGGGAAGCCTGCTTGGAGATTTTATCAGTGAAGTGAACTAATGGCTTAATCATAGATTTTCATCTTCCTCTTTTCATTTCTGATTTTCTGTGAAAGGTGGAACTGCTTCACCAGGAACTGCTGTTCTCCTTATGATGGTAAACTCCCAGGATGAGTAATAGATGGAAATGAAGTGGCGTTCTCAGCTGAAGTCCAAGGTAACGTGGTGCAGCGCAGAGGCAGGGCGCTCTGTCAATATTTGCCTCGACGAGTGCCGAGCCTCCGGGACTGAAACTAAAAGAATAATAATAGTAAAAAAAGAGACGTTTTGGCACACGTCTCAGACGGGGCACGGGGGACGGGGACAGCAGCTCCTCTCAGAGCTCTTAATGGTAAATCTCCTACATGTGCGACACCTGTTCCCCATGTTCTCCAGGTCTGTTTATAAAAAGCATCAGAGCAAAAACCACAGCACTAAGTGGTTAGTGGGCGGCTGCTGCAGAACATCATTAAACCTACACCGTGTGCGTGCGTGCGTGCATGTGTGTGCGGGTGTGTGTGTGTGTGTGTGTGTGTGTGTGTATCTCCTTAGGATAAGGTTTGCACTGCAAGCTGCTGTTGCTGGCAGCAAATAGCTCAGACACAGGTCACACAGCGAGAACTGGGCGCTCTGCTGTTTGTCACCTCTCTCTCTCTCTCTCTCTCTCTCTCTCTCTCTCTCTCTATCTATCTCTCTATCTCTCTAAGAGCTAGCTCTCTGTCCATCTGGCAGTGAAAGAGAAGCAGAAATGAACAGTAGTTCACAGGTGGCAGAAATGTGAGAATAGGCGACTGACAATGAGCTAATCAAGAGACAAATTGGAGATAGAGACGTAATAATGAGCAGAAAGGTGTGATCCCCGGGGTAGGTGTGTGTGTGTGTGTGTGTGTGTGTGTGCATGTGTGTGTGTGTCTCTCAGTGTGCAGCACATGTGGCTCATAAAGAGAGCGGCTCGTCTCGTTAAGCAGGGACCTTTGAAGGAGGCCGACCCACCACAGTGGACCCTGGAGGAGCCGGGGGAGCGCTCAGTGTTCTTGCTGAGCTTTGTTTCATTCTGGAAGCACATGGTGACGGGTTCTTCCTGTGCCTCCTCTCTCACATTTCTTTGAAAGAATCTGAATTCGATGTCACCGGGCAGTGGTCATCACAATATATTGTGAGTTTTCACATCAACGCTGGCCCCTAGCACCACGGTGTGGGGCCACACGTCTGCCTGGATTTCCTGCCTGAGTTTTTGACACTGGTGTTGCAGATTTTATAGACCGCGTGAGCTGTCACACTCTTTAATGCCTCTCTCAGGTTGAAGGCTAAATTGTGTCCTACACATTAACTTAGTAAACAGCGGGCGCTGTCTCTATCCATCCCTCCTCAACCATTGGTGAACTGTGCTAAGTTAGGTAACGCTTGAGCCTCAGACCTCTCCCTGCAGGTCTCAACCATCCAGCTTTTAAAGATCAAGACTAAGCATCACAATAGTTCAGTTTTTTTTCTTACTGTAATAAAGTTATCACTGTGTATCATCATTATTATTACTCACTTATCAGTACTTGTTATGAATTGATTTGTTTACTTACTATGAAGATTCTCAGTGGACTGTGTAGTTATTGCACTATTATGGCACTATTGCCTTGTGTAAGAATGGTGCTATACAAATACACTTGCCTCGCCTTATCATGAATGTGATGTTCTTTTGTGTGACTTTGGCTGCTCGACCGAATCATTTCCTTTTGGGGATAAACAAAGAACTTCTTTAATCTCATCTTATCTTATCATACCAGATCAGACGTTGTTTAGATATTAGATGTTTCTGAGGGAGCATACGATGGACCGGTCTGCAGAACGACTCCAGCACACCCCCATGACACTGTTATGGAGCAAAGCAGGTGCAATGATAGATGGAATCTATCGTTCTTCCTCTGCTGTGGATGTTTGAGTTTTAATATGTCGTTCAGGTTTCTCTAGCTTCATCAGCGCAGTGTCTCTCGTCTTTGTTTGGCTGTGCGTGCTGGCATGACTTCCGAAGAAGCAAATAGTTGTGCTGGTTGGTGGAGGTGTGCTGTGACTCAGGGCCTAGTGAAACTCGACTGCCTGGTTTGCTCTGCCTCTCGCAGGCGAGTCGTCTTTCCTGTTTCGCCAGGAGTTTCAGCAACGGATGGCTTTGTTTTGGAGGAGAGGTAGTGTTTGCATGGAGCTGGTACAGGCATGGAGACACACGCACACTTAAAGAATAGACTAGGAATAGTGTTCCTCTTATATAGTCACTACTAAGAGTGAAGAAAGTTGATCAAATATGATATAACTCCTTAACTCCTCTGACACCACATTGAACGCTTTTGATGACCTTATCTTGGCCTGACCGTTCTCACCATGTCACACCACAGAATAATCAGCCACAAACAATCACTGTTCGCAGCCCTAAAATGATCGGACTGCAGTCATTTAAACAAACGGTAAGACAGATAGTGTGTTATCCACACAGAAAAACCCAGGAATAACACCCTGTAACATTAAGGAATCGCCTTACACAAAGAAAATATTACACCGAATGAGAAATCCACAGAATATAGCAGTGAAGGATGATGTGACTCTGGGAAAAGAAGAGAAAATAAACACAAAAAAAGTGGAGAAAAAGTTGTTTCTAGATGAGTTGTAAGGCGCTCTGCTGGCCTGTGAGAAACAGTCAGTCAGCCATTTGAGACTGTGGCTATTAAAATATAGAGGATTGTGTTCCTGGGGCTCCCCCATGCATTCCTCCCCCTTGTATTTTCCATGTTCCTTGCCTGTTCCGTCTGCTGCTCCCCCACCTCTTTTCGTCGAGCCGATCCCAGACGTTTCTCACCAACCTAAACCACAGAGAGGAGTGACTCAGGCCATCATATGTATTATGGTTAGAGGAGATTTTTAGGAAAAATGAAATCGTTTATGTTGAACCTTACAGAAATGGGTGTTTCACGGAGTGGAAAGAGAAGACTCTTTCGCTAATAATTTCAGGGTTTGAGATTTCAGACATGAATATTTACAGAATTGAACTTTGTATGGAGACTTTTTACCAAGAGGTTTGGCCTCAAGTCTGGAGAAGATGGAAGGAATAGTGGAACAAGGGAGTGGTAGGCGATGGGGCTGTGGAGCTCCAAGGGAAACTCTCCAGTATATCTACATTTGTTCCACGTACTAGTCTGAATATTCAGCTCCTGCCCTGCTTCTGCTAGTCTCTAGCTTAGAGCAGTCAGGATCATCTCAGGACAGGACAGGATGGGGGGAGGAGAGGTGGGGGGGTGCCTAAATGTAAACAAAGAGGTTCAGTAAGGACAGAAGGAGGTGCAAAGGCAGTCTTGATTCGTTGACAGCACCTGAATGCCTCAGTCTCCAGAACAGAGCAGGGTGCCTCCAAAACAAACGTCCGGCATCGGGCACACCCTCTGATTTGGATCTGCTCCACATTCAGCTGGTGCTTGGTTGCCAATGAACGAAATAGTGAAAGTGCCTTTGTGTAGTTTCTTTTCTCTGCCGCCTGCATGGAGCAGGTGTATTACCTGACACCCACAGACCAGGGATTGCAGAATTAGAGGTTCAGGTGTCGCTAAAAAGAGGGAACTCACAATGAGCGATCTCCATATTCTCCTCTCCTTAGTCCTGAGGTTAATTACAGTATTCCAGCCCCCATATGTCACTCCTTTCCCACAGTCCCTCTCTCGACCCCAGCCCTATGCCTGTGCTGGAGAACTTACAATACATAATGTCTCCCAGAAAAGCCCCAGAGGATGTCATCAGAGGAAGCGCTGGGCGCTATTATCTCTATCGCTGAGCGCTATCTCTCAGCTCTGCCACACAGTCGATCCCAGCTGGGACACAGCTACAGAGCAGGGCAGAGGCGGCAGCTGCCCTCAGCACGCATCTTCCATCCCGATTTCCAAATGTGCTCTTTGTTTTCTTTTGTTTTGTTGTCTTTTTTAAACACTAGTTGTGTTTCCATTGCTTGTTTTTGTCCCCAAGTTTCTACAAAGTACATTAAGCCTCTAGCAGGTGTTTCCGTTGGAAGCCCTGATTCTCGTAATTTCCATAATGTGACGTACAGCATCCCACGATCCTGAGAGTCCTGAGATGGACGTTTTCTAGCATTTTACATTTGCATGATTTCATTGGATTCTTAAAATTAGATTTAGAAAAAATCTTCCCTTTTTTTGATGTGAACTGGTCATGTGACCATTGCATTACTTACATTAGTTCCATTATACTTTTGCAATACATGTTCATGTGTATGTTTTTGTTCATTAGAAAGAAATGTTCTAGAGGTGTTACAAAATGTTTCCATAGTTTTACCAGTTTTAGTTTTAGTGCATTTAGGGAAGGCACCCGTACACCTCTGTGTCCTGCTCTCCGGACCAGCGGGGCCGGTCCGGGGAAAGACGATCCGCTGCAGTCAGGTTTGTGTCAGAGAGCTCGTTTACGTCTTAGAATGAGGTCCCAACTGCCTCCTCTGTCAATGGAGCTATTCAGGAGGAAAGAAAGTAGGAAGATGGAGAGAGACTGGCTGGATCTGTGTCAGAGGCCCTCTTTGTTTAACTAAACTGTAACCCCACCACACACACACACACACATGCACACGCACACACACACACATATGTACGCCCCCTGACCTCATGCTCGGTCACCATTGTTGGTGCGTCATGCAGAAAAGGGGACAACAGTGTCACTTCCCATTCGTCACTTATGGTAAATGCAACCGATGGGAATGTGACTCAGTTTCTAGTCCTTTCGACTTCTGTTTTTCTAAAAGGGGCAGTGAAACACGGTTGCTTGGTGAATAGCACCGTCCCTGAAGGTCCCCACTTTGAATCCTGCAGCCAGGACCGACGACCTTTCTGTGCTGGCCCAAAGCATGCATGGGTCAATGGGTGACCCCGCTCAAGGTCACCTATAATGCCCCTGCAAATGAGATAATGTAAGAGTTGAAACAATGGGCAGATTTTTCTAGTTCAGGTCATGTCAGGAACCTTTAATAACTTCTCTCTCTGCTCAGTCTCAGTCCTCCTCACACTATCAGTTCATCAGCTCAGTCATAAAGGCCTCAAAGAAAAGAGAAGTGCTCCATTACTAAACAGTTTGTTTACAAGAGGGGCTCTGTAACAGTGCTGTCGATGGCTCCTTCTTTCCAACAGAACAAAGAGGTTCAGCGAGGGTAGAGCCAGGAAGACGCTGTTTTCTCAAACGGATGAAACAGGAAAAATAAAAAGCGTGGCCAAATTCAATCTGGCGGTCCTTAATAAACCCGGATGACCTGTGAAAGTAGAAGCTCAGGAGCAGAAGCGCCGCCCGTCCATGTTATTGAGTGATTTTACAGCGATCGATCACAAATGAGGAGTCGTTAGCTGCGTCCCCGGTCGGCTTCTCGTTCCGGCTGTTTCCTCGGCCACACTGCCCGGCTGACGGATGTGAGAAGCGTCTGGCTGGTGCTCAGTGAGTTAGTTTGAGTCTGTATGTGAAGTATGAACGCTGGTGCAAACCAGGGCCATGTTTCTGTCACTCATCACGATCATGGCCAAGACAAATAAAATAAAACACTGCCAAGTGTGATATAAAGCAGAAACAGACAGATTTCATTTCATTTTCATAACCTCTTTCACAATTTAGAGTCTCCACTCGACCTAAACGTGCGTGTTTCTAGGCTGTACCCAGAGAAAACATAGGCACGGGTAGAACATGTGAACTACAGACACAGAGTTCCTACTGGGAATCGAACCAGGGACTGTGGCTTTACTCATCAGTCTTTATTTAACTAGTAGTTGAAACGTAAAAGGAAATAAAACCAGGCGGTTCTTGTACTGGGATTTGAACCAGGGACCTTGATGCTGTGAGGGGACGGTGCCAACCACTCTGTCACCTCAGATAACCCAGACTTCATCTCAGTCGCAGACTGCAGTCATCCTGGATGTTCTTATCCTTAAATGCAGTTTTCTGGCTCCTCCAGGACGGCGCTGATTAAATAATCTGTTTTTAGCGACGCTCACGGAGGAATGTGCTTTAGGAATTTTCTTCCTTTTTTTTTTTTTGATTGAGGCTTACCCTGAGCTTCACCCTCCCCGGTCCGGTCACTGGAGGTACTTAGACGCACTCCTTCAATCTGCAGCTTGGCCCGAGGAGGCCGTCGAATGAAACTATGCATCTGGCCTGGGCTCCGAGGATGGGGAGGACGGTGGGATCTCCACGTGTGGATCGATAGGAGGCCGCGCCGTCACTACTGCCCCCCCCCCCGCTCGTTGTCCATGATGAGAGCAGCTCCTCTCTGCCAGACCTGCAGAAAGTAAAGCACACCCCCAGCTGTTTGACACGTCTCTCCTCCCTGCCTCTCTTCCTGAAGCCTCATCATCATTTAGCCTCATTAGTCTGTCACTGCTCCGATTGGGTTACAGGAAGAACCTTGAAATAACCTGGTGCACCGCCTCCACACACACGCACGCACACACACACACACACACACACACACACACACACACACTGATACGTCGACGCCCCCGCTCCTTCCGCCGAGGCACTGTTGCAGAATAATATCCGACTCTTTCCACGTCTTACTCTCTGTACTAGAAACCACTTTTTCCGCCAAATCAGCTTTTAAATTCATCAGAATGTGGTAAGCTGAGCTTCTTAAAAGGCCATTCTGTGACGTGCAGGGGGATGACATTCAGAAATGTCTTCAATACTCTCAGGTAAATCAAATCAAAGTTTATTTATTTCAGACTGAAGTAAATGTTATCAAACGACATAGCAGGCCTAAGAAAAAAAGACAAACTTAGTAACTGAGTAACTCTCCAAACATCCATTCATTAGTATGTTCTGACCTGAAAACAAGTGGTACGGTGTTTTACTAGAGCTGTCTGAGAACTGAATTAGAGTTTTTATTATCATTGTATAGAGTATACAGCCACATAAGGAGTGCTATATCTACAAAAAATGTTTAACGACAAACAATAGTTGGTGGATAAATGGTTAAAATGATACATAGATAGAGTATTGCATGGCAGAATATTCCGAGGGCACACAGGTTTTTAATCTAATTGACCAGTGATTACTAACCCTGTAATCACAATCAAATGCCTGATTATGCTGCGGCTGCAATCAGATTGCAGCTTTGGAAATAGTCGATATTTCCCTGGATCGGTGAGCGCCGTTTGTTCTATCTCAGCATCGTGATGTAACTGGAGAGACAACAGCAACAGTAGTGATCATATTCAAGTCATAGAAACCCCTCTGACTCCATCAGGAGTGGCCCAGGCCTGGAGGAGCGCGCTCCTGTGGCAGCTGCTGGGCTCAGTGGGAGCGGGGGGGGGGGGGGGGGGGGGGGGCAGCTAATCACTATTGTGTTGGCGGGATGGGGAATGACAGATGTATTTACTGTAGTTGAGTCGCTCTCACGGTGTGCCTCCAGAGCTGTCAGCTTCCTGACAGGTGATTCCAACACTGTTCCGACACCGTCCCCAATTATTGTCTAAGCACGTGAAGCCCGAGACAGAGCACCTGCAGACGGGCCGCTCAGAACACGCTACCTCTGTCATACATGATTCATAGCAGTCCCTGTCTGCCTTCTTCAGGCCAGCCACCGGTAGGGATTGAAGGTCAGGTTATATATGACAATAAAATAATACAGATATATATACAGAATGTATGCACGCAAATATGAATAAATGTAAATTAGAAATAAAAATGCTAATCTGTACATTATCCATGGCAGACACAGAGAAAGCATCCATATTAGAGCATTCATTAGCCATCCAGTCTCGTGTTAATGTAAGTTCCCTGCAACTTGAGCTTTACATAATTGGCTGTTTTGCTCATTTCCTCCCAGCGGTCATTAAACAGGATAGTGTTTTCCAAACGTTTAAGAACACTTCTGCAGTAGCCTGTAGTCACGACCATAGTCTGTGTAGGCCACGTATGTTCATTAAAAGCCCCCCATTGTCCCTCTGATTGTTCCTTTAAGGTAATCCGTTTATTACATTCAATATCTGAAGCCCTAATACTAACCGATGATGTGTCGGGATATGTTACATTACTGTTTGCTTGTATCTGGCAAAGAGAAAACAAATATTGCTAAACGTGTAAGAAAACTGAATAATGCAACAAAGCATCTTATGGGGGTGAGGTGGGGGGGTCCTGCATTCTCTAGTGAGGAGATAATCTGTTCTATAATTCATTCGATGATAAATTATTCAGAAATAAAACACAGGAGGATATAATCCCCCAAACCTTTGTCTTTTCTGGTGAGGATGAGCGCTGTGATGTATAATATTCATAATAATAAGTGCAGTAGTAAACACGCTGCCCTGCCTGCCTCTCTGTGTGTGTGTGTGTGTGTGTGTGTGTGTGTGTGTGTGTGTGTGTGCTCCTGCATTGCTCCTGCACACACACTCAGGTTAATCAGTGTGGAGCAGCAGTAGCACGCTGCTCTCCCCTGAGACGTCTCTGTGGGAGCTGCAACAGCTGCGACAACGCCAGTCACCCCGAGGACCTGTCGTCACTGCCTCACACATACGCACACACACACACACACACACATACACACACACACACATACACACACACGCTGAGGAACAACGGAGGCCCAGCGCTGGGGGCTCGTACCTTGGTTTCCTACGTCTTTATCTGTGTGGTCTGAGCTCTTTACAGACGTAAAGACAGATTTGAGTCTCCTCACGTCATCGGCCGCTTCCACACCTAACACCTCTGGTATGACAACAGAGTATTCGCCGCTCGTTCCCCTCCACGCTATCTGCCGTACGGCCCCAAAAAGCACGTGTCAGGAATGTGCCCTCTGGCCTGAGTTTGGATCAAAGGCCCAGCCGAGCCCATTTGCGCTCCGTCGGCTGCTCTCATGTCCGACCTGCACATCACTGCACAAGAATGCGTCTGGTTGTGTGTGAGACCCACAGATAAAATGCTGGGCTGACTCTCCTCCTCCTCCTCCTCCTCCTTCTCCTCCTCCTCCTCCTCCTCCTCCCCCTCCTCCTCCTCCTCCTACAATATCTAGATGGTAATCGCCGCCCCACGCTGCCAGCCACCTGACGCCAGGTGATATGCCTTGATGAGCTGGGAGAATGGCTGTGTGTTGAGAGAACGTCGTGGTGGGGGTGAAATCACTCCTTTCATGTAGGAGTTTGTAGGAATCTTTAGGGGAATTAGGGCTGAAAAGCTACTTTTGCCTCGGCTTTGTTGGGGAAAAAAAACGACAGTCTGAACTTGGTCTGAGATGCGAGGCAGCTCCTGAAACATCATCACGTCGTCATTCATGTATGTCATATCAGATAAGGGTTTGATAAGGAGATTAAATCACTGGGCAGATCTCAGAATGTGATGGAAAGATGTGATTATCGTAGATATGTATGCTGCCTCTGTGTCTTTTCTTTTGCTATCTACCCATCTGTCTCTTTGACTCATTTCCACTGTTTTTCTATGTTGCCACCAGTGAGTAAGGATAAATACTTTCTACCTACCTACCTTTGAGTCTCCAGCCTCTGACATCACTAGTCCTAAGATGTAGTTTCAGGTCAAATATCAGATATACATTACATCACCTGCCACAAACCCACCTGTACATCATAGAGTGTAGACAAACAAATGCAAAGGACAAAGATAACGAAGCGAGGATGGAGTGGACTTGTTGACCTGTGAACATGTTGTACAGTGAACGTCTCTGTTTCACCTCCTCCATTAATCCTCCCTAATGACACTGGGCACCAGGTTGAAGCTCCTGGAGATGTAATTGAAAAAGCCTGTCCATGCAGCTGGCTGTGCAGCCCGGCATATGGCAGGTTCGTTCTCCACAGACGCACAGTCTGAGACAACCATCTATAGAAACGTTACTAGGAATGTGTTACCAGGCTGGATTATGCTATGGAAACAAAAACAAGTAACAGATGCAGGAAGTCTGCTGATGAGAGCACTTTTAGCTCTGAGCTTTTTCACGTGCTGAGTTAGGTGCCCATGCAGCCTGGATGCACTGCGGATAGAGAGAGGTGAACTTAAAGAATAAGAACGAGCAAAGTTGGTCGGGTATTCTGATGTGTGTGTGTGTGTGTGTGTGTGTGAGCGGTGCTGCAGAGTGCTGCAGGGACACACACCCTACAAAGTGACCATCTGACGGCCTGTTATGTGGATCGCTGCATCGCATCTCATTATTTACAGACTCCTCTCTCACAGGTCTGTGTCCTGATTGCCTGTGGCCTGCCTGCCTGCCTGCCGCCTACATCGCTCATCTTTTCCCTTTTTTTCTCCTTTTTTTTTTTTGCCCGTGCACCTTCCGTTCCTATGGCAACCTGCAACCAGCATAGCCATCAAACCGCTACAGCAGCAGTTCCAAGTGGAGGAGCTTCTCTGTGTATTGCATATGCACACCTCCTATGTTGCTCGGTTAAAGTTAAAACTGAAAGCACGTGGGCCTCGGGAAACGCTGAGACATTTATGATTGGGAGATACTGTCTCAATCAATAGGAGGTTGTAATTGACTATAGACTAAATTCGTCTTTGCATATAGTGCAGATGCTTGGGACAATGAAAGGCAATTTGTTTGGCACCCAACCAGAAGCTGAAAGTGTTGATGTGCAATCACATGATTAACAGGGCACAGTCTTCGGTTTGAAATGGTTCAGGCAACTGATTGGAGCATGTTCTGTAGTGTAGCGTCTGTCACCAGTGTATGAATGGGAGTGAATGGGTGCGATTTTCCATTCGATCAGATTCTGATTTCCTTGTGGCGTCTGTGGCTCCACTACAGCACGCTGTCTGGTTTGTCCAATGGTGTGCTCCCATGCGACACTCCCTCTCCATCCCTCACATCTTAATGAAGATCTCCACAGTGGGAGGCCTTTTGCAGCAGCAGCAGCAGCAGGACAGCCACGTGTCACTGGTCCAGCTCACACATGAGGACGGCCCTTTACACCCCGTCCACTCCTCTGTTTCTATTGGAGGTGGTGACGGCACAGTGGAGCGTGCCGAGGAGCAGCAGAGATGTGAGAGGGGATCAAAGTGTGGCAGTCAGTCCCCACCTCCCCGCGCTGAAGTGTGAATGGGGCTGCCCACCCCACTCTGCAGGGGGTTCCCTCCCTCTCTCCTGCAGCATGTGCACTCAGTACCCACTCCAGACTACAGCCTACCATGATGGGGAATATGCAAATGCATAGGGAGGCTTTCAAACTGTGGGAAACCCTGCTGAGACTTGAAATGAACATGTATTGGGTGTTTGGTTTGAACAAGATAATGTTCCAAGATGAAGTGTCTATCTATTGATCTGCCTCACTATTGATTCGCCTCAACTACCTCAATTCATGTTGTCCCCTAATGTCAAGACATACTCTGGCACGCTGGCAGGGATAAGACTCCACATCCTCCCTGACTGCCAGTCTACAGAGTGAGAACCTGAGTGGGCTGAACCACTGGAGGACTGACGCAGCAGCAGCTGTGAAATATTCATGCGTCAGAGTTGTGACAGTAATCCCGTCTTAATCGCAAATCAAAGCTAACGATGTCAGAGCCGCAGACTGTCTGCCCGTCTCCGGAGCGAGATGGGTTTATTTATGCTGTAGCTCGTAGCTCCTGCAGTCCAGAAAACATCCAGTATGGAAACCCGTCCGCTGGAGCAGCAACTGTGTTCTGGCTGGGCGACAGGCTCTTCTACTGTCTGGCTGCGTCCAGAACCACAGAGTGACTCCTCGACTAAATATACAGCACAGACCGTAGCACTTTACCAGATTCACGCACACACAGATCGACTTTCCAGCAGGCACGTGTGGACATGTGCTCTGAATTCACTCTGCTGCTTCGCTGATGTCTAGACGTGGTATTTGCGGGGGTCTCGGAGGTCATCCGTCTCCATCCCGCTCCTCCGTCCGCCCGGCTTTGCAGCGAGGCCTTTGTCGTGGTCGCCAGTCAACCTCACGCTTGCTTCACGCATCCTCAGCCTTTCACACTTTAAAGGTGCTTTTCACAGCAGCACCAGGAGCTGCAGTTCCTGAAGCTTTTGGAGGAATTAATGGAGGCGCTTTTTAATAACCCACTGCTAGGAATCCTCTGCTGGGAACCGCACAGCCCAGTGGGCTTTTCTAGTTTGCTTTCACAGAGTCAATGAGACTCCTGACGGTGGTTAATATCAGTGCCCACAGGTGTCTCTGTGCATTGACAAATAAAACTGAGACTTAGCGCATATGCACCTCAAGTAGTTCCAGAGGTGAGTTTTCAGAAAGCTTTTTAGCTTCAGCTCCAGGACTGGCTTTCATGCCACTTTCTGTGTTGCACATTTACAGGAAACCAGTCCCAGGAACTACACAGCTCACCTGGCTTTTTCTCATTTGCATTCGCACCATCAATCGGACACATGCACATGGACGAGTGACATCATGACGCGTCTGCTTTTGGTGGTGAATGCAAATGTCTGTAGTTCTCTTGTCAAATAAACCCATTATTACAGAGGTCAGACTTGTTTTATCATAGGCTTAACATCACCAGTGGCTCCTGCTCTGCTACACCAGAGAGGAAGCTAAAGAGGTTCCCAAAAACACTCCGGATCGACTCGGTTCGATCAATACAGGGAGCAGCAAAGTTCCAGTCGTGCTGAGAGTGTGTGTTGGGGATGCCTCTGAGCTTAGAGTGCTCTAAGTGTCTGCACATTATGCGTGTGTGGAGGAGAGCAGCTGCCTCGCTCGGGCGAGCTGCTTCAGGAATAGCAGCGATGCCACAGATGCCGCGGCTCTGATCCTCACACCAAACCTTTTTCAACACGCCTGCGGCACAGAGGTGCTGAGTCAACCCTGCGGCCTGTAGCGCGCTCCGGGCCCTGCGGTTCACCAGCAGTGGCTGTCCCAGTCCCCTCACTTATGTTGTTGACCTTCTGACCACTCGGCCTGTGTTTGGTAAGCTCTGACTCAAGCCTCTGTGGAAGCCTGTTAATGCAAAAATATGTTGAAGCATGCCAGCCTATTGTCTGTGGGCACTTGTCATCCGCTTGCATAGAAAATGTGACATTTTATGTAGACACGTTACACAGCATTGAGACTGCAGGCCTAAAGCAAGTTGTCCAAAATGATTATTTTTTAAATTTGCGACAGCTTAAAACATTCATTCTACCTGCTTATGTAAGCCTAAGAATGTACTGGAACACTCACCTCTCGACTCCACCTCAACAACTGTCCCAGCCTGGATTTCCTGTTTACATCTGTCCACAGTGTGTAAAAGGTAGCATTAATTCCATGAGCTGAGAGTCTGGAAACAGTCCAAGCTTGGTTCATAGCATTTCTAGACTCAGGGGGTTACAACACAGACTTTTCCCACATACGTACCACTCTGTAGAGCCTGCTCTCAGTCACCCAGGTCCCAGTACCTGGCACGTGATGTGTGTGTGTGTCCATCTGCGTCAGCGACCTCCGTTAATGTCATTTTGATTGACTTTGCGGCTGAGCCGGGGGAGGGGGGGGGCAGGGGGGCGGGGGTCTGCTGTGCAAGACTGCCATGGTTCGGAAGTTTTCACTCACAGTCTCTAATTTCATTCTCGGGGTAGTTGAGTGCAGCCTGATCCTTTCAATCCGCGCTGACGCTGCAAAACTTAGTTAACGCCCAAAAAAAGACTCTCACACAAGCGCTGACCCCCTGCCCCCCCCCGCCCCCCCGCCCCACCCTCAGCTGTTGTTATGCTTGCCATGGCAGGATAAGTGGACCCTGATTGATTAGTATTGATTAAAGCTGTATTTGTCAGACAGTAATGGGCCTCCCCCTCAGGACATTATGTCTGCTGATTCCCAGCCCCTGCTCCCTCGACTCCGGCCTCCTCTCCGCTCTTTTCTTCATGTCCCACTTGAATCTGAAGCCCCCACCCCACCCCACCCCCACCAGCACCTCCGCTCGACCTTCTAATCAAAGTGCACACACCCTGCGCTCCCCTCCTCCTTTGTGCTCCCCCCAGCCACGCTCGATGATGAGGAGAGGGAGGAGAAATAATGCAGGCCAAACAAAGGCACCTGTGCTCGTCCCTGCTTGTATGTTTAATACCAGTCCAGTATCGAAACGACGATTTGTGCTCAGAACGTGAGAATCAACGCGACGTTTGTTTGCAAGCAGCTCTGCATGCATGCATACGTGTTTATGGTGCAGACAGAGCCCTCGGGGGCGGCTTTGTTCAGACAGACAATAGACATGTGGACGATGACCCGATGAGCGTGGAACTGATTACAGCTGCTCTATAGGAACACGTGCAGCCACCCCCGTTTATTACCACCAACACGCAGATAGAACAGGAGAACGTGCCATCACAGCATGGCAGGCGTGGTTATATGACCTGTTCACCTGTTAGACAGTATCATACCAAATACTGTTAATATAGTAATAAGTGCCAGCCGCCATTTAACAGTGTGTTTCTTTTATTACAGAGTGGAATACTCAGCCCTCCGACCCTGCACTGTGACATCCCACCCATCTGCACCTGCTTCATCTGCACAACTGGAGGCAGAACAAGGTACAGCAACTTTGTTTTCGATATCTGGACAATATTATGATGCTTTTATTACCTGATTTCCCCCCAGATGATCATTTGATGGCTGTGTGATCTAGTTTCCTTGCAGTCTGTCTGTGGGTATTGTCTCGGTTGGTTTAGGCTACATTACTGCATAATCTGCATTTTTGTACCAATAATGAAATGCTGGGCACACGCTCTCTCCACCAGCTCCTGTCTAACTCATTAGGGACCGCCACAGTGCAGGGTTTTGTGTGTCTCTCCCTTTCTTTGGATTTTGTTCTCTAGCTGTCATGAGCTTGTTGTTATCAGCAGCCTCCTCTGATTTACAGAGCTGTTTGTTGGCTGGAGGAAGCACTTTGACCTGTCTCTGAACTGTTTTCATAAATGCGGGCTAATTTACATTCCCGTTCCGTCCAATATTTTCTAGTCTAGTCTTATTAGGTACACAGCATTAATGTTATGTTGATGTGGAGGCTGTAGCAGCTCATAATCAGTGCTCACATTGAAAGCTTTTTGTTCTCTGACATCTGAATCCTCTGATTTGGGACTAGTGCCTGTGTCACTTCATGAATGTGACCCTCTGACCCGGGATGAGTTCGATTGTTTCTGAAAAATTCTCCAGCAAACCGGAGAAATTGAAACAAGATTCAAGTCATACAATGAGCTTTGGTGCCAAACGCGACCAGCTCCTAAAACGTTTATACAGAATATAAGTAAGTGCTCTAAAGTACTGCCAGTTTGATCCAGTCCAGGCTCGATCTGTTGCATGTGCCAGTGCTTAACTGCACGTTAATGACTGTTTGGGATGGTTTTGAATGTCGTCTCAGACCTGTAGTGTTTCTCAGTGGACATCACTATGAGTGTGCTGTGCAGACAGGAGGTGAAGATGCCTGCTAGGGTGAGGTGACTGTGGGTTTGCAGTCCAAATGTCTATGCCCCAGTTACTCACCATCCACTGAATGACAGTCACTGCTTGGACCTGTGATCGTTGTGTTGTACGTCAGGTTACGTGGTTGTCCGACTGTGCGTTTGGAATCTATTTATTTCCCCTCCTCCACCTCCTCCTCCCCCTCCTCCTCCTCCTCCTCCTCCTCCTCCTCCTCCTCCTCCTCCTCCTCCTCCTCCTCCTCCTCCTCATACGCTGCCTCAGTGTCGTGGGACCGCGGCCCTGACGGACACACTGGCAGATGGAAGTGACACTCGGTGACATCAGTGGGGATACAGCATAACAATGTGGACGGAAATAAGCAGAGACAATGACAGCAGGGTCGGCCGACACTTGAGGAAAAAAGAACCACAGAGCAAAGTGAGTGTGGAGGAAAACAGGGAGAGAGAGAGAGAGAGAGAGAGCGAGCTGTAGCGCTGCAAATCTCAACTCTAGGAGGGAGCGATGTCGCCTCCAGATAAGCCACACGGACGCACACAACAAGCCCGATATAGACCAGAGTCAGAGGCTGGGATGGTTTATTTCCTCCCAGCCCAGCGCTCTGATATGTCAGAGCAGTTGTCAGTGTTTCCTGCACAGCTCTGTCACTGATGCTGGAGGAGGTTTCATCTGGGACGTCTAAATCCGGCCTCTGAATGAGGCGTCTTCTGCTGGAGCTGGACTGAGAGACTATCTCAGGGTTTGTCTGTTGGTGTTAGAAACAGAATCCTGTCATGATCTACTTCATATTGTACAACAAAATAGTCTGTTTCAGTCTGTTTGGTGGAATTTGGGAGTCAGTTATCGCATTTTTGTGGCATATTACATTATAAATTCCCTGGTTATTTGGTTATTATGTATGTTTTGGTTGACATGTTTTTCTTAGAATAGAATTTGAATTCTTTTTAGAATATTAAAATATAGTTAGCCTAGATTATGACGTTTGTCTTGTGGTTGACAGGGCAGAGGCAGAGGAGTCGAGGTCAGCTCTCATATCGAGCTTGTACACACCAAAAATTTGGGTGTGTGCATTTTCCCATCGGCGGAGAGACTTGCATGTTACTGTGGTTGCATGGCAGTCAGTGTAAGAGAGCGAGGCAGAAGTGGCGGGATTGGGACTGGGAGTACATGCAGTTATCGTGTTTTTCTAGTACAGTATAATACTGTATGAAAACCCTTTTTTTCCTTTTTCTCGTGGGAACAAAGGCAGAGAAGGAGGGAGAGCACTTCTGTCAACTGTGCGTACACCAGAATTCTGGCTGTAAGCAGATTTTCCTGCAAACTGTATCAAAGCTATATGAGGATGTAGTGTGGATGTAGGCCAGGTCTTGTGCATGCAAACTCCTGCAGCACCCTTCTCGACTCTTTTCGTGCACCTTTTGTGGATTTCTGAGGTTATGAGTCCTGTTAGTCCTCTGTGCCGCCTCTCGTGCTGGTCCACAGGTGCCCAGCTCGAGTGTTTGCCACAGAGCAGCTCTGCAGTGACATGGAGCCTGTTTATCAGATCTGGATTGTGTTACGTGAAAACAGGCTTCCGGCACGGTCCCATCAGGAAATGCAGACGGACACCAGGAGTCTGATCATAGCGCCGCTCTCCACAACACAATGAGAACATCCGCTGAGCGACTCCGCGCCCTTCACCTCCACTGCTTCCTCCGAGCGGCCCTGACCCCCCGTCCGACATAGACCCCGTCCTCAAACACAATCACGTTTCCCTCGTCTTCCCCATCACGGCTGCCAGACAAACGCCTGTCTGGGCTCTGATCTATCGCTCCGTCGTCTTCGCTCTTCCTCCTTCAGACTGCGCTCGGAGTCCGTCACAGCTGCTCCTTCAGAAGCAGCGGAGACGGGACTGCTGGACGCGCCGTCCCCTGGCACTGCCTCCCTGTGTTGTGTTACAGTGTCGTGCTCCTGTCTGCCATCTGCCACTCATATGTAGCTCCATCTGTTCTTCAGGCCGTCCATAATCTGCCTCATTTGCCTAATTTAAACACTTAGAGTAACCGCTGCCGATGTTTCATGTCCACGGCCCGTCCTTCCTTCCAGGCACGGAGCATCTCTGTTGCTTTCTCCTGCTCTTCAGGATCCATGCGTCACCCTCAGCTGCTTTCTGTTTTGGCAACAACAGACCAGTCACGTCCGGGTTTCTTTCTTACAGAAGATAAGATCAGAGTTTGTGACCTGACGTCAGTTTGGAGCTGCGCTGCTTCAGCAGCGCCACAGCCATATCTCGGGAAGCTTCTGCAAGCTCTCTCATTACCACCATCTGAGCAGCGTAATTACCAGCCTCGCTGTGTGTTTGTGGTGTTGGGGCCAAGCCTGCATCATGCTCAGCAAGCTGGAGCGGGTGTGGGGGCACGGAGAGCACGGATGGGGAAAGAGAGGGAGAGGAGAGGAAGGAGGGGAGCTGTATCCCAGGGCTGACTAACTACTATATGTGAGCAATTAAAAGGCATTTAATACCTGCACTTAGTCCTCTGAAGTCTGCATGTGTGCTCAGCTCTTTTTGCCATTCGAGGGCGATTCATTATTTGTGTTCATATTTTCTGTAGCTTTGTTTTTTGCTGATGATTCAGATTTCTACCGCCTCATTCTCCTTCCATCACACGAATGGTGAAAAATATGTGTCTTCCTGTCCTTAAACGTGTCAGGGTTTGTTTGGCACAGACACTTATTTCGGGAGTTTGGGAGAAGAAGAAGAATAGGAGGCTTTGTCCCTCACAAAGTCGCTTCAGACTCCACATTAACTGAGGAGGAGAAAACTCAGCAGAGTTGTTGAAAGCTCAGAGAAGCCATTCACACACCACTCAGCCTTATAACTCACGCCTAGGGACAGTTAAACATGCGTTTCTGGAGTTTGGGAGGAATCTGGAGTAGAGAATAATTTGGCCCAGTGCATACGACGTTTCACAGAAGAACCTTGAAGTCTGTTCTGTTCTATCTCGCATAAAAACACTGACTCTGTTGTCTGCTTCCAAGCCCATTTGTAATCATTACCAACAACATTATGTTCACCTGACCTGTTCATCTTAAGTGCTCTGTGTGTGTGTGTGTGTGTGTGTGTGTGTGTGTGTGTGTGTGTGTGTGTGTGTGTGTGTGTGTGTGTGTGTGTGTGTGTGTGTGTGTGTGTGTGTGTGTGTGTGTGTGTGTGTGTGCGTGGAGGGCTGTCATCACGTCAGGTCTCATTAGCACTAACACAGGGACTTTGACTCATGTCCTGGAACAGAAACGCATCATTTTAGCCGTTATTTCAGGCCTAAACTAACAGGATTTCTCCTCATCTGCCACTGCTCTGTGTTTATGGGGAGGGGAAATACTGCCATGGACTCAGTTAAATTGTCTTCACTCGGTCACAAATCATCCGTCTCCTCATGGTCAGCCTGTTGGGTGAGAGGCAGTCTGAGCGGAGATGAGAACGCGGTGTTGAAACGTGCTAACCGTGTGGAGCGGACAGACATCTGTGCTGCGTTATCCGGCCCGTCCGGACCCCGCGCCAGGACATGCAGCTCCACCTCGGCGTGGGCGAGCGTGGCCGCTGCTGCGTCCTCCATTTTGTGGCGGAGTGAAAGGTGTCGGCGGCTCCTCAGTGAATGCCACGCTGCCCTGAGGAGGCTGCAGCACTAGCCGAGCCTGCCACATCACAGCCAGGACTGGCTTCCTGTCCTCGCCGCGGCTGCAGGCCGCCACCGCCATCCTGCAGGCCGCCTCACACGGACACAGCCTCGGCCTGTGTCCCCCCCCCCACACACACACACACCACCCCCTCACCTCCTTTGGGTGTCTTCTCTGACACAAGTGGCCCGCAAAGATCAAACCACGCTCTCTCCAATCGCCTCTCTTCATCAGACACATAATGAAGCCATTCTGCCGGCTGCTGCAGCTGGGGCCGGGTAATCTGGGATTGGGCCCTGATAGCGGGTCACAGGACAGGCTCCGGATGAGGAGGGACTCTGTCAGAGAGCGGGGCCGGAGCGACCAGGCTTTTGGCCCCAGACGTGCCTGTGGTTGTGCCTGAAACAAAGACATGATACATGTGTGACTATAGGGGGATTTTGTTTGCTGTGAATGAGTTCTGTTGATGAGTGTGTGTGCGTGTATGAGTGAATGAGTAATGCAGTCTCGGGAGGCCAGAAATGTATTCAGAGAGGACTCATAAAAGGGGTTGTGTATCATAAAACACACACACACACACACACACACAAACCACCCTGGGCTGCCCGGACACAATGGAAAGCTCCGGCGTTCTGCAGATTGGACCTCATAACGGGGATAGCTTTCCCAGGAGTCGACGTGGTAGAAACATTCCCAAGAACCAAAGGCAGCTGGAGAGCCACGAGCACAGATTTGTTCTCGCAACGAAATTCCTCCTGATGAACACTTTCTGCAAGCTGTTAAACTGAGCAGGGTCAAACGCTGAGCTCCGGTCTGAGGCGAGTGGCTCCGCCTGTACATGCAGCACCAGGGAAGACGCTTCTCATTTGCTCCATGGCCTGGTGAGGGCTGCAGAGGTGAGAGCTGGGGAAGACGACACGTCTTCCTGCCTCGTCAGCCTCTGTGCTGCCCCCAGATTCATGATGGTGAAGACCCTGGTCTACAGAGTGTCTACAGTGCTCTGCTCTCTCAGCAGATTCACTGTAGACATTTGAATGTCTTTGAAGTATCGATGAGGGGACCGGCGTTGATAAAAGGGGCTTAAATCCATGAATGGAAACCTAAATAGAGGACGAGATTAGACACAAACCCAGGGATGGATTAAAAAAAAGGGAGAAGAGCCCCAGAAACGGCAGCGGTTTGACTATAGCTGAAATAGATGGATTGAGCACATTTCCATTTTAGACATTTAGCCAAAGCTCATTCAAAAATATGTGAAAGCCCTCAGACTGCAGTCATGTTTTCCATGTTGTTGACTGGTATGTGCACGTCTTCCAAATTCTCAGAAACACTGACTTTACGATGCATTGAACAGCTTTCACTCTTTCACCTGTCTAATGCCCCTCAATGTAGAGTGTCCAGACCCTGACCAGCAGTAACTGGTGAAACCAGGCTGCTCTGACAGAACTCTGGTGCGTGTGTTGTCACCCTGCACCTTCAGAGGTGTAAACAGGAACCCTGTCCCAGGCTGCAGAGACTGGATGCAGGGAGGCTGCCGTATTCAAGCATGCCGCCGTGGTTCACTGAGCAATGTGCTGCTCTTCTTCTTGCTCTTTCATGACGGCGTCCTCGCTATTTCTGGACCTTACCCCACCTCACCCTCCCGGCTCTAGGGTCACTTTGTGCCCTTTCTCTGCCTCTCCTCAAGTTCCCTATGCATCCCCGCGACTTCAGGGCCGCACTTCGGTTTTGTCCAAATGTCTTTTTTTCGCTCGGCCTCCGTTCGCCGACTTGAGAGACACAAGACGAACATGCGCGTCCCTGCGAAATGGAATGCTGCACAGTAATCGTTTTATCTGTTATCTTGTTTTCATTGTGGTCGGAAGCCAAAATTATAAAGGGGGGAGAACAAAATCGGATTAATCGCACCGGCGTACGCGGATAGAATAGCTTCTGTGCCTGCAGGACGACCAAAAACAAAAAAACACACACACACATAAGCCTGATCAGCTCTGAACTAGAAGAGGGAGCATCAGCGGTGTCCGTGCTATGGAGCTGAAGTGTCTCTGCGCTCCCCTCCCTTTGGATCTGTGTTACTCTCTACGCCGACGATATTAGCCCGAGTGTTTCAGCGGGGTTTAATCTGCAGCTGAGCGTCCGCTGCCTTCATGTCCTGTGGCGATATACGATCGCACGCACACACACACACACACACACACACACACACACACACACACACACACACACACACACACTCGAGCACACTGCGTGTGAGATAATAATATCCCCTTGTCAGCCTCCTGAAGATTAGCCTCGATGGGAGAAATCCTCCGTCACATCCTCTCACCTTATTTCCTCTCTCTCTCTCTCTTCCCCCCTCTCCCTCTCTCTCTCTCTTCCCCCCTCTCCCCCCCCCCCCCCCCCCCCCTCTCTCTCTCTCTCTCTCTCACACGCTCTGCTCCTTATCACGCTTACATTGTTGTACAGTTAACTGAGTCGCTCTTTTCTTGAGTCACTGCTCTGCTTGTGGGGGGGAGAGAAATTAGGTCACGATTTAAAGAAAAAGAATGTCTCAACTAGTATTTCAGGTCAGATCTGCTTTGGTTTGGGGATGTTTTTTTTGTGTTTCTGACGCAGATTCGTTGCAATAACCGTTCCTCTTTTCGTCTCAGATCGGCATCACTGAAGAAGGCTGCACGCCCGGACCGCCATGGCCCAGTGAGGTCCGTCCCGCCCGGCCGCTGAAAAGCGATGGTTTTGGGAGCTGGAGGCCGTAGCGCTGTCAGTCGAGTGTGTGCGGGGCCGCTCCTCTCCCTCTCTCCCAGCGCCCCCCCTGCCATGGGATGCCAGCCCCCAGCCGCCCTGGCCTGAGCTGTCCTGGGGCGCCATGAACAACCACAGAGACAGAGGGGTCACCTGCACCTCCTCGGACCTCCTGGATGGAGGAGGTGGAGGAGGGCTCGCCCAGCACGTTCCGTTTCGCCACACGCCCAACGGCCACCCGGCCCCCGGCCTGGCCGACCTGCAGCCCCGCGTCTCCGTGCCCAAGATGGGCGTGCGTGCGCGGATCGCGGAGTGGCCCCCCCGCCGCGCCCAGTCCCGGGAGTCGCTCCTGGAGAACGGGCAGACGAGCGGCGGCCGCCACGCCGACGACTGCTCCACCTCCGCCTCCTCGTCCGCCCTGTCGTCCGAGGTGGGGCTGGTGCGGGGGGGCGTGGCCAGGCTGCCGCGGCGGCGCTCCCGGGAGGTGGAGTTCAGAGGAGGCCTGGGGGGCGAGAGGGGCTCGCCCCTCAGCCTCAGGGTGTTCCCTCCGCTCAGGCAGCGCTCCAACAGCGAGGTGACGCTGAGCGAGCAGGACGAGAACGAGGTGAGGCTCCCAGCACCAGCCACATCCCTGAATCCTGGAGCCCTCTGATTCAATAAGTCATGGAAGTTACTAATATAGCCATCAAAGATTAAGCATCAATTTGGCTTAATATCATACTATTGAAAGACCCAAACTAACACACGTACTGAAACAGCTTGTAAATGGGCCACATTTAAGAGCTCTCTGCCCTGTACTGTAACAACATGGAGGTTTAGTCATCTGAATAGAAGGAAAACATAAAGGTCACACGCTGTCGACCACAGCACCCACATCCCACCCTTCAGGAGAAAACACAAAAGCTCTACACCCTGCTCACAATCCGGTACTCATTCCGGGAGTTTACCATAATGAGCAGAAGAGAAATGTTGTTCCTGGTGAAACAGTCAGTTCCACATTTCAACCACACCATGAAAGAGGAAGAAGGTGATCAGTGATTTAGACAGTGACTAGTGTAGGGTAAGCCTCTGACAAGCCTTCCTAGCAGGCTCAGAGAAACCATCCAGTGTCTCGTCTGCTTTGTTTGTCTCTGTCTCACAGTGGGCAAAGGCTGGGACTGCAACCTGGACAACACACACACACACACACACACACACACACACACACACACACACACACACACACACACACACACACACACACACACACACACACACCATTCACTGGGGCAATTTAGAGTCTCTCATAAACCTTAATGCGTGTTTTTAGACTGTGGGAGAAAACCCACGCAGACACAGGGACAAAACTTTCCTAACACAGAAACTCAATTGGGATTCAAACCTTGCTACGAGGCGATAGCACGAACACACTGAGCCACCGTAACACAGCATATGTAATAGTAAAACTATGCTCCACGCACTGTACTGCTGTACTGTAACAGCATGGAGGTTTCATCATCTGAAGAGAAGGGAAACACGCTGGAAGTCACACACGGTCGACCACAGCCGCCACATCCTCCGACCCTTAAAAATAAAAGGCAACAGATCCACACACCACACCACTGCTTTTAGCAGGCCAGACTATATAGAGCCACTCACCAGAACAGCCCAGCCAGAAATAGCCTGGGGTGGCACCTGGCTTAGTAGTTGCTCTCAAATCACAAGCACTGTTTAGTTGTAGGTAGAGCTGCAACAGCTAATCAATCAATGAAAAAAAGAGACAAAGTTTATGTACATAATCAGTTGATGGATTTCAGTATTTTTCTTATTAGAAGGATTTCAAGAAGTTGAACCTAAGTGGAGATGTGACTGAAGTTTCTAGTTCCTTTAGCTCCTCAGGGAGGATCCTGAGGTGTTTCCGAGCCAAGCGTGATAGGTTATCACTGTCAGTAGTAACAGTAGCTCAAACTGAACCTGCCCCTGTCTCCTGCTCTAGGTGGAGGTGCGTGGAGGTGGAGGGATGGGGAACCTGTTCAGGGAGTACGGCAGCACCTCGTCCATCGACATCCAGGGCATCCCTGAGCAGAGCTTCTTCGACATGCTCAGCCAGTTCCACCAGGAGCGGCCGGACCAGCGCAGCTCCGCCCCCACGCGCCTCCGGGAGCTGCTCAGCGCTCCGGACTCGCCGCCCAGCGCCCCCCTCCCCTCCGCTCCCTCGCCCGCCCCCGCGGGAGGGGACGAGCGGGGGACGGGCCGGAAGGACGGAGCGGAGAGGGTGAGGAAGAAGAGCGGAGGCACGGAGTCGTCGCTGGGCACCTCCTCGCTCTTCAGGAAGCTGAGGAGCTCCAGCCGCGGCGAGCTGGACGGAGGGAAGGGGGAGAGCGGGGAGGACGGGGCAGGCCGCGGGGCAGACCCCTCCTACAAACCCTGGGTGTGTCCCAAAAGTTTTGTCCACTTTGACGCTCAGAGCATCCTGTTTGACCTGCACGAGGTGGCGGCGCAGCGGGGCTACGCCGCCCAGCGCAGGAACACCGCCACCGGGGCGTCGGCCGCCTCCGTCTCCCTGTCCGTCTCCAGGTCCTCCGCCATCAACGACCCCATCTACTCCAGCATAGAGGACCTGACCCTGGGCCTGGACCCCGGCTCGGCCCCCCCCTGCCTGGGCCCGGACCCCCTGGACGGCCCCGCTGGGGGCCACGGCCCCAGCCCGCTGCTCCTCAGCTGCCCTCACTTCCTCAACGAGACCGGCGGCCACGGCGAGCGCAACATCAGCTTCCTGAGCTCGTCGGCGGAGAGGGGAGGAGACGGCGTGGGAGACGGGGGGAGGGGCTGGCTCAGGAGGAGCAACGCCAGCGTGTCGGTGCTGGAGGTGCCCATCGAGCAGCAGGTCACCAGACTGGAGAGACTCAGACTGTACAGCATAGAGCATGTGGACCTGGGGGCCCGCTACTACAGAGACTACTTCCATGGGAAAGGTATGACCGAGACGCTTCACATTTCACCTCCACTCAACACGTGATGTCATGGTCTGACAGAGGCTTGTCTAGAAACATGCAGAATCTTCAAATGACAGTTAAATACATATACACGCATATACATAAATACAATTACAAGGTGTTTTTTCAGATGTGATGATATAGAAGTGTATCACAAGGAAACACTTTTTTCACTTTTGAACCTCCTCAGACATAGAGGCAGGTAGTTCACCTGAAACAAGATGTCACAGACTTGAAGGACTTTCCCTCTCAATGATCTCCAGCTGCCTTCGTCTGCTGAAGTGAAGTGAAAAATCGCTCCAAAGCTCCAAAACCATGGAGGCACAGGATGTTTCGAGCATCCCTCTTCCTCATAGTGGAGTCCCGTGGGATGAGATTTTCCATTACGCGACACTGTGGTGGAATCACCTGTAAGCTGCAGGCTTCAAAATTTTAGAAATATCGCCTTTATTTTGTGAAAAACTGTCATGGTAGCGCAACTGGAGTCTAAAGCAATGATTGACATGTAATGTGTGTCATTATTCACAGTTTTCTGACATTCTGTACTCTGAATTAAAACGTGTTAATAAGGAATCAAAACATTTGCAGTTTTCCCGGAGTGACACGGTACGAGTTGCAGCTTGTGCCAAAACATTTGCTACATAATTCAATTAGTCAGAAGATAAATAGGTCGTGTTTGAATAAATTAGTCATTTTCACTTTTTCAAAGTAGAACAACATTCTTATTCTTGAGACACAAGAGCTGGCTGATTTTCCCTGTAGCTAAATGATAGATTGGAGGAAAACTGTGGACTAAACCTAGAGATCAGAGGACTGTACACGGCCAGTTTTCACAGATCAGATCAGTAATTGATAATGACAGTTACAGTTGCTTGTAGAGTAAGCTATGTGGAGTCAGGCCCTCTGCAGATGGCGGCGGGCCTGCAGCTTTCACTCTGTAGATACCAGCCGCTCAGCACGTCACAGGCACCTTGTAGCATATATGAAGTTAGTGCAGCTCTGTCTGTCCTACATCTGGATTTCACTGTCCAGAGTGTGTCTGTATCAGAGAGAGACAGGGAGAGGTGTGTGTGTGTGTGTGTGTGTGTGTGCGTGCGTGCGTGCGTGCATGTGGGCATTTCTTGTCATCATCACCTCTTCAGACGCGGATGGAGCCCCCCCCCCGGCCAACATCATCTGGCTGCACCCTAATTAGTGACGGATGCTGTTAGAGCACGTGTGTGCATGCAAGCGTGTGTGTGTGTGTGTGTGTGTGTGTGTGTGTGTGTGTGTGTGTGTGTGTGTGTGTGTGTGTGTGTGAGAGAGAGAGAGAGAGAGAGAGAGAGAGAGAGAAAGGGGGCCTGCAGCCACATAGATAAAGGTTATCACTCCAAAAATATGTTCATCTGCTGACTCACTTCCAGCTTAGCTGTCCCCCAGAATGTGACTGTGATTGCGTGTGTGTGTGTGTGTGTGTGTGTGTGTGTGTGTGTGTGTGTGTGTGTGTGTGTGTGTGTCGAAAAAGCTGACATATTTCACTCTGGGACATGGTATGGGAGCTAAGCAGTCTCCTACTGTGGACGTCAGCCCAGACGGGGGTGGAGGAGGAGTCCTCGGTAAGCTCGGTTCCTCCCTGAGCGTCTGAGGGGCTTTGTCAGCGCCTGCGGTGCCGCCATCACCACGGCTCAGCTCCGCAGCTCAGCTCGCTAGAGAGGAGAGGAGAGGCCAGGAAGATGCTGGTGAAGCTAGCTCTGTCCCAGCACGCTCCACTAAGGCTGCTGTGGGGTCCTGGAGGACGGGAAAGCAAAAAACGTCCTCATCTCAGAGGCTGAGATCAGAGAACGTCTAAGAGATTTCAGATGAGAGGGGAAACACAAGTCCAGTTGCTTTTGTTTTTATTACCCCCCGTTATGGTTTTATGAAAACCTACGATGTAATCTTTACAGCTTTAACTCACTGTTGACTCACTGTTATGGAATAATTTTGACTTCTTTTCTCATAAAGAGCTGCAAAATATTTCCTAAATGCTACTACTCGGTCATTGGAGCAGTTGACAGGATCGTGACAAGCCTTTTAAAATGGCCTCTGAGGCAGTTCTGATGAAACTGATGCTAAACTAAAAGTCATAATTTAATGAATGGGGTGCTCCTGCCACCATTGTGATTATGCTCATCACAAGCCTCCTCAGCATCCCTGCCATCATGTGGTTATTCAGCCTCTTGGTCCTCTCCTCTCAGAACAGGCTCGGTCGTCTTCTCTGGGTAATTCTGCGTGATGGCCAGACGGGCTTTGTAATGACACGAGTATCGATTTCTAGATAACGAGTGGTTGTCTCTAGTCTCGTCCTTGACTCCATGCCCCTCTGCTGTCAGCCTCGCTCACTACTCACGCTGGCTTGTCCTCTGACCCTGCGCTCCCTCTGTTAACTGCCTGCTCTCAGGCTCTCTCTGTTCAGTCTTTGAGCCTGTGTGTTACCTCCTTAAACGTGATATTAAAACTGTTTGACTTGTTTCTTTATTAGTAAGACATTTGCAGTGGGAGGAGGTGCTGCCTCTGATTGTATAAATAATAAGGAAATCCCACAAGTTTTCACACCTGAGGTGCTAGATACAGTGAAAGTCCCTGTTTATATTTTATATTTTTAGCTTTTATCAACTTAGAGACACATTCATAGACACTGCTCAGCCTCACTATTCCTGAGTCATAGTTACATGATTACCTTTCTGATCTTAGTATTTAGTCAGTAAACATATACACATTGATTTGCTGTTTCCTATAAAGTGTCTGTGAAGCAGTGAGGAACCTCCTCACAGAGCTGAACCTGTGAATCTGCTCAGATGTGTTTAATAAAACACGTTCAGAAAGGTTTCCTCCTCAGCACAGAGCTCACCTCCTGCTCTCTCCCCTCTCACCAGAGCATTCAAACTACTTTGGGACGGACGAGAAGCTGGGCCCCGTGGCTGTGAGCATCCGCAGGGAGAAACTGGATGACACCAAAGACCTGAAAGACCAGTACCAGTACCGGCTGATCGCCAGGACCAGCGAGGTATGCGCCGCCTCTTTGTTTGGGCGTTTCTGAGCAGTGACACAGCGCTGAGTCACCTCACCAGGTGACGTTCACTCCTTATCTACCTGAGCCAGCTCTCCTCACCCTGATCTTAATCTCCCACCCCTCTCTCTCTCTCTCTCTCTCCTTCCACCTTCACCTCCTCTCTCTCACTCCCTGTGTCCGCTCTCTGCCAGTGGAAAATTCCACCTGCCCGGGCTTCCTACACCCTCGCGCCAAACCAAACACTAGCCAGAGTAGACGGGCCGCTCTCAGAGGGAGCACACCCCGCCACTTCTCCACTCGGATGCAGCAGATACTCCCAGTGTGTTAAATGGCAGCGTGGTGGTGACCTCAGAGCTGCTCAGAGCAGGACGCCTCTGTTTATCAGAACGAATGAATAACGTTAGACATGCACAGAAATGAAATGCACAACAACAATGTAACACACATCAAGGAGAGAAACACCTGCCCTCAATGAGATGAGATTAGTGTTTTATTTGTAAAATTGTTCTATAGAGCAGCTGAAACTACATAAAAGAATAGCACATTCACAATACCACAGTCCTTGTGGAAATGAATACTAATAATACTAGTGTAGTAAGTAAGTAGAATGGGTAATAAGTGGTTATTAAGTAGTATAAAATAAAGAAACTTATTAACAAGAAATAACAGTAAATAATAATGATGATAATAAACTGCAGTGATGATAATAAAAGCTGAGACGAGAAAGAAAAATGTAGCGATTTTCTCTTATTTGGAATATTTTGGATAATTTTACATAACATTGGATACTATTGGAGCAATAATTTTTATTTAATACATTTTTATTGTTTTTATTTGAATTGAATAGATTTTTTTTAATTTTTTGAATTAATTTAATTTTACTTTAATCTTATTTAGTTTAATTTGATGATTTAACTGTATGAGTGATTGGATGGTGTAATTTTTTATTTAAAAATGAAATTTATGAAAAATGCATGAAATATGCAAAAATCTATAAGACGAGAGTGGACTTGAGAGCTACATACGTCGTTATCTACAATTTACAGTATTATCAACCAAAAAGTTTCAGTTGTATACAACCCTCAGCATCGATGCCGTGGCGTCTCGAGCCTCCATCACCTGTGAGTCGGGCAGCGGAGGTGTCTGTGGAGCTGGGAGCCTGCGGGGTCACGGTCTGTGTGGCTGTGTTGTTTCTAACTGGATTACATGGCTGCCTGGCCTCATCACCTTAGCTCTGCTGCAACAATGGAGCCTCTCCGCCATCTGAGTACACAGAGCTCAGCTAACAAACACAGCCCGGCCCGGCCCGGCCCGGCCCGCTCTTCCCACACACACCAGGGACTGACTGCAAGACTGTATCCCCTCCCACTCCAGCCGCAGCTGCTCTCAGATACCCCCCCCCTACACACACACACACACACTTCCTAGAGCCCAGTCATTTCATTCTGAGCGGCTGACGCAGCACAGGTGGAGAGATGTCGTCTCGTGTCCCACCATCACACACACGTCCACGCTCGGCCCCCGGCCTGGTCGCAGCCATGTGTCAATCACTTCTCATCCCTCTGAGGTCACAGCGTCTCCTCCCCTCTCTGGCCCCGGCCCTGGCCTCAGCCTCGGCCCCGGCCCTGGCCAGCCCCACAGTCCACCATGCATTCTTAATGAAGTTGCAACCTGTGTATGTGTGTGTGTGCGTTGTGTGTGTGCGTGCAGTGGAAAAGGAAGCGCGGGCTCCTTCGGACTGTATCGGAGGATATTATTGTCTCACTCTTTTGAAGCAGGTCAATTTCCCCTCACCGGGGAGCAGCACTCTGTGGCTGCACAACACTGAGCAGAATATTAATTCACAATACGGCTCAGAAACATCCTCCACACACAGCACTCTCACTGTGTGTGTGTGTGTGTGTGTGTGTGTGTGTGTGTTTGTGTGTGTGTGTGTGTGTGTGTGTGCATCATAATGAGAAGTGCTCTTCAGGCTCGTCCTCCTCCTCTCCCTCTCCAGACTGTGCCGTACTGTAGCCGAGCCTGACCTCTGACCTCTCCCAGAACTGTGTTATTTGTTGGAACAGATGCAAATGTCACGCGCTGAAAAAAGGCTTTAGGCACATCTGAAATCCCCGTACACGAGGTTCTGACCTGGTGTGAGGTCTGGTTGTGTCGTACACTCCCTACGGTTCAAACTCTGGTCTACACACGTTAATGATAAACAAGCACCAGATTTAACAATGAATCCATGTGTTATGAGAAACAACAACAGCTATTAATAGCTATTTACATAGCTATAGCTACATTTACCAGTTGTAGAAAACGAGAGGAAAAGAAGAATGAATGGAAAAGCTTTTCATAGAAAGTGACCGCTCGTCTCTGTGAGTAATGGCAGATGATTTAGGAGGTGTACACGTGCGTAGTCTGTTAAGTAGTCATTATTTCTAAGCATGTACCAGATTACGTCATAGGTGTTTTATAGTCACAGACTAAACATGTTTTATGTCAGACGTCTGGGGGAGGAGAGGAATATGTCCTTGAAAAGTCCTGGAAAACGATCCCAGTATGTAATCATACTGCTAAAAGTCTGTCTGACGATCACAGTTTTTGTTTGTGTTTTAGGGACTGTGTTCCTCTCTTCCATCACTCTTCTCTACGTCTCACTTCCTGCTTCCCCTGTGTTTCCCTGTTGTGATGTGTTTGATATGAAATGCCCTGGAGTCCGTTGATGATTCCCCTCTCGTCCCCGCAGCTTGTGACCCTGCGCGGCTGCATCCTGGAGGACGCAGTGGCGTCCACGGGCAGACACGGCACGGTGCGGGGCCTGCCGCTCAAGGAGGTCCTGGAACAAGTGGTCCCCGAGCTCAGCCTGTCCTGCCTGCGGCTGGCACTCAGCACGCCCAAAGTCACCGAGCAGCTCCTCAAGCTGGACGAGCAGGGGGTTGGTCCTGCTTTGCTTTTTTAGCCACATTCTAATCCGTACGCGTGCAGATGCAGGGCTTAGAGAACAGTCTGAGACCTATCACGTGATCGAACGTTAGCTACGGACCAGGGCCGAAGCAGATAGGGCAGGGTGTGGTGTGTAACCATAAAAAGCTTCAGTGTTTACCTCTGTTATCTCAGCTTTTCATTCCACGCAGCCTGAGTGCAGTGCAGAGGTGCTCTGCCAGCCGCAGGCTTTGTTTTGCTTTGTGTAGGTGGTTTATACAGCAGTGAAGTTAGCATCCACATATACATCCCTCCCTCCCTCCCACTCCTCCTCCTAACGTGGAGCTGCCCTGGGAGCCGGTGGTCCTCTCAGACGTGTGTCGGTGTGTCATGCTCTCTCCTCTCATGCTCTCCTAGTTAAGTCAGAAGCACAAGGTGGGCGTTCTGCTGTGCCGCGCCGGCCAGAGCACCGAGGAGGAGATGTACAACAACGAGGAGGCGTCGCCCGCCTTCTCTGCCTTCCTGGAGCTGCTGGGGGAGCAGGTGCTCCTCAAGGGGTTCTCCAAATACGCAGCGCAGCTCGACACAAAGAGTGAGTGCACACACGGGCCCTGCAGGAGGCTGCAGCAGCAGCTCAGGGTTCAATGTTTGCTGCATGAAGTTCATTTCATCAAATCATTAAAATCAACAAGTTCTTGTTATGTCTTTATTGGTTTCCAAAGAGACGTGTCATTGAGTGGGATTTGAATCCGAGCTCAAACTGAGCGTCCTGTCACACAAAAAACGTCAAAAAATCCTTTATTTGCTATTAGAAAATCCTTTACACTTACATAACTAGTCTTAGACTTTGCTGGTTAACCGTAGACAGAAATAGATCAGACATGCATACATGTGTTTTTTCACATGAAGAGAAGCTAACGTGTCGGGACCTGGAACTGGAGCTCAGTCCGTTTTATCTGCAGCTTCAACCTGTTTTTTCCAGGTTCTGTTTGAGCAGGAGTTTAGGATATCCTGTGATCTGACACTGTGGAGGGTATTTAGGAGAGTATTTAAATGTAATCAGAGAGCTGCACAAAGAGCCTCATTAATAAACGACACACAGGCCTGCTCCCTCTGTTTTTTAAGGCGGTCTGTGCTAACTTACCATTGAGTGTATCGCCTGTCATGTAATACACTGTGTGCACATAGTTAATGGGCCTTTAAGGTGGAAGTACATCGATACGTTTCTGTACAAGAATCCATTATTAACCTCAAGTTTGCCGGATCGGTGTTGAGTTTTCTGTAAGGCGCCGTGTGATGGTGACGTGACGTAGCATGACATCATCGCAGCGTGACATCACAGCGTGACGTCATCACAGCTTCGTCCTCTAACCTCTCTCTGACGTCCTCCCTGCAGCCGACTCCACGGGCACCCACTCCCTGTACACCACCTACCAGGGCTACGAGGTCATGTTCCACGTGTCCACCATGCTGCCCTACATGCCCAACAACCCCCAGCAGGTAGGGGTGTGTGTGTGTGTGTGTGTGTGTGTGTGTGTGTGTGTGTGTGTGTGTGTGTGTGTGTGTGTGTGTGTGTGTGTGTGTGTGTGTGTGTGTGCTGCAGGCCTGGGTTGTCACCTAAAGCCTTTAAATCTCAGCCTGTGGCTGTCTGTTAAAGCCTGCACCGTTTGCTCCAGGGTTGTAAAAACCACAGCAAGAATTCATCAAGTGGAAACTCATGACTTGTGTCACCCTCTTCATTTAGAGTCTCTTTCCTCTTTTATTAAGCCTCGCGTGTTTTTATAGTCTTTTTTTTTCCTTTTTTTCTTCCCCCCTCTGTGTCTCGGCCGTTCTGTCCACTCTGCCTCTCATTCTTTAACTGGATCACAGCTGGGTGGGGTCTTAGTTTGTGACTAGTTTCTTTATGTTCTTCCCACTTTTTTTTCTCCTTTAATGCAGCCTTCCTACATGCCCCCCCACCCCCAACCCCCCCCCAATCGCCCCCCCCAGGCACCCACAGTGTGTTTGCAGCGTAGGCTGCTCTGTTTGACCCATGTGCACCATAGAGTTTTTGCGTGTGGGTATTTTTAATAGTTTGCATAAGTGTTTGTGTGAGAGGCGGATGAACGTGTGTGTGTGTGTGTGTGTGTGTGTGTGTGTGTGTGTACACGTGTGTGCGTGTGTGTGTGTGTGTGTGTGTGTGCACGCAGACAGGCCCGGTGGGTGCTCAGGATTTGGGAACAGTGCAGGCTTTGGAGAAGTTAATTGTTCCTCCTCAACATGAATTAACCTTTTGAATTGGAGAAGTTTCATTGAATTACTGCAGCCACAACATCTGTCCGTTATCTAACCAGCTACCTACCCCTCTCTACCTACCCCTGTCTACCTACCCCTCTCTACCTACCCCCTGTCACAGGGGTAGGTAGAGGTGGACAGTACACCCTGGACAGGTCTCCAGTCCATCACAGGACACACACACACGCTGCTGTCACTCTCACATTTGCACTGAGGGATAATTTAGAAGTTTCCAATACACCTAAATAGGAGGAAGCAGGAAGCATTCACTCTCTCATTCAAAGCGATTACGGGTCAACCGTCAACATAAACGTGCATGTTTTTGGAGCAGTCTATTGATATTTCTTGTAAACAAACATTTTTGGCAGGTTACGACTTGTATATGGTGCCTGAGGAAGGAATGCAAGATTTTTTGTGTTCCAATAGTAGTAACAAGTCTTAAAATGAGGAATTGCATTTCCATTAGTGGCACAATAACTCCATCCAGAGGTTTATAGACCACAACAGCGAGTAGGGTCACATGCTCGGTCCGGCCTCTAGGTGGTAGCATTGGATGTGTAAAAGCAGAGATAAAGATCAGGAGGAATTAAGGAACAAGGAAGGAAGTGTTCTGTCTGGCACAACCTGGAGATGGGAATGGGATATAAAGACACAACCACCACCTGCACGAGCAGACAGCTCGCAAACTGAGCTCAGAGCAGTTAGAGAAAGAGGAAACCGTCAAGATAAATCACGCAAATCTGGAATAGAAACCGAAGTGTTTCCTGTCCACTGTGGAAGGGAAGGAGTTCAGGTCTGTGGTCTGAACAGCAGGTTGCTGTACCTGCCGGATCAGTGAGAGTGAAGGATGCTCCTGCAGCTCCGTGCTGCAGAATGTGCGCGTCCCTGGCCAAACTGTGGGCTGGATTACATAATTGGTGCTTTCACACTCTCGGCAGATGAAGGAGAGGATTGGCAAGCACAGCCTCACAGACACAGCCTGGACTCCGCGCGGCGTCTCCTACACGAACACAGATAGACAGACAGAGCGGCACGCACACACACACACACACACACACACACACACACACACACACACACACACACACACACACACACACACACACACACACACACACACACACACACACAGGATCTGAAAAACAAATTACATAAAGAGCTGTTGTTTGGCGTCTGCTAACCAACGTCTCAATCTCTCGTTTCCTTCGTCAGACTTTCTCTCCATGGTCGGCTGAGTCACCCGCCGGGTCCGTCTTATTAATTTGTCTTTTTTTGTTTTGTTTTTTTTTTCCTCTCCTGCTCTTTCCTTCAGCTCTTGAGGAAGCGGCACATAGGGAACGACATCGTCACCATAATCTTCCAGGAGCCGGGAGCGTTGCCTTTCACCCCCCAGAACATCCGCTCTCACTTCCAGCACGTGTTCGTCATCGTCCGCGTGCACAACCCCTGCTCCGAAAACACCTGTTACAGGTAAACCAGGGCCCGCCTCATCGTACACACAGTAGACCTGTGCAAGACCTGATGGCTATGCAAACAACTAGTCAGTCAATGGAAGTGTATGCATGTATGTATAGATTTGAGAAGGATTTAAAGAAACTGGGTCAGAATTCTGCTCTCAGCTTCTTAGTCTGGAAGGTCTGGACTGAAGAAATACATTTTAACACCTTTGAGAAACAGGAATCAACAATTTCCACTAGTCTTGCATCCAAAGAACTAATCGATCAGTTGAGAAAGTAACGATCAGATTAACCCTGTCCCTGCCGCCTGCTCCTCAGCGTTGCGGTGACCAGGATGAAGGACGTGCCTCCGTTCGGCCCGCCCATCCCCAGCGGCGTCACCTTCCGCGACCCCGACACCTTCCGCAACTTCCTCCTCGCCAAGGTCATCAACGCCGAGAACGCGGCGCACAAGTCGGACAAGTTCCACACCATGGCCACGCGCACGCGGCAGGAGTACCTGCGCGACCTGGCCGAGAACTACGTCAGCAGCACGCCGCTCGACTCGGCCGGCAAGCTCAACAACCTCATCTCGCTGGCCTCCAAGAAGCGGGAGCGCTCCCGCGCCCGCGAGGGGGCGGAGCTGGGGGCGGCCGGCGCCGTGGCCTGGAGGGTGCTGGCCCAGGACTTCAGCGGCGGGGGCGCCGAGCTGCCCTGCGCCCTGGGGCTGTCGGCCGAGTACGTGCTGCTGACCGACTGCGCCACCAAGGAGGTGGTCTTCAACTGCTTCTGCGCAGACGTCATCGGCTGGACGCCCGAGCGGCTGGCGCTCAAGATCTACTACGGCCGAGGAGACCACATCGCTGTCAGGGTCCCCGAGGGCTGCGCCCAGGACATCCGCGAGATGGTGCAGAGGCTGAAGGTGAGACGGCTCATGGAGCTGTGGCTGATCATCCTCACATCCTCATCCATAGATAGGTGTCACTGTGAAATGAAAAACAACAGGCATATCTGAACATCACGTCATAGAAGAAGTAGAATGTTAACCCACAAGGTCCAGAATAGTTTGGGAAACCCGGATAAGGATGAAAGGGATGTTTGAAAAACCTGTCTACGGATTGTTTAAGTGCTGGTGAGGTAGCATCCACAGCTTTTATGTTAACTCCAGAGAACAAGGATAAACAGTCTGCTCCAGCACTCGTTGATGTGTAGCTGGAAAACTGAAAATGTTTCTCATTAAAACTCATTTTGTTCAGAAGCCAGACTTTGTGGTGCTCCTGGGACCCTGAGTCCCAACAGATGCTGAGCCAGTTTGTCTTTTCCACCGCAGACCGGAGTCACTCTGTGGTTCTCTGGTGGTTGCATAAAGCGATAACAAAGCGTAGCCTGTGCACCAGCAGCGGTTTGTGTGTCAGTCAGTCAGTGTGCCACGGTGCAGGCCTCCGCAGCCAGTGAGTCAGAGCCAGGTCTGAAGGCTGCTGCGGTCTTTGTCTCAACCTGCCGCTGTGCCTCCAGCGAGCTGTCGCGCTGGGCTTTTCTAAAGAGCCTCGTCGAGCACCTGGCATCAGGAGTGACAGGCAGCAACATGTGCTGCTCTGCAGGCTCCAGCAACACCGCCGCCTTAACGCCGTGCTCACCCTGCAGCCTGACGCGGTGACAAGCGCGTCTCCATCCTCCTGGTAGACCTGCACACTGAGCCTCCGCCTGGCCGCAGATCACATCTGTGCTTTGTGAAAAATGTGATTCATTGCAGTTTCATCCTCTAAACTGGTGAAATGGTTTTCATTCAGTGACCTTGTTACTCCTCAGTCTGGCTCTGTTTGCTCATCTATAAAGTTTGGGGAATTCCAACACAGGGATGAATGCCCTCTTTGTTCTGGAGGATTCTCCTCCGGGACCCTGTTCCTCTTCATTTACACCATGGCTTCTTGCTTCCAGTCGCTGACCGTGGGGTGTGAGACGGTGGACATGACGCTGAGGAGGAACGGACTGGGACAGCTGGGCTTCCACGTCCGCCTGGACGGCACCGTGGCCGAGGTAACGCCACGTCTCCCCCTGCCTCTGCATCTCTGCACAGGGCGGGGTCTGCAGGAGGATGCAAAGCTGATCGAATCAATTCTGGGAAGATTAAGGCCCTCAAAAATGATTAAACTGTCCTAATTGTGATTTTATGAGGCATTAACTTTTATTGGTATTCAGGCTCTGTCCAAGTAGTTTGACTGCAGAAAGTCTGGAGAATCTATGCGGAATAACTCAGTTGTGACCAGTTGTATTTCCATAAACTTTGTCTGGTTTAATTTATTCTTACAAAATACGTTCCTTCCCAGCTGGTCTGAGGTCTGCTGTACAGTTTTGTTCTATAGATTTAATTGCAAACTACAATTAAGTGAGTGTAAGATGTGCTGCCAATTACAACTTACAGTGGTGATGAGGCCTTCCAGTTCTTTGGTAAGGTCTTTGAGGCGCATGTACTGAAGTGAACTTGAATGAGAGACCTTGTGCGTGTGTGTTGTGTTTGTGCAGGTGGAGGAGTACGGCTTTGCGTGGCAGGCAGGGCTCAGGCAGGGCAGTCGGCTGGTGGAGATCTGCAAGGTGGCGGCGGTGACGCTGACCCACGACCAGATGATCGACCTGCTGAGGACGTCCGTCACGGTCAAGGTGGTCATCATCCCCCCGTACGAAGAGGGAGGCCCTCGCAGGTGTGTAGGCTCCCTGAGCAGCTGGAGGCTACGGTCACTCCGCACCCTCCATCCTAAAGCTGCAGCTCCATGCTGCACCCGGCTCCCAGACGAGCATGACATCACAGGAAGCTGACGCATCTCAGTGTGTGTGTGTGTGTGTGTGTGTGTGTGTATGTGTATGTGTGTATGTCTGTCAGACTGTGAAAGCCTCTGACATATTGACATATATCTGATGTGGCAACATCAAGTGTTGCGCTAACGTTAGCAACATGCTAATATCTTCAGTTTTCTTCATGGTCAGTTGTGTCAATGGTATTAACTTTGTGTGACTGCCAGTGTCAGACAGAGAGCAGGGCGCTGTGTTACTGAGACAGTAGCAGTAGTTAAGGTCATACATGTTTCTGCACATAATGAAAGTAGAGGTTAAAATAACAGGTAAGCTGCTGTGGTGATAGAGTTCATAGTGCATTTGAAGTGGTTGTGCAGTCTGAACTTTCTGGGACCGTTCAGAGCGAGGTCGCTTTGACGAAATGTCAAACACGCACCAGGTTTAGGAGCTGGTATGAAAGTGACCTGGGTCTGGTTTGAAAAGAACCAGATTTCGAGAAGAAATGTGTCACATGTGGAGCAGAAAGATCTGGGCCACCTGATCAGCAGTAGGTGACAGGACAGGAGGACGCTGTGAGTGTGTGATCAGGCCTCAGTGGAAGGACAAGAGCGAGCTCGGGACGCTCTCCACTCAAACACACAAAGACGAGGGTGAGAGAGTGGCTAGACTCCAATGTTCTGAGAGGATTCTGTGTGGGAGTGTGTGAAAAGAGGAAGCGAGCAAACAGAGAGAGAGAGAGAGAGAGAGAGAGAGAGAGGAGCGTTGTGGTGTTGGAGTGGAAACGATGGAGAACGAGGTACGAGGAGAGAAGACCAAAAAAGAAAGGAGGGTTTTTTTTGTTTTGTTTTAACGCGAATGAACGTGAAATCTGGCGTTTTGTCCTCCTGTGGTATTCTCGAGTCATCTCATTCAGCTCCGCTGTCGTCTCCCTCTCCCACAGTCACTCTTCACTCCATTGTTCTCCAGTCTTTCATCCACACATGCGGCCTTGACAAAGGAGCCAATAACCAGACACTGTCGTGGTGCTTCATGACGGTTACGGAGGTGAAGAATTAACCACAGTGTGTGTGTGTGTGTGTGTGTGTGTGAGAGAGAGAGAGAGAGAGAGAGGGAGGGAGAGAGAGAGAGAGAGAGAACATTAGAGAACCTAAATACAGTAATTGTGGCCGGCTGTGTGATGGCACAGTGGTTAGATGTCTTAAATGTCGGAGGCAGTTTAATTGCACCAAGTAAAATCCCTCTGACACACACACACACACACATGCGCACACGCACACACACACGCACTCCCCAAGTAGCAGCCGATAATTAGAGTCTTGTATTTCAATCTCCCCCCTTTCTCTCCCCCCGTTTTCTCCCTCTGACTCGTTTGTGTGCCAGGCAAGCAGATTGCATGAGATTAAGGCTTGGAATCTGCAGGCAAAAAGAGAAAGAGAGAGAGAGAGAGAGAGAGAGAGAGAGCACATGAAATAAAACAAAAATAAATGAGTGGAAGCGATTAATTATAAATGCGAGGCCCGGGCGAGCGAGTGAAGAGGACAGAGGAGAGGGTGGGATGGAGAGGAAGGCAGAGCTGGAGCGTGATGAGCTGGAGATTCAGAGCGGCGCTGGGCGAGTACGACGCGTTTCCACACCGCCGCGAGTGAGAGATGTGGGCGGGAGAGAGAGAGAGAGAGAGGGAGGGAGGTAGGGAGAGAGAGAGAGAGGGAAAGAAGAGTTGGAAGTGTTCTTCTCCGTGCCGTTCTGACTCCGAAGTGCACATGCAAGATGGACGGATACAGTGAGGAGAAGGTGTGATGTTCTGTGGGGTGTGTGTATGAGTGTGTGTGTGTGAGTGTGTGTGTGTGTGTTGTGGAAAGCTCCGGCAGTGGCTTTTGGATGGAGGAGCCAGCGGGCGTCAACATGTGTAGGCTCAGCGCTCTCTAAGGTCTGTACCTCCGTTACGTAACCGTCCGCTCCACGTGTGTCTCACCTCCGGCCGGCGCCCGTTCCCGCTCCGCTCCAAGCTTCTGGTTGTGATCCTGAGGAGCGCCTGTGTGTGTGTGTGTGTGTGTGTGTGTGTGTGTGTGTGTGCGTGTGTGTGTGTGTGTGTGTCGATGTTTGAGCAGGAGATGCTCCAGGAAGCAGGAGCCACCGTAACGCTTTGTTTCGATTATTGTGCAGATTGTTGTTATCAGGGAATGTATCGGAGGATTTATGGGTTTTTTAATATCATTCCCAGTTTTTTTTCTTTTATTTGGGGGGAATTTGCGTCATGTGATTAGTCAGGATCAGTCCACTCCAGCTCACCTGGAGAAGACAGAGAAGACACCCTGGACAAGTCCATCACAGGACACACACACACACACACACCTGTCACTCTCACATTTACACATAGGGATGATATAGCGTTTCCAGTTCGTCTGACTAGGAGGAGGCAGGAGAACATGCGTGCTCCTCACAGAAAGGCCTTCAGTCTGAGCGGGATTCAAACCGAGGACCTTCGAGCCTCATTCTGGACTCCAGCACGTGTTCCGTCACAGTGAAGTGAGATTTGGGTAACATGTTGGAACATTTTAGTTATTTCTCGGCTCTAATGCATCGTTATTGCTGGAACATAAAAGGATAGTTTGATGTTTTTTTTCTCTTTAAACAAATGTGTGCTCTCATTCCCTGATAATGGTGATAAGTATGTGTTGAGTGTTTACACATCCATCTACAGTGATTCATGGAAGTTGTTTTTATCGTCTCCCCCCTGTGAGCTCTCACACCTTGACACCTTTCTCTCCCCCTCCTCCCTCCCCCTCCTCCTTCCTCCTTCCTCCCTCCTCCCCTCCCTCTCTGTCTCTCTGCTCCTCTGGACATCATTACTCACTGTGAATACTCTCCTCCATGCATATTTGATGCTGTAATATCCTGCAACAGGCGTTGTTAATGACATGGTGACGGTACCTGGTGGAGTGTCGGTCTGGACGTGCCCTCACCCCCCCCTCACCCCCCCCCCTCCCTCTGTCTCCTCAGGGGCTGCACCGAGGAGTATGAGATGAAGACCATGGAGCAGAAGCCTGAGCCCGAGCCCCTGGCGGTGGGCTACAGACCCTCCCCTCGGTCCACCTGGCGGTGGGACAGCCCGCCCATCCCCCCGGTGCTCCTCTCCACCCCCAACCCGCAGCGCTGGGGGCCCATGGGCCCCCCGCCCCCCCCTCTGCCCCGGTCACACAAGGCCCTGATGCCGGTGCCCTACAGGGAGCCCCAGCACCTCAACTCAAAGAGGTGGGACCGAGGAAGAGATGAAGCAGCTCCACCTTAACTCTCTGTGATCAGGATGCAGATTGACGTTATGCCAACAGAAGTGTGAAATGCTTGTTTGTGAAAGTTCTTCTGAGGGGAGTGGATAATCCAGTCACACCTGGACCAGGGGTTATTCTCTCCTGGGATTAGAGAAGTTATTACCTAGATATTAGTTAAGACATTACCTGGTACCTGCTCAGTCAAGGTTTCCAGCTTGTTGAGCTGGTACTAAGTTGTGCTAAAGCTGCCAGCTGCTGATTGGTCTTCTGCAAGCTGCAGATACATAAATATCACCTCAGTGTCTCCTGTTGTGTATGTGTTACTGTTGCACATGAAACGATGTCTAAACAGTTTGGAGTATTAGAAGTCATGGAAGGACCCACATCAAGCCCAGCTGTGTAGGAACTGTCTAGGGGAGAAGGAGCTTTAGAAGTTGTGTAAATAGACTACAGACAAATAGACAATAAGATGAGTGTGAGTCGACCGGTAAACAGTGTAAACACTACATGATACAACAGAACAATGTAAACAGAGTGTACCAAATCTACAGGGCTGTGCAATGTGTGAGGGTGTGAAACTGCCAACAAAAGAAAAGAAGTTAGTGAAAGTCCTCTGAGGGAATGAACTGGGATTTAGCTCTTTTTTGTCAAACTACTGAGCTGGATTTATTCTCATGTGGGATTACAGAAGAGCCTGCGGGTCGGGCCGGGTCATCTCTGCCTAGTTTAAAGCACCGTATGAATGATGATACAGTTAATCTACTACAGCCAGTTACGTCATCTCAGCCATAGATGCCACTGCAAATTAGCACAGTGCTTAAAAAGCACAAAAACATGAATCGGAGCCGCTTTTCAGAGCAAGCCTACGTAGTTACAAACTTACAAACACATGCAAGTTTGTTCCACACTCAGCTACCAAACCCTGACAGCTTCTTCAGCCTCAGAGCAGTATTTAGTATGTGTCTGGTCTAACCCTGTGTGTGGTGTGTCCCTGCAGGCCTGTCAGCTACCCAGAGAACCACTACAGTCTGTCTCCAGCAGGGGGCGACAGAGTGTTGCCCTACAGGAACCCCTCGGCCAGCTTCTCCTCGCCCTCCTCCGGCCTGGTGGCCCTCGCTGCCATGGGGCCGCCCGGGATCACGCCGGGGCCCTTCGTACGCTACAAGCCCTCTCCGGACAGGTGAGTCTGCTCGACCCAGTCACACTGGTCCGGTCTGGTCGGGAGCGTTGTGTCCGGGTCAGACCCTGTGTCCCTGTGTGGATGCAGCCCAGAAGCTGCAGGACGGCTGCCCGGGCAGATCCAGACATCTTCCAGACCTTTCTGTTTTGTTTTACTGGAGCGTGTTCGACTCGGTTCATCCCTGTATTCACATGTAAATGCGGCCGACGTGCACGTGTGTGAAGCTGCTCCTCCTGTCTGTGCAGATATGGAACAGGACAGCGCCCCCTGCTGCCCTATGAGCCCCACCTCAGCGTGGACATCACGTCCAGCGGAGAGTCGTCCTCAGGCTTCACCAGCCAGGACAGCACCATGGAGCGCTGCAAGACAGGTACGCCACCTTCAGGAACGGCCCAGCGTGTACATTCAGAGGCTTTCCAACCATCCTGGCACATTCATGAGATAATCATCTGGAATAAGCACTTCATCCATATTGTATTGAACTACGACTGATGTCTCTTTAAGTCAGTTGTGGTTTTGTTGCCGAACGGTCTGGTACAAAAGCAGATTGTTAGGGTTCCACTGCATCCTGGGTAAATGTATCAAATATGTCTAAAATAAAAGGTAAAACTGCACCAACTGAAAATGTCCTTGAAAATCCTGCAAAATGACACAAGAAGAGTGGGAACCTTGAACCACCATGTAAGCTCTGTGCTGTTTGGTGCACTCATTGTAGAAGTGTAAATACTCTGCACTGACAACTTGCTTCATAGCATACAGACTGGAGTGTGTTTGACTGGATAGAGAGGGATTCTGACTGGATTTACGAGAAAGTTTGAGAGTTTAGAACTTTTTCATAGAGTGCACACCTTGAGAATGCTTAAAAGTCCTTGACAGGACTCCTTGAACACAGAGGTGGAGGAGAGATGGAGATGGAGAGGGTAGTTGTGTGCATTGGGGGGTGGGTGGAGGTCAGTGTTAAAATGTGCCATAAGTATTTAATCCTCTTTGCCATCCATGGAGGTTCAGTGTAATTTGCTTTAATCCTGCAAATGTCTGTGTGTCTGTGCGTGTGTGTGTGTGTGTGTGTGTGTGTGTGTGTGTGTGTGTGTGTGTGTGTGTGTGTGTGTGTGTGTGTGTGTGTGTGTGTGTGTGTGTGTGTGTGTGTGTGTGTGTCTAGAGCCCCTCTGGCACGTCCCAGCATCATCATCCCGTGGACCGGCTGGTGGAGGAGGAGGGCAGAGGAGGCTGCCCAGACAGGACGTCCCGGGCAAAGACTCTCCAAACAGACACTCGAAGGTCAGCCTCGTCCTCACCCTGTCTGTCTGCCTGTCTGTCTGTCTGTCTGCCTGTCTGTCTGCCTGCCTATCTGTCTGTGTCTGTCTATCGGTCTGCCTATATGTCTGTCTATCTCTCCCCGTCTGTCTGTCTCCCATCTGTCTGTATATCTGTCTGCCTGTCTGTCTGTCTGTCTGCCTGCCTGCCTGCCTGTCTGTCTGCCTGCCTGTCTGTCTGCCTGTCTGTCTGACTGTGTGTGTGGTCCTCAGGGTGAGGCGCAGTACTCCAGCCACTCCAGCAGCAACACGCTGTCCAGCAACGCCTCCAGCAGCCACAGTGACGAGCGCTGGTTTGACGGAGGAGGAGGAGGAGCAGGAGGAGGTGAACGAGGAGGAGGAGGAGGAGGAGGAGGCGTGGGCGGTTGCCTAGGAGACCCGGCCGACGGCGACCCGGACCACCTCAACAAGGGCGGCTCCAACGACAGCGGCATCGACGCCTCGACGCACTACGGCGGCGGTCGCCACGGCAACGCCCCCGGCGTCCAGGGACTCAAGCCGCAGCACTGCTTCAGCACGTACGGCGGCCTGCAGGAGCTGTCCCTGGGACGGGGCAGCGGAGGAGGAGGAGGAGGAGGAGAGGCGAGGAGGCGAGAGTCCTCGCCGATCATCCCGGCCTCGGCCAATCAGAACAAAGGATACCGGACCAGGACGTTCCCGCCTCCCGGCTCCAGCGCTGAGAAGATGGACGCTTTCAAACCCAGGTAACCAGCTGCTCGGTCCTCGTTTAGGAAGCTTTGCTCACATCACCTGAGGAGGTGAGGTCACAGGTCATCTGAAGGGAGCGAGCGACCCACCAGGCTGTGATGTAGCGGCATCCTCTCAGAGCAAACGTATCTGGAGGCTGCATCCAGGATTACAGCAGCCTAATCCCCTCCAAACATACAGATCATCATGTGATCTCCATCACACACACACACACACACAAACTGGGTTTGTTGGATTAAAACAAGCTGTGTTTAAATCCCGAGCTCAGATGTTGCAGTCTCTGCCCGGGACGTCGACATAACGTAGAAACACGCCAAACAGAACTGTAAAAGAGTCCGACGTGGTTTATGGTTCCAGTCTATCAAACGATGTGAATGATGTGGACCTGTCGGTGATCTGGCGTCCACGTGGTGAGGACAGAGACATTTCGGGATCAGTTTGATCGATGACGGTAGCCGTCAGAGTAGCGGCAGGGTGAGCCAGGCTCTGGTCGTACAGTCCACCTCCAGAGAGGAGGAGAGGACGCTGCTGGAATAACTAGCACACAGAGGACTGAAGGTCTGAATGAATCTGTAACCTGTACCATTATAACAAAACCTGGTAGTGGTGATTGGAATCCGATCAGAAATAAGATAAGGATATATGATGCATCTTTATTGAGGCACATACTTGACAATCAACCATACTGCTGATATTTTTCTAACATTGTCCTCAGCAGGTTACTTTTAGTCAGTTTTAGTTTTTAAGTGCCAGTTAATAACAGTAACATCTGTCTCAATATATCAGACCTGCTGCTCTACATGTTTAACCAACATGTGACCATTAACTAGGAACAATCTTGTTTCTATCACCTCAGAAATATCAACAAAGATATATACATTTTCAACCTGGGTGATGTTGAAACGTGTTTTTAAGGCTGAGGGTAAGACCTTATGCAGCTCGAGGACCAAAACTAAAGGAGAGGATGGAGCATTTGTCCAGAGAGCCCAGAGAAGATTAGTTCCTCCTTAAAATGCACTTTTATGCTACACTCGTCTGTTTTAATGTGTGTGTGAGTCTGTTTCATGTCTTTAATCAGTGTCTGTTTGGTTTAGGCTCTTTGTTGGGACTGTTTGGAGCGTGTGACATAAATAACTGGATCTCTGTCCGTCCTCTCAGGGCCTACACGCCGCAGGGCTACAAGACGCCGACGGCCGAGAAGGCCCGACCGGTCCGAGCGGCCACGGCCACGCCCACCTCGGCCCAGATGAGCTCCGCCCCCCTGTCCAGCTCCGCCCCCAAGTCCCTGTACGGGAAGAGCCGGCCGGCGGCCTGGGCGGAGGACGGCGGCCCGCCAGCGTCCCACGCCTCCACCACGTCCAGCTCCGAGAGCAGCTCCAGCAGCAAGAAGTACGTAGAGGAGGTCCTGGTCCTGGACACCCAGAATGTCCCAGAATGTCTCGCTCCCTTCTCCACTGGATGTGCGTGCGTCCTGTGCTCACGCCCTGTGGTCTCCAGACAGGTGGACGTGAACTCCAAGAACGTGTTCGGACAACCTCGGCTGCGGGCGTCTCTGAGGGACCTGCGCTCGCCTCGCCGCACGTACAAGAGCACCATCGAGGACGACCTGAAGAAGCTGATCATCATGGACAACCCGGGAGAGACGCCGCCCAGAGACCCGGTGAGAAGCAGGCCGAGCGAGACAGCTCTACGGGCTCACTGTGAGGAGGCCAGCTCTGACGCTCTCTCTCTCCCTCCTCCCTCCCCCTCCTCCTCCTCCTCCTCCTCCTCCTCCTCCCCTCCTCCTCCTCCTCCTGCAGTCTCCCAGGCGGACGCTGCAGCGCACCTTCTCAGACGAGTCTCTGTGCAGCGGGCGGCGGGAGGCGAGCTTCGCCAGCTCTGAGAACCAGACGACGCCGAGCGACGGCCTGTTCACCTGCACGCTGCCCACACGCAGACACGCCGGGTCCTCCAACCACATCCAGGGCAAGAAGGGTGAGTTCAGCCCGGACCCCGCTCTCCTCCTCTGACTGTGAAGGAAACAAAAGAAATCCTCACTGTGTTTGCATGACACTCAAAACACTGGCATTACTCAATTTGTCCTAAAGTTCATGTGTTCGTGTGAGGAACTATGAGGACTGTAAATGCCTGTCCACCACAGGTCTTATGAAACACCCTAGTATGAATGTAAATATGTAATAGATAGATAAACATGCCTCATTCACACATCCTAACACATGCACAAATAACAGCTTACAGGCCAGACTATGCTAATGCTAACTCAGCTAATTATTTTTAAATGGACCTGAGGAACCGGCTAGGGCTCCATATCCACCTGCTGAAACGATGCGTATCGCCACCTAGTGTTGAGGAGGAGCATGTTCCCATTCAGTATCCAGTTTCCCTGGTTGCATAGAGTAGCATAGAGAAAGCTGAGTCGCAGCTCTGAGCTGTGCTTGTTTCACCCTCAGTGCCTCTGTCCGCCTCGGAGCTGTCCCTCACTGAAGTCAGAGACAAGGTCCCGCCCCTGCGCAGGCTGGACCCGGGCCTGATGCCGCTGCCCGACACCGCCTGCGGCCTGGAGTGGTCCAGCCTGGTCAACGCTGCCAAAGCCTACGAAGGTGAGGTCCCGGGACAGTGTCCTCCTGCTCTGGGCGTCTCCTGGGTGAAGACGCTCTCTCACAGGTGTCCCGTCTGTGTTGCAGCACAAAGAGCGGTCTCCCTCTTCTCTCTGACGGAGCCGCAGCTCGGAGGTCCGGACCTGAGACCGGTCATCAGTCCAGTCCAGTTCCACACCCCTCAGACCCCGCGGACCACGCCCACCTTCAGCGGGTACGTCGCCCCCCTCGTCTCCTGCTGGTCAGAGCTGTGGGAGGCTGCTCTGAACCCTCTGGTCTGCTCCGGTGTTAATGTTCTCACTTGTGCCCCCTGGTGGTGGTTCCTAGAGCCAGCAGTGCATCTTCAACACGTTTCCTCCTCTCTGAACAGTTTAAGCTGTAAAGGGCAAAGCAAAGAGTGAGAAAATAACACTGGAGCCAGACAGCGTCTGCTCTGAGAGGTTACCACCTGTTTGATTGAGACCTGTTTGTGCTTGGTTCCAGGGACGAGGTGCCCAACGATCTCTCCGGTCGACTCTACCAGCTGGAGGTGATGCTGAAGCAGCTCAACAACGATCTGGAGAGGGTGAGTTTCCTGCTTCATGTGTGTCTAACGTCTCAGGTGACATGCTAGTCATGTTCTCTGGACATTTTTCGTCCAGAACATCCCTGCAGAAATGCAGGGATCTAAAAACAGGATTGTGGAAGGGCTGTAAAGTAGTCTGAGTCCATAGGCTCTATGTTAACACCAGAGAACAAGGAGAAATCCTCCATCTATCTGTCACCTTTAAGGTATGATTCTATGGATATGATGTTCCTGCCACTAAAGACAATCTAAACAATGTTAGAAATCCTTAGTCATCCTTAGAGACTCAGCCTCAAACTCAGGGGTCAAGTATGAGTGATGTCCACCTTCTCCTAACGCCTCCTGACATGTCTCTGGTCCTCCGTGTCCCCCAGGAGAAGCAGGACAAGGTGGTTCTGCTGGCGGAGATGGCCAACCTGCGGGAGAACAACCAGCGGCTGCAGGAGGAGAGCCTGACGGCCAGCGAGCAGCTCCGCAAGTTCAGCCGGCTCTTCACCAACCTGGACAAGACGGACGGCGAGCGCCAGGCCCAGCACGTGTCCCACCACACGGACGGGAAGCGGGAGTGACGTCCAGCACCAGCAGCAGCAGCAGGAGGAGGAGGAGGAGGAGGAGGAGGAGGAGGAGGAGGGCGTGATTCAGGCCTCAGAGGGAGGAGGGCGAGACCCACTCAGCTTCCACTAGACTGCCTTAAACCGTACAAACACTCCCCGAGAGGAAGTCTCCCCCGACGCCTCCCTCGCACTCTCTGAGCCCGTTTATTTTTCTATAGAGACTGAAGTCTTCGCGCTGCCCTCGTCTTATTTAAATAAGTACGTACCAGTACGTATGCTACTATGCCAGAGGAGCGAGTCAGGAGAGGAGACTGTTTCAGAGAAAACACTACATCACCTGGAGAGGCCTAATACTGTTCCTGCAGCCAATCAGCCAAAAAGAATCACAGACTGCATCTCCCAGAATGCACTAGTCCAGTCAGTAAGGAGGCTCTACAGACAGGGTACTGTAGATAACATGCCCGAGTGGTACAACTCTCACCTACCCATATTATCTATATTGTACTGATATCGTTTAACAGTTGTACTAAAGAGGTGTGAGTGTGTGTGTGTGTGTATCTGATGGTACAGTGAATACTCAGAAGCGTTGTGGCACAAAAATGCATTTATTCCCCTCTGTGTGTGTGTGTGTGTGTGTGTGTGTGTGTGTGTGCGTGCGTGTGTGTGTGTGTGTGTGTGTGTGAGATGAACAAACTTAGGTTTACTGTAAAAAAACGAAACTCGGGGCGCCACGATTTCCTTCTCTCCTGCGTTTACATGGATGAACCGTGGACCCCCCCCCCCCACACACACACCCCTCCCCCCTCCCTCCTCCTCCCCCCTCCCCCCTCCCTCCCCCCAGACGTGAAGCAAGCCATCCTTGTGGGCGAGTGGTGCAACATGTTCTTTTTTATTATTATTATTGTTATTGTTATTATTTTGCCAGCAGTGCTGTTTTCATCTCATCATCCCAGAGTTCTGGAAGCTTCTCCTGGGCCGCGGTCGATCTCCACGTGTCCACGCTCTTCCTCTTTCTGTTTAAAGAGCCGCAGCTCGACACTCTGGGAAGCAGCTTTTCCCCAAAGTGTCGAACTGCGCGTTCCAAACATCTCTGCGAAGCTCGCGAATCTGAGAAACTGTACAATAAGACGACACTGAAGCTCCTCCTTTCTGTGTGTGTGTGTGTGTGTGCATGTGTGTGTGTGTTTGTGTGTGTGTGTGTGTGTGTGTGTGTGTGTGTGTGTGTGAGAGGCGTGTTCTGTAATAACCCAAATGAACACACGGAAAGACACTATTTATACAGCTCGACCACATTGTCTACTATATCTATTTTTCATATAGAAAATAACACGTCTCGGTCTGTCTGACACGACCAGTCAGACAGACAGGTGGACAGACAGGTGGACAGACAGGTGGACAGACAGGTGGACGGTGCGGTCCCTGAGGAGGGTGTGACTCTAATTAAAACTAAACTAAAAAAAGAAAAGAAAAACGTAGATCCACAAACGTGTTCTTCCCGGCTCTGACTGGAACTGTTTCAATCCCAACTCGCTCTCAGGTTTTCTCCACATGCTGTTGGTGACACTACACACCTGTGTGTGTGTGTGTGTGTGTGCGTGTGTGTGTGTGTGTGTGCGTGTGTGTGTGTGTGTGTGTGTGTGTGTGTGTGTGCGTGTGTGTGTGTGTGTGAGAGATGCTCTGCAGCCTGAGGCTCTTTGAACACGTTTACCATCAGTTTTTTCCATCACAGTCGTCCCTTTAAACCCGTCTGGGAGGCCAGAGTTTTGTGATTTTTTTCTGTTTCTTTTGGTTCTGATTCATCGGGAGCTTCGTTTGCTGGATCGAGTTCAACGTTTCGTTAAAGTGCCGGTTGTTAACGACATTCTCGGCCTACGAAAAAAGGAACAAAAAGCAGATTTGTTAATTTATTTTCCTCCGACGGCACTGCCACACTCACTCCAGAGGGAACAAGTGGAGAGCGACGCTGGAAGCTGCTCTGCTCGGTCCAGCTTCTCCAGGGACGCGCTCCTGCTTCTCCTCCTGCTTCTCCTCCTGCTTCTCCTCCTGCTTTTGTCTGGTTTGAAGGAGAATCTCCTCACGCAGCTTGAGCAGGTGTGGCTGTGACTTCTGCTATCTGCAAGTCTAGTTTTGCTTATGTACGAGGGGCAGTGTTTGTTTGTTTGTTTCCTTTCCTTTTTATATACATTTTGCTCTGGTTCTGTATAATTGTAAGCTATTTATAGCCTACGCAAGAATCCCTGTTGAACAAATCAATTATGGTTAATGGTAATATTGTATGACTAGGTTTGTTTTTCTTTCTTTTTTTAGATGTTAAATATTTTGATAATTTATTTTTTAACACATTCCCACTGTTGCAGACAGTAGTGAAGATGCGAGGGTACTGTGTTTTTATCTGTGGATGCTGTTTTATTTCTCTGTAAAAACAACAAACTCCTGGTCTGTTTTCTATCTCCCGCCGCCCCGGCCGCAGGAACGTTGTTTTCTTCTTGGGTTGTAATAACTTGTACATTCAAAAGTGTAAATTATGTTTTCATTATTTTATAAAAAATATATTAAAAAGAAGTATCAGAACACTGTGTGATTATGCATCGTTTCTAAGTGTTTTCACATTCATTTCTGTGTAGTCTTTACACTTTAAATACCTGAAATAAACTTTATTGATCCCCTAGCAGAAGTAGTGACGAGGGGCGTTCAGGTGCCGTAGGAAATTTGAGAATCTGACGATTTCTGAAGTTTTCAAACTGGGTCAGGATAAATGATTATGTCTGTAAAGGAAATTTCCTCTGGGAAATACAGGAAGTAATTCTAGAAAGGAAAGGTTTTAATCATGTGACTTCTGGCTTCACAAGTCACCTAAACGATCTGTTGACAACCCAGTTCTGTTTGATAAAATTCTCACATCCTGGAAAATCTGATCAGCTTTTCTCCCAGTCACGCAAAATACATGAGAAATGTGGGAAAAGTAGCATTTCCTGGAAATCCTAAATTGTCCTGGAAAATTGCTTCTCCTCTCTCCATCCTGTGAGTTTAACACCTAATAAGGTTTATCCATGGATGAATCAGTCTGAGCTAGTTTAATAGGTCAAGTTGAGCAACAGTCTGCACATCTTTTTATATACATATGTAGACACAGATTTAACTTCATGTAAAAACTTTTCTTTATTACAAAGTTTCAAACAATTCTTTTATATCTTAAGTACTTGCATTGACAAACCAGTCGTAACACATCCGTCTTCAATAAAAATTAATTTATACAGTTATTTAAACTCCCACCAGTGCAGCCACCCATAGAAATGAACCAAGTGTTTGTGTTGTTCTCCATAGAAACTTTTTGTGTGTTTTTATGTTTTTTGTTGTTTTAAGAGCCACACATGAGGCACTCGTCTCGGTTCTCCAGGGAGCACACCATGGCGGCCATGTTGCGCTCCTTGATGGCCTCCTCCGACTCCTGGGCCGGCTCGGCCGTCTCCTTCAGCTTCTCCTTGTTGAGGGTGAACTGGATGGGGTTGGCAGCCGGCTTGGTCCTCAGGTAGTACATGCCCGTCTTCAGACCCTGAGGTGAGCAGAGAGAGAGAGAGGATCCACAGTCAGAACTCCTGTTCTAGTGTTTTGGTCCCATCCTGGATGCGGGTCATCTCCACTCACCTGCTTCCAGCCAAAGAAGTGCATGCTGGTCAGTTTCCCGTAGTTGGGCTCTGCGATGTGGATGTTGAGGGACTGGCTCTGGTCGATGAAGGCGCCGCGGTCGGCCGCCATCTTCAGCACGGTCTTCTGGGAGATCTCCCACACCGTCTTGTACAGCTGCTTCAGGTCGTCCGGGATGCCTTCGATGTTCTGGGGAAACGGAGAAGAGATGTTCTGACATCTTAGACAGAGAAGACACTCTGTAGATGATGTTCTGAAGTCCAAAACTAACAGATTAGGTTACAAACCATGATCACAGAGAAGGTCTGAAAAGTTGGAGATGTTAAAGTTTTGACATTTTTGAGAAGTTCTTTGAAGCTAAATTGCTAAACATCTGCTGGTTCTAGCTTCTGGAAAGTGAAACCCAGTTTTCAGTCCAGTACTTTGATTCTGCTTCTATTGCTTTTACTGTTTGTTTTATGTTTGTATATGCACTTTTATAGCTGCATAAAAACTTTAACAGTGCTTTATGAATGAAGTTACTGAATCAAGTTTCAGGCCTTTGTGCAGCTGGGTTGGAGAGCACAAAACACCTTCTCCCACAGTCCTCAACTCTGTATTTTCATGTTCCTAATGTGAAGAGAGAAGCAGCGAATCCTCAAATCTGAGATGATCCGTCCCTCGTTACCTGAATGGAGCCGTTGTGTCCGATCAGCTGGTTCTTCATCTCCTCGCTCCACAGCCCCCTCTCGGTCAGGTCTTTGAGCAGGTGCGGGTTGACGATCTGGAACTCTCCGGAGAGCACCCTGCGCGTGTAGATGTTGCTGGTGTAGGCCTCGATGGACTCGTTGTTGCCCAGGATCTGGGCGGTGGAGGCGGTGGGCATGGGCGCCAGCAGCAGGCTGTTCCTCACGCCGTGCCGGGCGATCTTCTCCTTCAGCAGCCTCCAGTCGTGCAGCTCGGTGGGCGTCTTGTTCCACATGTCGTACTGCAGGACGCCGCGGCTCACCGGCGAGCCCTCGTACGTCTCGTAGGGGCCCAGCTGGGCCGCCAGCTCGCAGCTGGCCTCCAGGGCGGCGTAGTAGATGGTCTCGAAGATCTGGACGTTGAGCAGCTGCGCCTCGGGGCTCTCGAACGGGTAGCGCATGAGGATGAAGGCGTCGGCCAGGCCCTGGACGCCGATGCCGATGGGCCGGTGCCTCTTGTTGGACTTCTCGGCCTCGGGCACGGGGTAGTAGTTGATCTCGATGATCTTGTTCAGGTTCTTGACGATGACCTTGGTGACGGAGGCCAGCTTGCCGAAGTCGAAGGTGCGCTCCGGGGTGACGTACATGTTGAGGGCGATGGAGGCCAGGTTGCAGACAGCCACCTCGTCGTCGCTGGTGTACTCGACGATCTCGGTGCACAGGTTGCTGCTCTTGATGGTGCCCAGGTTCTGCTGGTTGCTCTTCCTGTTGCAGGCGTCTTTGTAGAGCATGTACGGCGTGCCCGTCTCCGTCTGCGACTCGATGATGGCGTGCCACAGCTGCTGGGCCTTCACCACGCGCTTCACCCGGCCCTCCTTCTCGTAGGAGGCGTAGAGCTTCTCGAACTCCTCCCCCCAGCACTCGTCCAGCCCGGGACACTCGTTGGGACACATGAGGGACCAGTCCTGGTTGCTCTCCACTCTCTTCATGAACAGGTCGGGGATCCACAGGGCGTAGAACAGGTCCCTGGCCCTCTGCTCCTCCTTGCCCGTGTTCTTCTTCAGCTCCAGGAAGTCGAACACGTCAAAGTGCCAGGGCTCCAGGTACATGGCGAAGGCGCCGGGCCTCTTGTTGCCGCCCTGGTCCACGTACCTGGCCGTGTTGTTGTAGACCCTGAGCATGGGCACCAGCCCGTTGGAGTTGCCGTTGGTGCCGGCGATGTAGCTGCCGGTGGAGCGGATGCAGCTGACGGCCACGCCGATGCCTCCGGCCGACTTGGAGATGAGGGCGCACTGCTTCAGCGTGTCGTAGATGCCCTCGATGCTGTCGTCCTTCATGGCCAGCAGGAAGCAGCTGGACAGCTGCGGCCGGTTGGTGCCGGCGTTGAAGAGCGTGGGCGAGGCGTGCGTGAACCACTTCTCCGACAGCAGGTTGTAGGTCTCGATGGCGGCGTCGATGTCCTCGCCGTGGATCCCCACCGACACCCTCATGAGCATGTGCTGCGGCCGCTCCGCCACCTTGCCGTTGATCTTCAGCAGGTAGGAGCGCTCCAGGGTCTTGAAGCCGAAGAAGTTGTAGGAGAAGTCGCGGTCGTAGATGATGGCGGAGTTGAGGCGGGTCCTTGTTCTCCAGGACGATGTCCAGCGTCTCCTTGGCGATCATGGGGGAGTGGCGCCTGTTGAGCGGGTTGACGTAGTTGTACAGGTCCTCCATCACCTCGCTGAACACCTTCTTGGTCTCCTTGTGCAGGTTGGAGACGGCGATGCGCGCGGCCAGGATGGCGTAGTCGGGGTACTTGGTGGTGAGCGTGGCGGCGATCTCGGCCGCCAGCGTGTCCAGCTCCACGGTGGTGACGCCGCTGTACAGACCCTGGATCACCTTCATGGTGATCTGAGCCGGGTCCACAAAGTCAGGGTTCAGGCCGTAGCACAGCTTCTGGATGCGGGAGGTGATCTTGTCGAACATGACGCGCTCCTGGCGCCCGTCTGAGGAGGAAAGAAGAAGAGGAAGAAAAACTCTTTTCAGTCAGTACAAGAACAACATGGAGAAATCAGTCCAACACATTCAGACTTTATCCAGATATGGACACAGACCTGACCCTGTGCTTGTCTGTTAGAGTGTATAAGTTACAATGGAAGAAACAGTATTAACATACTCTCTTGACAATATAAAAACAGTTACTATGATTATTGATAACTTTTATAATGACTAATCATTAGAGTAATACTTAGATTATTAGTTTAGCTTAGCTTTAGTTTAGCTTAACATGTTGACACAATGCCACAGTGGATCAGTGACTAGCACTGCCCCCCCATAGCAAGAAGGTTCCCCAGTTCAAGTCTTTCAACATGGTGTTAGGATTGAATTATAATCTTGAATAGATTAGCAAGATTTCTATCAATCTGTTAATTATTGATCCATATGTCTTTCAGCTGCAGTTTCAGATGGTGAGAAGCTAAAACTAGAGTTAAGAGTCTTTGATAAACTCATCCCTGAAGAGAAATTATGTGACTGAGTTTATGATGGGACTCATTTTTATTCGTTTTGAAGTCATCTTATACAGTAATTAATACAGTATATGATTTAAAATGAATCTGTAATCTTGAAAGTAACGGAAATATAACTACTACAACTGTACTAAGTCAAGTCAACCTGACCACATCCAGCTGCGGCGATTACCAAACATGTCTGATGTTCAGTTCTAGTGTCGTTACATTTTATTTCCTAAACAGGGTCAACCTGAAATCAGTGTGACGCAGTGACAAGCCTTCATCGAGTAAACAACCTCGGTAAGTCAGGCGTAATAATATTTATTGAAAGTATTCAGGCGAGCTGAAACACACCCTTCCTCTGTGCCAGGCTATGCAAGAGTAAGACAGGACATCTCCTCTTCCTCCTCCAGGCAGGCAGACATGTTGTTCCTATCTCTGACTTTTTTTTTGGCGCGAACTACAACAAAGGATTATGACTACAACCCGCCGACAATAACGTTTACAATACGGAGAACAGACGGCTCATAAACTACTGTTGCTACGGCTATAACTTTGTCATTTAGAGCAGCTGCTGAGTCCCCTAAGCCCTGCTGCTGGGGCTAATTAGCTCCCTACGACAAAGAACAAGTTAATTAGGGTAATTATCCAATGGCGGCTGTACCCAGCCTGGTGAGATGTTCCAGTGAGATCTTATCAAACAGGCTGAGGAGACGCGGTTTGGTAAAAAGCCGGATCATCGACAGGTAGCTGTGGAGCTAACTGGAGCTAGCCGAGGCCCATAACAACACAGAGTTAGCTCACCTCGCTTTACCACATGCATGCTGGATACGTGCGATGTTCCTCGTCTGTTGGGAGAAGCGGCAGCTGTCCAGCTACAAGTTCAATCTTCTCCTAGTGTCACGAAGTGAAGCTGAACCGGTCCAGAACCGCAGCACAGACGACAAGTGAGCCCTGAAACTCCCGCTAACTCCACTATTTGTAGTGATGGCGTCACTGCGCATGTCATGAGGTTTGAACCAATCAGCATCGAGGGTGGGCGGGGTGTCGTGGCTGAGGACCAATCGGAGTCGGGTGGGATATCCGGTCTCTTTTCCCGGACAAAAATCTGGCGGGAGAGAGATGTGGGTCAGGAGCAAAGGAGGAACAAGTTGTGTTTTGTTCAGATCTGATGTAAGATTACCAGATACTAGTTCAGGTTGACTGAACTAGAGAAAGAAAAGTAATTATTCTGATATATTCTTAACTATATCTCTTGGTTATATTGTATTATACTCAGCCTTTATTTAAAGAGGTTAGTCTCATTCCCTAACAGCCCATTATTCATTATCATTACTTATTAGATATTTTTTAAGTCAAGGACTGCCCACATAACTGCTGCTATCTTACACGTATATTGTCAGTAATTTTGCATTCTGTAGTTTTCACACTAATCTCACATCTGTCCCCAGGTTGCTACCCCTTTCACATACATAGTTCGGAGCTTTTTTCCACCAATACATATAGATCTTTTGTATTTGTGTTCTGCACAACACATTTGTGTTTCTGATTACTTTCTTCATCGAGGATCAAAACAGTGTGTCTTTTCCTATTAATAGTGTTGTAACCTGGAAACTGAATGTATGCAGCTCGAAAGAGTAATCTCTCACAACTTGTACTTTGAGATATAAGAGTGTATACCCTATACATTGAATCATGGCTAGATACCCTATACATTGAATCATGGCTAGATTTGTCGATCTGCAATCATTTCTCCCAACTGTTATATATGTCGTCGTTTTGTTGCAGTACCCACATCTGTCCACTGGGTGGCGGCAGCGCACCACGGCGCTGTTTCCCAACCACGATTTTGACTCCGTAAAGAAGTACCGCCGCGTACCTAGAAATCAGGAACTAGTTTCCAAAGACATCAAATTCGTGCAGTTTGCATGGATGGATGCACCTGAAGAGCTGTGATACGTTGGCTCAAAGCTTACACTGCTACACATGTTCCTCTCCGGTCGCTGTCGAGGGATTTGAAGCTGTTTTGAGGGCAGTTTGAGTCAGTGTGTGTAAACTACAGTCAGCCTGTGCTAGCCGCGGCTAGCTGCAGCTAGCTCCAGCCACCTGCCCCCGGTCCATCATGTCGGTACAGGACCGGGTCACGGCAGCAGTCTGGACCGGCACCGGGACCACCGTGCAGCTTTGTTTCAATGCGGATAATGGCTCATAATGTTGCACCGTGACAGGCCGAGCCCTCGTCCCTCCTCTCCTCCACCCTCCTCCTCCTCCTCCATGCCCCGGGCTGCAGCGGCTCTAAGGACACGTCTCTGTTCCCGCTGACTGCACCGTCTCTCCCCCGGATCATGTCCCGGTCCAGTCGAAGGTACAAGCCCCTGCAGCAGGGCTCCGGGTCCGGCTCCGGGCCCTGCCTCCTGTCCGGATGGGAGCGGGTCCGCATGCCCCGGGCCCGGGTGCTGCTCTTCTGCCTGGTGGTGGTTCTGGTGCTGGCGGTGGTGCTGGGAGTCTACCTGTCCAACGACACCTCCACCGGGCCTGAGAACAGGCTGCCGGCCCTGGACCTGGCCAGAGACAGGGTAAGGACAGCCGCAGAGACATGGACAGGTTTAATGCAAGGCAAACTGGGTCTAACTGTCCAGAAGTAACATGACAGAGACATGTTGGCGCTTCCTGTGGGGCAGCGCCTCATACCAAGCTGATAACAGACGTGCCAGTGATTTATTTACCCCCTGGCTCTCTATGCCCTGTGTTTACTGTTGAGTCAGTAGTATTTAGTGTTTATTTACCACACATTGTGATGAGCTAAGTCCTCATAATGTGGATTGTAAATAAGATGTAATATCTGCAGACAGATGTGGGTGCAACAACTTATTTTTAGCAGAGCAGACTGGTCCGTTTCTGCACCTTTTCCTCCCTCCTGTTATTTACCCTCAGATTCTTACCTATGCCAGGTATTTGCTATAGACTTCAGTATGACTGCAACAAACTGTTATTGAAGTAATAACATGTTTCAAATTGTCTAATACATCAGTAAATCACGGGGACACAGACTTTAAAAAGTGTTAAGTATCAGTGAGATGTAACTTCTGTATTCAGATTGTGGTTTAGGATCTAATTTTTAGCTGATATTTCTGTCGCATTGATTTACCCCCTGATTCTCAGTTTTCCACCTTTACTGCTGAGTGGCTGTTTACTTCAATAAGACTGCATTTCTGTACTGAAATCATGTTTCACGAGAACTAATACGTCATTAAATTTCCCAGACAAGCTGGCTCCTCACAGGGTTCATTTCCAGTGAAATGTAACCTCTGCAGACAGATGGTGTTTTCATGTGTGTGCGTGCGTGTGTGTGTGTGTGGAGTCGTGTTTAGTTGATTGATTAATAAGAGACGTGTCAGAGGTGACCAGGACTGAACAAACTTTCCTCCCACGTGTTTATTTACGCTTCCCTCATGTGTCAGTCAAAGCGAGAGACGATAACTGTGACCTTGCAGTCACGTGTTCAGTGTACACCTGATCAATCAATGGACTGGAAAAGAAGCATCAACTGTTCTGATGAGGGCAAAATATTTAGTCTTACCTTATGTGACAGATATTATGATATGAAATTTTTATTATGAAATGATTGAAAATCACGTTTATTTCCAAGTTGAGACACAACTTAGTCCTACAGCTACAAGGAACTGGATCTTAGATGAAGCCTGTGGATCAGCAGGGGTGGTATCCAGGACCTCTAGACCTTCTCCTTTCATGCTTCTCCGTCTCACACGTCTTTTTAATTAAATCTCTGTTCTCGTCTCCAGTTGTCCCACAAACCCAGTAAGTGCTCTCCGGCTCAGATCCAGCGTCTGGCCTCCCAGGTGGACGCCACCCGGCTGTGGGAGACTCACCTGAGGCCCATCCTAATCGAGAGGCTCCCAGGGACACAAGGCAGCCTGGCAGTCCAGCAGGTGTGTGGAAAGCCCCTCTGCCTTCCCTGCATCCTACTTACCTGTGCCTGCTCTGTTTCCACCTCTGAGCCTCCTCTCCTCTCTCCTCCCCTGCAGCACATCACCTCCACCCTGGCGTCCCTGTCCGCCGGCTGGGCCGTGGACCTGGACTCCTTCCAGGCCCCGACGCCTCGCGGTCAGGTCACCTTCACCAACATCGTTGCCACGCTGGACCCCGGGGCCCCTCGCCGGCTGCTCCTCGCCTGCCACTACGACTCCAAGGCCCTGCCTCCGGACCCCCGGGCCCCGGAGAGGGTCTTCCTGGGAGCCAGCGACTCTGCGGTGCCCTGCGCCATGATCCTGGAGCTCATCACCTCGCTGGACGCCCAGCTCAGAGTGTTCAAGCAGCAGGTGTGTGTGTGTGTGTGTGGTATATTTGTAAATATCGAACCCATTCACTCTCACACAAGTGAGTTTGTCATAAAAAAATGAGAACTGAAAACCGATTGAAAGGTTCAGATCCCTTTGACACAGTTCCCACATGTCCTGGAAAGAAGGTTTCTGTGAAATACTCCTCATTTCTAAGCATGTAAGACACTGTGTAATGGATAAGAAACTGCTGCAGAACTCTTCCTTTTTCAGAGCACACGTCTGGAGCCGGGAGAGGAGCAGATATGAGAGCAAATGTAGTAAATGAAATGTGCTCTGAAGCATGTGTTAGTGGACAACATGAGAACCTGCCTCGTTCTGCAGCAACTGTAAACGTCCTGGACAATGAGTGGGAACGATGTTGAAATGTTCCCACGCACAAGCCAACACACACTCAGGTTTAAATGAATCTTAAAGGTGAATTTCCTCAGCTGTGACTTGTTAAATGAGTGAGTTTGAGTTGTATTGAGTTTCAAGGCTCTCCTGAGACGTCGGTTCTTTATGGACTATACTTCAGGAGTTTCACTTCATGCATAAGGGAGTGGTTTAAGAAAATAAAACTCATACCCAGAGGTTTGAAAAAAGACCAACCAGTGTTCAAAGAAAGTGGAAAATACGAGCTTCTGTTTGGACGGGGACACTTTAAAGTAGGCCGACAAAGAATTCAGCCACAATTGCAGGAAAATTGGTCGAGTGGCGACGAAAAAAGCCACAAGCATCTTCAGCTCAAACACATGCTGTTCTGTAAAAATGTGCTGCGGCCGTGTCAGGATACAGAGTTAAAAAAAAAGCTGTTTCTGCACAAACATCCCAGCTGAAAAACAGCCAAGATGCAGGAGGACAAAAGCCTCCGAACGTCTGTGTGTCCTGCACCAAACAAACCGAGCCTCAGTCACGATAGTAACCAGTCCTGCAGGTTCTGCGAGGCGTGGGCTCATCTCAGATGCTCAGATTAGTTTCCCGTCGGTGTGATCCTCTCCTGTGAAGGAGGGAAGAGACCTGAGATGCTGACGAGAGTACTTTTCCTCTCTCCTCTTTCTTTCTTTGAGTTTTTTTCTCCTCTCGCCTCCTCGCCCCAGAGCTCTGCAGCGCAGCAGAGAAAGTGCTGACTCCAGCCCGCCTCGCTCTCTTTGCACCAGCCTGGGTGCACCCGTGTATCCCCCGAGGCCGTTTAGATTTATGTCTGTGCCACATCCCTGCAGAGACACACACTGAGCACGTCTCTCTCTCTCTCTCTTCCAGAAGCTTCCGGTGAGCCTGCAGCTGGTGTTCTTCGACGGGGAGGAGTCGTTCGAGGAGTGGACGGCCACGGACTCGCTGTACGGCTCCCGCCACCTGGCCCAGCGCATGGCCAACACGCCCCACCCAGGGGCCGCACACGCCAGCCTGCTGCAGGCCGTGGTGAGGGAGGCGCCGTCCATGTCCCTGTACACGCACACACACACACACACACACACACACACACGCACTGTGAATTATGCATGGCAGGGCTGACGTGTCTCTGTGGATTTGTTCTGGATTCTTCTGTGTTCCTAACCTGCTCTACGCCCAGACGGCGGTTGCTCAGGCAGACCGTTCACTGTTCCCACACTCACATCAAAGCAAACAGTCTCCAGTCCTCCACGACTTTGGATTAGAGGAGGAGGAGGAGGAGGAGGAGGAGGAGGAGGAGGAGGAGGAGGAGGAGGAGGAGGAGGAGGAGGAGGAGGAGGAGGAGGAGGAGGAGGAGGAGGAGGAGGAGGAGGAGGAGGGGGAGGAGGAGGGGGAGGAGGAGGAACCTGTGCTTGGAGGAAACCTGCATAGACATGGGGCAGAATATGATGAATCTAAACATAAAGGCGCTTTGTCTGAGCCTGCCACCAAACCACCAAACCACCTCCCGCTCCAGATTTAACTGCTAAAATCTGGTTGTGGTGTCCAGTGTCAGCCCTGCCTGTGTAACACAACTCCACTGTTGTTACTGTAGGAAACCTAATATTCATTTGATTCTCTCTCTCTCTCTTTTTCTCTCTCTCTCTCTGTCTCTCTAACTGTCTCTCAGGACCTCTTTGTGCTGCTCGACTTGCTCGGAGGTCCAGATCCACTGATAGCGAATCACTTTGATAACACCGCCCGCTGGTTCGACCGTCTGATTGCTGCAGGTATAATAGATAGATAGATAGATAGATAGATAGATAGATAGATAGATAGATAGATAGATAGATAACTGAATAGTTCAGTTGTGTGTAGAAATTTATATGAATTATGTGTAGTAGTGGGAAACCGATAGTTCTGAGGTTTGAGTGGGTTACTAAGTTGGGTTGTTTTGGTACTGCACGTGTTGTTAATCGATGGCTCCATGTTCTCCACCCCCCCCTGCAGAGAAGAGGCTCCACCGGCAGGGTCTGCTGACCTCTCACCCCTCGGAGCAGACGTACTTCAGGAAGGACGTGTACCTGGGCCCCGTGCAGGACGACCACATCCCCTTCCTTCACAGAGGTGGGACCAAGCTCTGGCTGCACAGCTGGACAAGAGCAAACTGAGCCTCTGCACCTGCACCTTATCTAGAGGCCAGAGGGCCGTCTACAATCACCTGCAACCATTTCATCTAGTTAGTTTTTCTAGTTCAGCTACAGTATTATGTCCTTGTTTCAGTGTTTACTTTGAACTTAACTTCACTTTAGTTCCTTTAATTTATTTGCTTTTATGCAGTTTCTAGTTTTTCCTCTTCACAAATTTCTTTCACAAAGATCTGTTTTTTAGTGACATTTCTTTTCAGATTTTTATTTTTTGTTTTTATTTATGGTTTATTTGACATGCACAGTGCACATTAATAAACACAGAATGTAAACGTGCCAGAATTAGCCCACATGGCTACTGCACATCTGTCATCTATGGACTGATGTTAACCGGTCGGATGCCTCCAAGAAGACACAAAAACATGAAATATACACACATAGTGATAAAAGTAGTCGGTAAAAAGACACATACAACAGAAAGTATAGATATAGAGGGAAAAAAAGGAAAAAATACACAAAAAAAGACATGAGAGCATGGCTTATGGCAGTGATGGTATAAGATGGCACCCAGATATTGTGCAACTAGTTGTGGTTGTTATTTAGTGTTGACATGTTGGCTAGCTAACCACTTAAAGCTATCCTAGAAAGTGTGCTAGGTAGAGTGTGTGCTAGGTAGAGTGTGTGCTAGGTAGAGTGTGTGCTAGGTAGAGTGTGTGCTAGGTAGAGAGTGTGCTAGGTAGAGCGTGTGCTAGGTAGAGCGTGTGCTAGGTAGAGCGTGTGCTAGGTAGATAGTGTACTAGGTTTTGCATGTGCCTGGTAGAGCGTGTGCTAGGTAGAGCGTGTGCTAGGTAGATAGTGTACTAGGTTTTGCATGTGCCTGGTAGAGCATGTGCTAGGTAGAGCGTGTGCTAGGTAGAGTGTGTGCTAGGTAGAGTGTGTGCTAGGTAGATAGTGTACTAGGTTTTGCATGTGCCTGGTAGAGCATGTGCTAGGTAGAGCGTGTGCTAGGTAGAGTGTGTGCTAGGTAGAGTGTGTGCTAGGTAGAGTGTGTGCTAGGTAGAGTGTGTGCTAGGTAGATAGTGTGCTAGGTAGAGTGTGTGCTAGGTTTTGCATGTGCCTGGTTGAGCATGTGCTAGGTAGAGCATGTGCGAGGAGTCTGCCTGGTGGTCTGACCCATGTCCCCCTCTCCCCGGGCCGTGTCGCAGGCGTCCCGGTGCTGCACGTCATCGCCACTCCCTTCCCTCAGTTCTGGCACACGCTGGACGACTCCGAGGACAACATGCACCGGCCCACCGTGCTCAACCTGACCAAGATCCTGGCCGTGTTCCTGGCCGAGTACCTGGGCTTCTGAGGCGCAGGCAGACAGACAGACAGACAGACAGGCAGGCAGACAGGCAGGTCTGTGGAGAGGTGGAGACTGTTACCCGGCTGATATCCAGGCTGGGGGACAGGTCGACGTTTGTCAACACGACAGGACAGATCGGCCCGGCATGAATCAGACCTGAAGCAGCCGCTGGAGTGAACTGGACCAGTGGAGAGCAGCATCTGGTGGCCCCAGCCTCCAGCCTCCAGCCTCCAGCCTCCAGCCTCCAGCCTCCAGCCTCCAGCCTCCAGCCTCCAGCCTCCAGCCTCCAGCCTCCAGCCTGTGGGACTCGGCTTTCATGTGAGGAATGAGGTGGAGTCCATCATCAGGGCGTTGGCAGCTGTGAGACGTTCGGGAGAAGTCTGTGAATTAGAGTTTCTTTGTTCCTTGCCTTGCATTGATCTACTGCGGTCACATGATCGACATGCTGTGATGTCCTGTGGTACAGTGACGACAGTGAACGACATCTGTGAATGATTCTGTGACTCCAGCCTCGCTCGAGAGGCCCTTATCGATCGCTACCTATATAAATCTATATCTATATAAATAAACTACATGGCCAGACTGTACCTGCGATGATGTTATGAGTGGAGATATGGAGTTTTCTTTTACAGCAGCTGAGAGGGGAAACAATAAAGTTTCTCTTGACTTCAGGAAATACTGGTACTTTCTTAATCAGGAAAATCTGGGAATGTTTTAGCTCCCTCCAATCAGTCACAGAGCCCGGTCATTGGGAATGATGCGTTCATGGTTCTCCAGGTACTCCGTTTACCCATCCATAGACTGAAAGAACATGTTCAGGCTGATTGGAGGCTTTAAATTGCTCCCAGATGTGTGAATGGTGTAAGAATGTGAGGATCTGTCCAGAGAGATAAACACTCAGAGATGAGTAGGAGACTAGAGCTTTGAACCAGTCTGTGAGTGTTGACCTGAATGTAATGAGATGATGTGTATTTGAAGGTTGCTACGTGACTTCTATGATTTGTTTTCCCCCTCGTAGAACAAATAAAACTACTTGAATAAAAGTCAAGAAAACGACCATTTAGATGATGTGATGTCTCCAGACAGGCTGAAGGTCTCCTGAGTCTCCTCCAGAGCTGTGATCGTGTCCGCCACAGGGTGGCGCTGTTGTTGAAATAAAAAATACTTCCAAACAGGGCAGCTCACATTCTTTCCTTCAGGTCATTACGTGACAGGTAAGAAAAATGTAAGTTAGAAGATAGGGGGATTCTTCATGGGCTCTGTGGTCAGACTGGCCAGCTTATCGAGTTTAACTTCCACAAAGTCACAGTTTTGAGTTTATTAAACCGTCTGAAATACCTGTTGGACAGAACGCCTTTCAGGCCCTCGTATCAGCTCCACTGACATCACATCCTCAGATTAAACTGTGGATCTGGGGAAACCCTGCGGTTGTGTGTCCGAGTCAGAGTCAAAGCCTCCAGCAAACCACAACAGATCCCCAGGGAGGAGACGAAGAGGAGGAAGAGGAGGAGGAGGAGGAATCCATGCAACTGATCACACATAGTAACCCAGATAGACACAGGAGTTCAGTGTGTTTGCACTGCAGAGCCGAGGAGCTGTTGAGCTTCGTTATCGAGGTCCCGAGATGCAAATGTGGCGGTGGGAGGGACGAAACACACACACACACACACACACACACACACACACACACACACACACACACACACACACACACACACACACACACACACACACACACACACACAGAGAGAGAGAGAGAGAGGGACGAGGACGCTCCCAGGCTAGAGCTGAACCTTTCTGTAAATGTAGTTTATTACAATATCATGTAATATAAAAAATAGAATGCATTTGAGTACAAAACAAATGAGAACGACAGACACAAATGATCCCTTTTAAAACTATTTCAAAACAAAAACAAAACGTTGACTGACGTACATTTATCTTTGGTTACAACAGGAGTCATATCGAGTCGTTACGTAGGAGTAAAAAAGAAAAGACAAACGTCCCCGGCTACAAATGTGCGTGAGCCTGCGGAGGCTGTAATGTTTCTGTACTTTGGTAAAAACTAAAAAAACAAAAAGGAAATGGCTCATACAATCAAAGGCAGGCTACTGGATTTTATTCCCTTTACCCCGGCTATTTTATTTCCAACTAAAACCGATTCGACGAAACCGTTTAATGATTCACCACTGGGAGCAAAAGGAATTCCTGGCAGAGGTGACGTGCTGTCCTCCTCCTCCTCCTCCTCCTCCTCCTCCTCTTCCTCCTCCTCCTCCGAACCACCTGCCTGCTATTAAAACTCCATCCCAGCAGTCGAAAAGAAACAAAAAAAACTATCTCCGTTTTGCACATTAACGAGACCTTCCAAGTAAAAACAAACGTCATTTCCTGTCCACGATCTTCCACGTGAGCTCATCCGTCTTTCGGTAAAAACTAGAAACCGATTGATACATGCTTAAATAGATTATATGTACGTAAAAAAAGACACACATACAAATAGAACACACACGCACACACACACACACACACGTATTTATAAAAAGGCCATTATTGTAACTAGATGCGACACTGAAGTGTATTTCTGTGTACCATGACAGGCCAAAGGTCGGAGCGTACCTGTGTTACAACAGTGACGTGAGGTTTCTGGGTCAAACCTGCCTGCTCATGATCCAGGACTTGATCCACAGATCAATTTCCTGTTGTCATATTTTCCCCAGTTCAACGATAGTGTGTGTGCGTGTGTGTGTGTGTGTGTGTGTGTGTGTGTGTGTGTGTGTGTGGGTCACTGTCATAACAACGAGGCAGCGCAGCGTAAACATTGTGTGGATAAAAAACAAAGAGGTGCAAAATATACAAAGAGGTGACAGAGCTGTGTCTATAAAAACCAAAACTGTCATATTGTGTTTCTATGGAGACCGACCAGATATAAAACCAAGTTAAAAAAAAAGTGGGTTTCATAACAAAAACAAAAAGTCCATAAAGTGAATTCCCCAACGTCAGGCCGGGTACGTAGCGATCGACAAAAATGTGTAAAAAAATAAAATAAAATCCTATTTTCCACGTCAAAACGCATCAACCCTGTGAGCTTAAAAATAAGGCACTTAGGTTTGACAGAGTTTGGATGCGTTTGACTAAAAACAAAACAGTTTTAGTGTGATGCACTGCGGTGCCTCATCTCAAAGCTTCTTGTCGTCTCCCAAGCGTACTGGCTCTTGTGCGGGGCCACGCCGTGTCCTGCTGGGAAACCTTGCATGCATTGCATAGACTGCAGACGCTTTCATCTCCCGTCTGCACGAGCGCAGGGCGGACTTCAGTAACTCCCAGAAACACAACACTGTCGTACAGCTCCTGGTCCTCGGCCACGGTGTCGTAGCAGCCCAAGGAGAAAACGTGGTTCGGAGGCTTGGGATAAACCTCAGATTATAGTCTTCACTGTATTCCTGGATATTGAGGCAAAAACAAAACAAAGACAATCCTGAACGGCTCTGAGCTCCAGACAGGCAGGCCTTTAGATAGTGACTGTGGGTGGACCCACAATGAAGTACTTCTGCTGCCAGGAGAAACCCCAGATCTGCTCCGCACTCCACAAGAACAACCAGAGGAGCTGAGTGAAGAAAGAGGTGAACCCGGGTCAGCTGTTTTTCTATGGTACAGACCAGGAGCGAGAGGACCGGTCCCTGTTGATGACTCAAAAGGGACTTTGGTCAAAACTTCTGAGACGTAGAAACCCGGAGGGATGAAGTGATGGAGGATCAGCCGGTGAACGTCTCCAAAGTGCCAGCGAGGACCGTGATGCTCTGTGTCTCTGGTCTCAGAGGGCAGACAGGTCTGGAGAGAGCTACTGCACGTTTCATTGTTCTTTCTTTTTCTTGTTTTTCTTTTTTGTTTCGTTTGGTTCTCAGAGACGCGGAGCGACGGACTACAAGCCCAGCTCGTCGTCCACGGGGACGGACTGGAGCTGGGTGAGAATCTTGGAGTCTCCGTCCATCTCCTCCGGGTTCCCCAGAGCCGACCCGGGCTCCACGTCCTGCTCCTCGGAGGGGCTCCCCAGGAGCAGCGCCTCCCCCCCGGGCAGGCCCAGCAGGCCCGGGTCCACGGGCAGCTCGCCCTTACCGCGCACGTCGAACAGAGTCAGGCCGGCGGGGGCGGGCAGGGGCACGGGGCTCCAGGCCTGCTGGGGCAGCTGGCTGCTGCTGCCCGGGGCCCCGCTGTACAGGGGGCTGAGGGCCAGCAGGCTCTCCGGGGTCAGGGTGTTGGGGGTGGCGGGGGCCGCCGAGGGCTCCAGCGTCTGCGGGGAGGGCACGGCCGCCGCCGCCGTCTCCGGGGCGCAGTAGGGCGGGGACGAGTTGATGAAGTTCAGGGGGGAGGAGGTGAGGGGGGCCAGCGGGGCGGAGGCCGGGGCGGGGGGAGGCTGGGGGGCCACGGAGGGGCCGGAGTGGGGCACCAGGACGGGGCTCACCCCGTTAGCGCAGATGGCAGAGACCGGGGACACGTCCGGCACGGGTTTGAGGGGCAGGCTGGTGAGCTGGATGCCCGCCGGGATGGTGAGGATGAGCTTCCCCTGCTGCACGCTCAGGTAGGGGCTCCCGCCCAGCAGCAGGTTCCCTGCAGGGGGGGGGGGGGGGGGGGGGGGGGGGGGACACGTCAGGGGTCAGAGGTCAGGGGTCACGACACCACAGACACAGACCGTCTAGGGTTTCCTGCTGCAGTGACCTGCAGTCTACACATTCAGCAGCCAGAATGGCTCAGACTGTGAAAAGTATTCCCAGTTTAATAGGAAAGTTCTATGCAAATCTACAATCATAATATTACAAGAATGAAGTCGTAGATTTACGAGATGAAAGTCATAATATTATGAGAAAAAAAGTTATATTATGAGAATAAAGTACTTAGGACAGAAGTAGGTCGAGATGAGAAACGTGTCACCACCTACTTCCATTTCAAGTATGACTTTATTCTTGTAATATTACGACTTTAATCTCGAAAGGAAGCTTCTTGTTCCTAATGTGGCCGTAATACTCTGTTGTACGAATCTATGAGACTTTGACTGTCACAACCAGATTGTTCCGATCCTGGAATACTTAATAGCAACCAACGAGCTAGTCTGTGTAATAAATCTGCTATGAACACGCTGTAAACACTGCTGCTGTTTACACTGCAGATGAATGATAAACATCTGTTCATCCTCCTCAGTCACCAACAGAGGAGAGGATGAGTGAGCTGTAGTCACAGTAGTTCTCAGTCAGGTTCTAGACTGTGTCTTTGTTATATGAGGCAGGTTTTCTTGGGCCTGACGCGTATTTAAGAGGAAAAATCTGTATCTATTACATCACTTTGACATGAAGTCCCATATTTACACACCATTGGTTATAGTTGGACATCTTCATTGATATTGTCTGTCTTTTTGTGAGATTTTACCTGCTTGCCAGATTTTTGTTACCTTATAGTTTGGACTGTTTCATTATTTAGTAGGTTTACTTTTTGGCTGCTACCAGGATTGGGATGAAAATGAAAACACTTTGAAGCTTTAAGAGCAACAATGCCAAATTATCCTGTGGCTCAGATTGTTGAAATTTTCCCCATTTTGACAGAGAAAAAGAACATTTTATACTAAGCTTGAGAACGTAACCACCTGATAATCATTCAGACCCTGAACTATCATCAACCATCAACATACATACAGTCAGTGTAATAACATACCAAAGCACGTGACAACTGCCTCTTCTCAGATAAATTCACTATAATACACACTTATTTCAGCTTATCTCAACTTCTCAATAAGTCAATGAAATATCAGAACATGTACTTCATGTAGTAATACTCCAAACTGAGGCTGAGGTCTGCAGATTCCCTCCATCTGATCTTTAGTCAACACGTCAGAAGTATTCAGCTCTAGATCACACATGCAGGATAAAGGCAGCTAAGTACATGGAGTCACCGTCTGACCTGGAGCCGCTTGGGGCAGCTGGATGATGCCAGAGTTGAGGAGCTGCACTCCGGGGGCCACGCTGGTGGGGGGCCCCACGCTCTGGATGGGCCTCAGCTGGTTGATCCTGAGAGGAGCCTGAGGAACGCCGGCGGCCGCGGGGGCCGAGGTCAGGATCTGCAGGGGCACCCCGGCCGAGGGGATGGACAGGGAGGGGGCGGCGGGCACCACCTGGGGGAAGGAGATGGCGGGCGAGGTCTGGATGGGCGACACCGGCACCAGCTGAGGCATGGAGAGCGGGACCAGCTGGGGGGGCGTGGCCCCTTTGGCCTGGGGCACCGGGACCACCTGGGTCGGCGAGGAGATGGAGATCACCTGCGGCACCTGGATCTTACTGGGGGCGGAGACGGAGGACTGGTCCCCCAGCTGCTGACCCAGCTGTGAGATGGAGACGATGGTGGTGGTGGTGGCGGCTCCTCCTCCTGCTCCTCCTCCTCCTCCGTCCTGCACCACCCTGCTGCCTGCGTGAGTCTGGAACTGAGGGGTCGAAGAGGCGAGAGGGGACACTGGGACCAGCTGGGGACATTGAGACACCTGGGCCCCTGAGGAGTGCTGCACCAGCTGGGATACGGGGATGCCCTGGATGGAGGGCACCACCTGGGGCAGGGAGAAGACCTGGGGGGCGGGGCTACTGGAGGACACGATGGAGGCGCTGGGGTTGATCTGGGAGCTGGCGGTGGCGAAGACGACGTACTCGCCGTGCTGCCCGGACAGAGACGGGGCCGAGCTGGACCCCACCATCCCCGCAGAGGACATGGAGGCCGGGAGGGCCAGGGGCTCCAGCTCTTGGCTGCTTGGTGCTAGAACTAGAGAGGGCAGACTGGTGTGGGGGGACAGAGTGGGCGAGGACGGGGACAGAGACGAGGACGAGGAGGAAACCGTCTGCCCGCCTCCTCCTCCTCCTTCCGACTCGGGCACGTGGATGAAATCCATCTCGTCCGTCTTGATCTGCAGCGGCAGAGAGATGACGGGCGGCGGGTTGGAGGCGGGCGTGGAGCCGGGGCCGAGGACGAGGGCGGGGAGGACGCCCGGCTTGGCGTCCCCGGCCGGGGGCGGGGCCTCCCGCTCCGCCACGGCCAGCGCCTGCGGCTTGGCGATGACCTGCGCCCCGTTGAGGATCAGCGGGGAGCTGGAGGCCACGGGGCTGAGCGTGACCGTCTGGCAGTCGGCCAGGCTCAGCCCGTTGATGATGACGCCGGCGCCGGCGCTGGAGATGAGGGAGTTCCCGTTGAGGAGCAGAGACTGCGGCGCCGTCAGGAAGCCGCCCGAGCCGTTCAGGATCAGCTGGCCCCCCGCGCCCCCGGGGACGGCCGACAGGGAGATGATGGGAGGCACCGAGGAGCCCGCCACCTCCTCCGCCTTGTCCGGGGACTCGTCCATGGGACTCGTCTCATCGTCCGAGCTGTGGTTCCCATCGGACTCACTGGGAGGGGGCGACACATGAACCAGTCAGAAACACAGGGAGGAGGATGTGGCTGCAGAGTGTCCTGAGCTCGCCATGAATTTCTGTCCCGTGTTTATTTATACTATTTACTTTGCTGGCTCTGCACCTAACACCAAAACTGTGTGACTACTTGGCAATAAACACAATTCTGATTCTTGTCCTTTTGTTTGCTTTGCTTGCAAATCTCTGGATTAGACATTAATTACCCAGCAGGATGAAGAATCTGATAAGTAGACAGAAAATAGTGTCTGTGCCCTCTACTGTGGCTCCACAGAGGAACATTTCTGCATGTAAAACTACATTATAATATACTTATAAAGTACACAAAGTACGTCATATGTCACATATATCCCCAGACTGGAATGTGATGATGCATTTATATTGTTGTAATAGTATTAAATGGGTGGACCCATAATGGTATGTCTATCTATTATCTGTATGTTGATCTATATTTTGTATCTACAAAATATAGCAACCTGTAAGTGATGTTTAGCAGCTTCCAAAATAGTACAAATATGAAGTGATCATTTGGCATGTGTGTGTGTGTGTGTGTGTGTGTGTGTGTGAGTGTTGAACTGGATTCCTAGGAACCAATCTTGGGCCTTGTTCTTGGTTAATGTGTGCTACCAACTATGGCAATTAACTATGGCGGCAACCCACAAACAATGAATGTGTGCCAGACCACCACAAAACCCCAGGGTCAGATAAGATAACACTGCCTGGCTCCCTCTCTCTCTCTCTCTCTCTCTCTCTCTCTCTTTATCTTCATGCCCCCCCTCCTGCTTGGAGCTTACAACAAAAAGCGTCTGTGAAACTCCGAGATTGTCGTCAGCAGCAATGTGGGCGCCTGGATCTCACATTTCATAACAAAACTAACATGCTCCTGGTCTCAGACCGGTCAGTGCATCTTCTACTGTCTGACACATAAACACAGAAATAGTCAGAGTTTAGGGGGCCGCTAGAGAGGCACTGAGGGGACCATGTCATCAGAGCAGCCAAAACAAACAAATGAAAGTCCAGCGGATTCAAATCATATAACTTCAAACCCATTTCTTGGTTACAATGTGCCACAAAGAGCACAAAAGCTCCAGGGGCATGTAAGATAACTCTGTCTGGCTCCTTTGGGACACAAAGTGTCTTGTAAAAAAAGGTGAGATTTCAGCTGTGCACATGGTGTGATAACCAGTGTGACCCTGCAGGGCCCAGGCTGCAGGGCAGGGTTTCAGGAAACTGGAGGCATGGTGGGCGCCTGGATCTCACATTTCACAACAAAGCAACATGCTACTGGTCTCAGACCCGTGCAGCTTATCACTACTCTGCCCATCTTCTACTTTAAAATGCATGAACACATATTCACAGTTTAATGTGCACAGGCTGGATGTATTCCTCCATGTGAGGCTGTATCTACTCTGCCTACTTCTAATACAAAATCAGGAACCTTTTTAGCACCAAAACACAAATGTAATGTACTTTGTATTTTGCAGCCCTGCATCAATTTAGCCGAGGGATCAATCACCTCTCTATCAATCAGTCAGTGTGACCCTGCAGGGCCCAGGCTGCAGTGCAGGGTTTCAGGAAACTGGAGGCATGGTGGGTGCCTGGATCTCACATTTCACAACAAAGCAACATGCTCCTGGTCTCAGACCTGTGCGGCTTGTCAGCCCATCTTCTACTTAAACATACATAAACACACCTATATAATCGACTTACAAATGCATGTATCGAGTGTATTCCTAATGCGAGGCACTGTAGGTAGTAGCAGCCTGAATAGACAAACCCAGGGTCCAGGAGAGAGAGGGTCCGGGCGGGTCCAGTGTGTGTGTGTGTGTCTGTGTGTGTATGTGTGTTTGTGTGTGTGCTTGCCTCTTGCTGAGGGTCCCAGACGGGGTCCTGTCCCTCTGCCTGCGGTTCTTGAACCAGTTGCTGACCTGTGTGAGGGACAGGCCGGTGACTTTGGCCAGGTTCTTCTTCTCGTCGGGGGTCGGGTACCTGTTGCTTTTGTAACACTCCTTCAGGGCGTTCCTGGACTTCTCCTTGAAGCAGTACACGGTCTCCTCTCCGTCCCAGATGGTCTTGGGGAGTGGGAACTTCTTCCTCAGCCGGTACTTGTCCACAGCTCCCAGGCTGCGGCCCCGGGACCTCTCCGCCTCCTTGTAGCGGGCTTTCAGGTACAGGTCCTGCAGGAAGCCGTGGTTGGACGGGTGGAAGACGTAGCTCTCCAGGATGGAGTACAGCTCCTTGAACTCCTCCCGGTGGAAAGCCACCAGAGCCTGGGCCTTGAGCAGGGTCTCGTTGCCACGTAGCAGGTCTGAGGACGGAGGAATGGTGGAGAGGAACCTCCACAGTCGGTCCACATTGCCAGCCTGCAGCAGGGCCTCGCACAGACAGGAGACCTGCTCCGTGGAGAAGCTCAGAGCAGACTTCTGGAAACTTTGTAGCAGCTGCTCGGAAATGTCCGCCGCGTCCTCTTTCTCATCTTTCAACTCCGCCGCCGTGGGCTCCTCGGAGCTGTTCTCAGATTGTTCTGTAGACTCCAAAGACAAGGAAGCCATTTTTACTTTAACTTTTTTTTTCCTCCACTAGTTCCTCCTCCTCCTCCTCCTCCCTCCCTCCCTCCCTGATCTCTAGTCTCTCCCAGTGTGAGCCTGAAAACCTCCCCTATGTCACGCCCCTCGACTCTGAACCACCTCTCTAATGGCTTTTGTTCCGACATACAGCTTTCAACAGCCTGTTCGCCTTTTCCGGATCATCACTCGAACATCTGTATACCTCTGTCTCCAAATGTTTCTTCTTTGTTTGCTGTTCTTCCTTTCGCTCTCTGGATGAAACGAAACTAACTCTAGAACTATAGATAGAAGATTGATAGATAGATGGTGGACATGATAGATATATCCATTTCATGTCCAGTATGTAATGATAGATAAGATTCTTAGTTCCATAGATTAATTAGAAACAGTAACATACACCTATAGTCGACAGCATTTAGCCTATTGAGAGTCATAGTTATATCTATCATTATCAAGTCTCCAGAACTCACTGTGACATTCAGTGTGATTGTTTGTCACTAACTTTTGCTATGCAAAGGAAGAAACTTTGCTAATTCAGAGCAAGATCTACAAGTAAACCATTTAGCATGTTTGTATTTACTACTTTACTAGTATTTACTACTTTACTAGTACTTTAGTAAGTACTTACTGTACTTATTAAAATCAGAATGGCATGTAACGTGTAGTGATTGGGGTCAGCGGTGACTGACAGTGTTTGTCCAGGTGAAACTTGTCGTTGTCCCAGGTTTTCAGCCGGATCTCTGTGTGGTGTGTCCGTGGTGGTTTTCTAATGCAAATACTCAGAACAAACACTAGCACAGCAAGTATTTGCATCTGTGACATGCATATCGGGTGGATTTAAGCTGCATAATGTGCATCATGCTTGTTTCCAGAAAGTGCATCCTAAGATGCTTGCGCAGAACACAAACACTGAAATGTTTTCTGCATATAATATAATGGTCTCAGAATACAGTCAGGTTATAGTTTTACATTGTTTTCTTTTCTGTACATCAGTGAGACCCTGTGTCAGCAACAAAAATGGCATGTTTTTATTAACGTATACCTAACACTTTATATGTGATCTACAGATGACTTGTGAATGAGGGCAGACAGATTTCCAGAACTCACTCTCCATCAACAACTGTAGGAATGTAAATCTTCACTGTGGGACTGTGGGCTTGTCCCAGCCCCCCTCGGCCTCTCCCTGCCTGGGGTTTGGCTGCAGCTCTCTCTATTCTCTTTGATCTTCTCTTTTCTGTCCATACATGCACTGCTCTGTTTTCTGTGCCAGAAGAGAAGTAGATTGTTAGCATGATTTAAGAAAAATCGTTTTTGCCTAGCGGTGAGATGGTCTCCAAATGTTTGATTGCCTCCAGACCATGATACTTTTCTGAGAAGTTAAATACTGCAGTTTCACAAAAGGACACAAAAAATGTCCAGATCAGAAAGGTTTATTGTTAAGTCTCTTGTGCAAACACAATATATGTTTCAGTGTAGATGTTTTTTTTTCTTGTGTCTGTTGTTGCCTATGTTTAATTCTGAGCATTATTGCACTGGACTGGGCAAATAAGGTTGTTGTTGTATGGTGTGTGGTCGTTTTAATTTAACATCACGAGCTAGTTATCTGCCATACAAACTTTAAAATATCTGACTGAATGTAAAATGTAAAACATATTTTGTACTCTGTAAATAGGTCTGTTAAAAAGAAGCAACTGCACCGTCGTGTGGCCATGCTCGCATCCTCTCTCGTAAGCTGATTGGCTTTAGAGCCTGTCAATCTAATGGTAAGGAGGCGGTACTATATCGTGTACGGGAATACCATTGGTTAATTTCATTCGTTTCCCCACTGTGATTGGTCGATTGTAGTCTGGGCGGTTAGAACCTTCCAGATCTGTGGGCGTAGTTGAAAGATGATGCCAGAAACTTAAACAATAAGCGTGTTTTATTTTATTCTCTATTTTCGAAAGATATATGAAAACACACAGAAAGGACCGACTGTTTTGTTCGTGAAGAATATATTAGAAATATTATTTAAATACGGTAACCTTCGCAACGCCTCCATGTGACGTAACGGGGAGGGCCGTTGCACAGGTCACGTGGTTTTTGGCGTGGCGAGACAACAAGCCTCGAACCTTCCCGCTAGCACGGCATACTTCCACTCTGTAAGGTATTTATTGCATCGAATGGCCTTCTTAGAGCACAATATGGCAAAAGAGTATTCGTATTTGTAAATTAGTAAGCCAAAGCCCTCAACCGTTTAGATGATTGTCCGTGTGGTGTGACTGTTTTGCCGTTAGCCGCCCAAACAGCCGGCGTTAACACAGTGTGTGGCTAGCTAATCCCAACTAGCGAGCAAGAAATGACCCCAAACTCAAGACAAAACTGTTAATAAAGTGCGTAGAGGTGACAGAAGAGGATCGTAATATGACTAGTTAAAGGTAAAACGCGCGTGAATGTGATTAAAACGTGCGTAGTAGCGGTGTTTAAGCAAGTTATTGGTGGCCGGTAGAGTGGGCGTAACTGCGTATTCACGATTATCCCACAGGAATTGAAGAGAAAAGAAAGTGGGGAGGAAAAAGTCTCACTTATATCACCCTCATTGTTGGGTTATGAATCGATATCTGACCTGTTGGCTTGTTTGTTGCACTCATAAGCAGTAATGGTGTCGATCGATGATAAAACCAGGGATGACATCAACATGCTACTGAGCTTTGACTGAAACTTAGTGACATTAACTCTTAAACTCGAATTTCAATTTCAGTAGACTTACAATTCTTCCTTGGATGATTTAAATCTGTTTCAGGACACTACAATTTGTAAAATCTTTCTAGGTATCAACACTTTGTGCCCAAGCTGTGTCCACACCATCAACACAATGGACAGCGGAGTGACAGTGATCTCCAACCCCACGGTGAATGTGCGCATGACTAGCTCCATCTCCTCATTTGAGGTCCAGCGCAGGTTCAACAGAGGGCTCAGTATAGCAGAACTGAAGGTAAGGACTCCCTCAAGTCACATTAACACCTTTAAAGATTTCAAGATCGGCTCTACTTTTACAATCTGTGCAATTCATTAAAATTTGAAATCATTATTTTCATTATCAGGGCAAAATGGAGATGCTAGTGGGCATATCGGCCTCCTGTATGGATCTGGAGCTGTTCAGTGTTAGTGACAAATTCCTGCAGAAAATGGATGACAATGATGCTCTGCTGGGTTCCTACCATGTGGACGATGACTGCAGAATACACGTATGTAGCTGCTTGGTTTGGATGCAGTTTGTTTTGTTTGTAGTAGTTTGTAGTAAAAGACCAGATTACTGGCCTTTCAGTTTTGGATAAGACCTATTTCTTGTAAAACTGCATTTGCTTCAGATGCTAAACTTTCTTTACATAGCACTTAGTGAGATAGTCCCTTACAGCAAGTAAAATAAACAAAAGCAAGAGTCACAACAGTTGTGAGTGAAAATACACTAAAAGGATTAAAAGAATGCATCGTGGAAGACACTTTGAAGAAGAGCAAGCGTAACAAAGCTAAAATGCCTCCTGAAAACAAAAGAAAAAGCAGATAAACTGCATTTCTATGCTTGTTCCAAAATGAACTCACAAATAGTCGGTGTATATTTGATGCACAACTATCACAGCTGTGTTGTTTTTTTTTCTTGTTTTCCTTCAACCGAAGTGTGTGTGTCTCCTCTTGAACACCAGGTTATTGATCGAAGTGGGAAACAGATGGATGAGTTCAATGACCTTTCCAAAGTCGAGAAGTATGAAATCTCAAATGAAGCTTATGAGAAGAGAACAGGTATGGTTTGACGTCCTCATGCTCTGTAATTCAGCCTAAATTGGAATGCATCAGCAGTAAAGCATAAAACTATAGCTTGCAGAAGCTTAAATTTATTTCACTGGTGCTACTGACCATTGTCGTGAAGGAATTATCCACCTGTGTCTTCCCCAGAGTCTGCACGTTCATTCATGAAGAAACACCGCGTTGGTCAATTCAATGAGGAAGAAGTGGCGAAGAAGAAAGCGGAGGCTGCTGCGCGTATGGAGGAACAGAAAGCTGCTGCAGATGCCATTTCTGTCGGCAACCGATGCAAAGTGCAGGTCTCTGGGCAACCCACGAAGCTTGGCACAGTCATGTATGTTGGTAAGTCTGGACGGAGCTCAGCCTTTTACTTTCTCTAGGACATGGGTTTAGGTCCCGTGAGACAGGATTTTCTCTCCAACAGTGCCGACTCTGTTGCAGCTTGTGCAATTGAGCGATGTGAGAAGCTGTTTTTAGCCATTTTAATACCGTTCTGTGCTGGTCAAAGATTAGCAAAAAAGGTTTAATCAAATCTCTGTACAGTCAAAAGAACAGTTCCCAAATGTTCCACTGGCCATGGAAATGCCTTCCTCGGTTGGTGAGTGACAGGAAGTAAAGGAAGCAATAAGTGCGCACAAAGAAGTCACATGATTGACACATGACCTGATATGTTAAAATCACATGACGACTATAGAGCCACTGAGGAGAGCTCGTGGAGGAGATGGTGCACCCAGCAGCCGTCTGTTATCATCAGTTTAGCAAGCGTCTCCATTGACTGCTGGGTCGGTTTATTCTCCAGCTATCCATTCTGTGCAGAAATATTACATCATCTGCATAATACCGTTCAATAATGAATTAAACAACAGTCTGATCATTTTTCATAATTAAATAATTCCTGTCCCATTTTTTGGGTGGATAGAATGCCATATTTTCCGCTACTTTTAGATTCTTATTTTATACTTAAATGTCATATACAAAATACATCTGTTCACTCTTGTCTTTATGAGTGACTGTGAAATTCCCCATGGAGGCATAGGTCCTAACGTAGGTGTTATTCCAACTCACTGCTTTACTAAACAGATTACTACATGGATTGCTGAGTACCCCACACTTCATTTGAACCAGTCTGTGTTGTGTTCATCATTAGTGATCACTGGAACATAACAATTTTGTTGTAAATGTCTAAAAACTGGTGTTAGAAGTAATAAAGTGTCGTTCAGTAATTCGAGTATTTTCTACCTTCACTGTACATTTACTTTGAGAAATATAGCAATCACAGCCAGGGAATCTGACTGAGCAGACCAAAGAAGTGCCTGTGTCACCAGTTCCTCATGGAGAACTTGCAATATCACATTCCTTGCAGGTACGACAGACTTCAAGCCAGGCTATTGGGTTGGCGTGAAGTACGACGAGCCCATGGGGAAGCACAACGGAACGTAAGAGCATTGTCCTTCCTTTCTTTAGTAAGTTATGCACAGTTCTGACCATGGTTTTGAATCTGACGCTGTCTTCTTTCTTCATAAATTGTCTCCACAGCGTTGAGGGGAAGCAATACTTTGAATGTGAGAACAAATATGGTGGATTTGTGAAGCCCCTGAGTGTGATTGTGGGAGACTTTCCTGAGGAGGATTTCGGACTAGATGAGATGTAGGACTGAGATAAGTGTAATAACGGGGGACAGGGTGTCGTCTGCCCTGAAATACGAGCACCAATGAAAAGATGCTATCTTTTCACCAACCAGAGATGACGGGCTGTTTCTTGTAACAAATGAAATTTTTCATTTTCGTTTTGCTTCTCTGGAAGGCATGATCCAAAGAGTGGTCTTTTTAGGTTCAAGTCTCTTCTCACTAACACCAGTGCAACCTGATGGAGATGATTGACAGGTAGTGTATGTCTTAGTGGGGTGGATGTGGTAACAACGCTAGTGGAGCTCACTCCACCGTTGTTTAATCAAGGAGAGGATTTTCTTGCATGTGAAGGTTAACATTGTCTCTCATGCACTTTGATTTTGTAGTACTTATTACTTCCATACTTTCTCAAGATGGGGGTCCTCTAACCTGACAGATTAGGTAACAACTTAATCTCTTCATGTTTAGTTCGTACCAGTTTGTACAAATATGGTTGTATATAACTGTTTATAGTTAACTGTAGTCTGAGTATTTCTGAAGACTGATTTGGTGATGGGTGGTCCAACAACTGGACATGTCTGTTGAAGTGCCCCCCCCCCCCCCCCCCACCACTAGAATACTTTGACACTAAGATCATATGGTGTTATCATGCCCTCTATCCTTAACCAACGTTAACTAAAGTGGGCGGGCAAGTCTTTCCTGTTATTCAAATCCATTCCACTACATTTCACTTATAGCAAAAAACTGAAAGTTAAAGAGGAAAGATCAATAAAACCTCACAATCAGCAGACCCTTTTATGTTTTACATTTGAGTAAGAGACAGCACCGTCTCCTTTCCTGGTACTGCTATTTGCAGTTTTTGCCATCTACTCAAGTGTAAGAAATTACAAAGGTGGATGTTTCCTTTCTCCACAAATTTAACTCCATAAATTTCTATTTGTGCACTTGTATGTCGAATGTAAACCATTTTAAGGTTTCTAAGTGATCAAGAGATGTAATTACCCCCTTTTTGCTGTGGCTGAACTATTGTTAGACTTGATATATCTGCACCTGAATGTGTCCTGCTTCTCATTTTTAGAGAATGCACTGCAAAATCTACCAGAGAAAATTTGCTGTTTGCTGTACATCCAAAAATGTTTTGAATTTCATAATAGTTTGTTTCCTAAAACTAATGATCTTAGGTGTTTGAGAATAAAAAGTCCTGAGTGTTCTTACTCCTGCATTTCCAAATGAGCATGACACATTCAGCCCTTAATGTACATGTCCTTGTTAAATTGTACAACCCTGAATTTCCAGAAAGTTGGGATCATCTGTTCAACAAAAATAAAACAATACAATAATTTGTGAACTGTCTGTAAACACACGGTTTTATGAAGCCTCCCTGAGCCCATACACTCATATGCCTTCTCCTCTCAGTTTAAGAGAGATCGAAGCAGGTGTTTTTAGAGTACAATACTTGATCAGACTTTTGTTGCTCCTACATGATACATCCGACATGTTGCATCAGCCTCTGAAGAGATAAGGATTAAAAACAATATTGATCAGGTGAAGCAGTATCTACATTTACCTCGTCCTTTATATAATTGATTATGTCAAAAATGTACAAAATTCTCACACTGTTTACGTCAAATGATGCAACACTTGGAATCAGGGTTGTAAAAATGATCCTTTGATGTTTCTCATGTGTAGCATAGAACCAAAATGTTTCAGAGACTTATCATTTGATGTTTATTTTTGATACCTGGTCAAACATACAAGCAATTTTCAAAAACAAAAGTAGGAGCATAAATAATGAGTTTGCTGCTCCTGCCACATGGTACAGTTCATTTTGTTGTGGATCAGAAACTAACTGCCATCATCGCTGTCATCACAATAACCCCCAGCAGTACATTTCCAATGAATTATATGCCTTATTTATGCTTTGTTTATGTCACCCATCCTCTGACATTTACAAGAGATATGTAAATGAATTATTTTTGTGGTTTATTTTCAATGAAATGTTAACCAGACAGACAAAAATGTAGTGTTCTCCTTTCTAAAAAAACAAAACAAAAATAAAAATCTGTTGCTCTCTATGGTGCTGGCGTTACTATGTGCCAAAGGGTAATGCATAATAATAAAACTGATTTGCTTGTACAACGTCTCACATTGAGTTGATTTGTCTGTACATGTCTCTCCCTGGGGTCTATCCTATTTCCCCATTAGAGGGTTTTTTGTAGAGTTTTCCCACTTCTGAATTTAGTATCAAAGTGTGAAGGATGACAAGCCCCTCAGGGCAAATTTGTTATATCATTCTGGCCCAAATTAAGAAAACTGACTTGAACTGATGTGACAAGGAGGAAACTTTATATGCTAAATGTGTGGCGGAAGCTTGTACAATCTTAAAGGACTTTTAATTTGTTTTACTTTCTTATGACACAAGGTGCTCTAATAAATATGGATTGTGATTCACATAAGTGAACAGTGTGTGTGTCTCTGATGGACAGGAGACATGTCCAGGGTGTATTTCCTGCTTTCTCCCTGTGTGAGCTATAGATAGATACTTTATTGATCTTTTGTGAAGGGTCCTTCTGGGAAATTCAGGTTACAATGACATAAGTTGGGAAAAAAAATTTTTTACAGAGCGGTAGGGCAAAGTATTCACGAGAGATATCGAGAAACCAGTGCAGGTTTAGAAGTACAAAGTTCATAGGATCTTTGTGAAATTAGGGAAAAAAAGGTAGTTTGTCAGACTAAAACGCAAAAACTAAAATAGGCAAGTTGCACGGCATATGTACAGTGATATTAGCAGTTGTATCAATAACTTAAGATAAATACGAGTTTTGTTGAGGTCTTTGATTTAGGACTAGTCCTTAAATATGTCATCCATCCATCCATCCATCCATCCATCCATCCATCCATCCATCCATCCATCCATCCATCCATCCATCCATGTTTCTGGCTGTTTCATCAGCATCTCACAGACAGCAGCTATACACACGTGTCATAACTCCGCTGTGGGCTCTACGTCACCCCAGTGACAGCACAGCTGAAGTCTCGCGAGAAGCTGCGCAGTTTTCTCTGGCAGCAGTGTGGTGCTGGTGTGCTGTATGTGTGTGTGTGTGCGTGCCCGACAGGCAGAGACAAGGAAAGATGGCGACGCAGGAGAGCGGAGCAACTAAAGCCACGGAGAGCAACGGAGAGGTAAAATGAATGACAGCCTCGTGTAGTGTCGGCGCGCGTTGAACCGGGGCCCCGGTGTCGGGTCTGAGCGCCAGGCGTGCAGCCGTTGACGTCCGGACATGTTAGCGAACGTTCGGCGGGCAGCAGTGACGTTGTCGGTGCCGGTTGGTTTTAAAACGACCCCCCTCCTGCCGTTAACGACGTGTTGAGTAAGAGCTACCGAACGGTGACCACCGAAAACCTCACCGGGAGGTGTCCGGTTTCGGCAGCCTGACGGGAAAACGACGTGATTCCGACTGTGGTGGTTCAGGAACCGGCCGTGGGAGCCTGCTACCACAAGGCCCGAACCTGGGCAACGCAGCTCGGCTGCGACCAGACCGACCAGGCCGGTCAGTCTCCGGCTGCTGCTGCTGCTCACAGGTCTTATCTAAGAGGCAGTCAGAAGAAATATCACATCGATTATTTAATTCCAGGGAGAATTTAAGACGTTAAGTGGGACTCGTCAGTCTCGGTGAAGCGTCACCTGGCTGGTAACACTGACAGGGTAGTTAAATCAGGTGTGAAATTGGCATTAGGGAAATAGTCTAACATTGGGGAAATAGTCTCCTAATTTGACACAATAGGGGTTTCATGAAGTGATCTAATCTGATGTTATTTATTTCTAGAGTGTCAAACGTCCATTAGAAGTTACCAGAGGTCAAAGTGATTCATCACTGGTTTCTTGTCAGCCTATATCTGTAGGTCATAGTCTTGGACTTCACAGAAAGATACACCTAGAAATATTAAAACACTGAAGATAGAGCATTACTTCACCTCTCCCAACTATCTGCCATGTTTTATTCCTCTTTTATGCTCATTGAAAGACTGTGTCAATATCTCCTGGCAGACTTGATAATTCAGATGTTGCCAGTGGTGAAATACTCTCGTAGATGGACATAATAGTCATTTCTCAAAGTCAGGTCAGGTCATCGTGTCCACAAGAAGTCCGAATGAATCATCAGACTCTGAAGGCAAAAATCGCTGTTTTCCTCAGGGCGTAAGCTGTTTGTCAGACTCTTGGACTAAACAGAGAGATCTCTAGGAATACAAAAACACTAAAGATAGAGCATTACGAAACCTCTACCAACTCCCTTTATTTGCACTCATTTCCAGATTCAATATAAAGACTAGCCAGTTATTCAGTAAAGCTTCACCTGTTTAACATTTGACAGGTCGGACCAGTGTTTCCCAACCCTGTCCCACAGGGAACACTGTCCTAGATGTTTTACATATTCCCTGCTTCAATACACCTGCTTCATGGTGAGCCAGTCTTTTCAATCAGGTGTGATATCAGAGGAAATATTGAAAATGTGTGGGACGGTGTGCAGCAGGGTTGGGAAACACTAGGTTAGATAATGCAGGTGTTGCCATCAGTAACACTGGGGAAAATTGACTTTTAAATGACCACAATAGTTGTTTAAGTTATCCAGTCATATACTATTCATTTCTATTGTAGCAAATGTCCATGTTATGAAGTTGTCAGAGGTCTAAGTGAATCATCACTGCTTTTTAATTTGTCTTGGATTATACAGAAATATTTCTAAAAATACTAAAACATTAATGAAAAAATACTAAACTGCTGCTAATTACTCCTTTTACTTACACTAATTTTTGAGTAAATCTATGGAATTTATGGTGTACCTGGCTGTGAGAGGAGAACCCAGCTTGACCTATATTTGGAAAATATTTTCCTAAATGAATGTAGTAGAGGTCTATGGATATGACAAGGGCGTCATCTAGTCAGATACTATTTATTTCCACAGTGACAAATGTCCATGAGAAGTTACTAGAGGTCAAAATGAATCATCACTTTATGGAGGCAAAAAAAACCCAATCACCGGCCTCCTTCAGGCTGAATCTGTTTGTCTCGGATGAAACACAAATATAGATTGGAATACAAAAACACCAATCATTCTACCATCTATTGGCTGTTTTTCTCCTAACGGGGTCATTTTTGCCATGACATATGACTCATGTAGTTTCACCATTGTAATCATATTTCCTATTTCATTCACACATCGCCTAGTTTGCGGAGAGTGAAGTATTTGTCAGCAAGCCTGAGCAAAAATGTAGACGAACCAGGTTACACATCTGTTCATTTAGTGACTCTGGACATGTTTGCAAAACGGAGGATGAGTGATTCTCTGATTTTTATCTATTGATAACACACTCGTGGTAGAAAGTAGGGCAGGGGTGCAACGTGCACCTGGTGTCTTATGATTGCATAGTGAAATTGCTCTGTCAGGATAAATGCACTATTAGTTTTAAGATGAAGCACTTACGCTGCTCTCGAGGCTCGCTCCAGGCCATTCATCTGAAAGAAAGTTTTGTGGTTTTTAATCTAAGGAGAAACTTGTGCCTTGTAGGCGGAGCTTGTGGAATTTTCTGCCAATTAAATCAAATGGCATGTCCTCTGAACATAAAAAAGACCATGTCTAATGTACATTTTCACCACACTGTGACTAATAGAGGAATATCTTAACCTATTTGCATTTTGACAACAGCAGAAAGTCTTTTTAGTCGGTAGTAGTTGACACACATTCAATCTATATCTACACTTATGAGCCTAGTACTGCATACAAGCATTCTTGAGCCTCGTATGAGAGCAGGACCAGAGCGGTCTCTGCTTTTCTGTGGTTTTCCTTGAACTTTTTGCCCGGCCCAGTGCTCGTCGCTTCCTTTGCCCCCCGAACAGCAGGTTAATTTTTAATCCTCGTTCCCAGTGTGTAAATTTGTAAATTATTATCTTGAGGCCAGCCCAGATAACATGGTTTTGTTGTCGAGCACACACTGCTGGTCTGGTCTGTCTTAATATGAGACACAGATCTACATCCCTGATAGTGGAATCGCTTCTATTTTAACACCACTGGACGTGGCCAGGAGGACAGAAAAAGCTCAGCCTTGAGTTTTGCTTCTTTTACCGTAAACCATTCACACGTTCCCAGGCTTCCTTGATTTCCCTGATAGATGACACTGAACCGAGTTAAACATTCAAGCAGAGCAGTTTTGTCCCCCTCAAGTGTTGTTGTTTCTCGAGGCCAAAACCTCCGGTCCCCTTTGTGCGTGCGTGTGTGTGACAATTGTTGGAGATTAGGCGTTGAGATAGTGAACAAGTCCCATGACTTGGCATGCGCTTGTGTATTGTGTCACTTGAATAGAATGTGGCCTGGCTGGAGGGGGGTGAGGGTCCACATCATCACACCAAAGCCACTAATGAGTGATCTTAGATTAAGATCTGTCAGATCAGTCTGCAAAATACTGCATATAAGCACCCTGGGACTCACAGGGAGCGCGCCTCAGTTATTTACACAATGCAAATCTACAAAGGCTCCATTAAGACCAAGACTGTTAGACTTGAACCGTAATCTGTGAACCTGTGGCAAATACCTGTGGTAAATATTGACAAGTTGAAAATAAAAAAAGAGCAAATAATTAACTTTTGGAATCATTCTGAGCCAATAATCAGAACCAGATTGTATTTTATTGATCCTGCAGGGACAGCACTCTCCATCATCTGTCCACTATCTTCCCCACTTTGTACCTTTACAGTATCATGCACACACATGCTATTGCCACACGTTCACGTTTAATATATGTATTTGTCTCTATCTGGTCCTATATATTAATATTTTTCAAATCTTTCTAATCTTGAAGCATTAACTGTGACAATCACCATTTCCTTTCGAAGGGGGGACCAACATAGTATTGTGATTCATGTTTTGAGCTCCATCACTGACTGTGTGTGTGTGTTTGGTTGTAGGTGAGCAGTAATGGAAGTGCTGCAACAGCAGATGGCCAGACTGTGCAGACGGCTGGAAACGCTCAGGACCCTCAGCAGCAGCAGCAGCAGCAGCAACAAGCTCCTAATGCATGGCAGGTTATTAAAGGAGTGCTCTTCAGGTGAGCGCTCCAGTATTTCCTCATGCAGCCCTCAGATCAAACCTTCCTCTGGTGCAGTGCTTGTGGATTCATACTGACACTCAGCTCCTCTCAACATGCCATTTTTACCCAGATGTGGCAGTTCCTTTTTTCAGTTTCTATAATCAGCTGCGTTTTCAGGGCTAACATCAACGCAGACCAGAGGACAAATGGCTTATTGACGCCGGAGTTTTTCCCAGTAGCTGTAAGCACAGATTTGTTCTGGCTTATGCTTGCTGGGTTGACGAGGCTCAGATCTCCGTTTATGGTCGTCTTAATGTTCATTTCACTCTCTGAGTCGTTCTCTGAGCACTGCTTTCTGACTGTATGCTGGCGTCTGGTTAACGAGTACACTCATAACAAACACTGGATTGTTTTCACACTGAATATCCCTGTAGTTGCCATGCTGTATTTTGTTTAGATATATAATGTTATTGGTATTATCATTGTTAATACGCTTCGCTAGAAAAACACAGAGATGGTATCAAACCACTTCTATGGCAGGAGAAATTTCCAGTGCGGACAAAATGTAATCAAACAGTAAAAAAAGAAAGAATGAACAAACTTAAAAGGAGAGGTTTGTATATGTTGTATATGTCTTTTTTTTGTTTTGCCAATTGAAGAATCGTGTAATGAGTGAGGATATGAGCCTGCATGAGCCTAAAGTGAAGGCGTGTAGTTGTGATTTTTGGCTGTCCACTTTATATATGAAAAAGCTCATGTTGTTAACCTGTGTCTGTCCGGCTGTTGTGAGGGTTCCCTGTGGCCATGAACGGATCCCTCGCTATTGTTCAGCCACTTTACCAAAACAATTACTGAAAATTAATGTTTCCCTCAATTACTATGGAGAGGAATATATGAAGGGAGGCCGGAGCTAAGTTAGTCCTTTGTTTTGTAATAGTCTTTGTTCTTCCCTCCTAATCGAGTCTCTCTTGAACACAGGAAAGGCGTGTCTAGTGAATCCCCTAAAACAGTCAGATCAGGTTTTTGCTTTCACTCTCTTGTAACTGCCAGATCTCATGAGAAAAGAGTCTTTTGTTACTCCTCATTCACTAGTAATTGCCTCACTCATTCATTCTCTATTGTGTCTGAACTCGATCTTCCAGAATCTTCATAATCTGGGCGATCAGCAGCTGGTTCCGTCGAGGGCCGTCCACCCCTGACCCCAACACACCAGCCGGGGCCCCCCGAGTACCCAGCAGGAACCTCTTCCCCAAAGACACCCTCATGGTACCACCCCGCTAGAACTGTCCTCTAATCAAATATGCAGGTGTTCATTCCGTAACACCTGGTAGATGTCCTCAATTGCTCCCAAAGCGAACCCAGCTCTCCCTAACACTCTGTAACACCTCTGCTCTCTCCCGGCTCCTGCAGGACCTGTACGTGTACGTGTCCCAGGAGGAGGTGTTCTCCGACTTCAACAACACAGACGCCCTGTTCTGGTTCCACCGAGACCTGGTGTACGGGGACTGGACTACGGGCGACTCCGGGGACGGCTGCTATGAACACTACAAGGAGATGGAGATCCCAGAGGTGGGGACGATCAGGATGGAGAGGGGGTCCGGTGTGAGGGATGTGAGAGGGAATATTGGTTTGGGAAATGTAAATGAAGGTGAAGGGAGAGACCACGAGGCGGGAAATGAAGTCGACTACTTTTGTTTTGTCTGAAGTGAATGTCACTGAGGTGAGGGGAAAGAAAGCATTCAAAGGTCTTATCTCGGTCTTTGCAAAACAGACATGAACTATTTTCACTGTTTTTATATAATTTTATAAACCAAACAAGTGAATAATCAAGAAAGTAGTCAATAGATACAATAATAATTGTAGCCCTAGTAATGAATGAACACGAGGTCATGGCTGCTGTCCCTGATAATAAGATTCCATATCAATACTAGTATAAATACTGATAGTTATGACTGAATATTTAGTGTGGTTTATGAGGCTGTTGCTTTTACAGCTCCTATTTTAAGAGGATCATGCCTGTTTGCCCTGTCCTTGCAGAACGTGCAGCAGAACGGCTCCCTTTACATACACGTCTACTTCACTAAAAGTGGCTTCCACCCAGACCCCAAACGCAAGGGCCAGTACCGCAGACTGGCTACAGTCCACTCAACAAGAAGTAAGGGGGCGCACACCGCTTTCAAATGGTACATTTGGCTATAATCAATGCTCTTCACGTTTGGTGACCTGTGCCTGTTCAATCCTTCAGTGCTGAACAAATTCAAGAGACGAAAGTTTCTAAAGACCAAGAATCTGCTGACGGGAGAGACGGAAGCAGATCCAGAGATGATCAAGGTCTGTGTTTCATTTCCAGTACGTGCTCCGTCATATCCCATGGAGCACCCGTTCATGTCGCACTCACATGTCAACCCCTGCTTCCCCCCCAGCGGGCAGAGAGCCACGGCCCAGTGGAGATCATATCTCACTGGCACCCCAACCTCACCATCAACATGGTGGACGACCACACTGCCTGGGTCAAAGGCTCGGTCCCCCCTCCTCTGGACCAGCGTAGGTTGCTCCCCCTCTCCTCTGATCCGTGCTCCTTCCTCTCCACAGCCGCTTAACCTTTCTCCTCCTCTGCGCTCTAGACGTGAAGTTTGACGCGGTGAGCGGCGACTACTACCCCATCGTGTACTTCAACGACTACTGGAACCTGCAGAAGGACTACTACCCCATCAACGAGACCCTGAGCACGTTGCCGCTGCGCCTGTCCTACTGCCCGCTGTCCCTGTGGCGCTGGCAGCTGTACGCCGCCCAGAACGCACGCTCGCCCTGGAACTTCCTGCCCGAGGACACGTACGAGCAGTCGGATGAAGACCAGGACTCTGTCAAGGTGACAAACAACAGAAACGCACAAAACCTAAAAATCGCAATAGAAGACTGGCAATGGAAACACAAAGTTTGTCATGAAAGTCTAAAGGAATCACCTTACCAGTCATTAATTATGTAATAAAACAATGGAAGAGCAAATTGTACTGGACGTCCTGCTTCCTCAAAGTAGACACTTTTGAGATGAAATTTTATGAAAATTATGGGATGTTGACAGAATAGAACTAAATGAGAGTTATGGCTCATATACAAAACACCAACAACTGAATCCTTAAGGTCTCAAAATTCCATGAATGCTGCTTTTATTTAGCTGAAAAATGTGCTGGTACTGCAGCCTGTGTAACCTCAGCTTGGTGTCCCCTGTGCAGGTGGCCCTGCTGGAGACCAACCCCTACCTGCTGGGCCTCACCATCGTTGTCTCCATCGTGCACAGCATCTTTGAGTTCCTGGCCTTCAAGAACGGTAAGATCTCCACAGCCGGGCTGTCTGAGCAGTTCCTACTGTATGCTCTCTAACCCTAACCCCCCCCACCCCCTCTCCACCCTCCACCCCCCCAGATATCCAGTTCTGGAACAGCAGGCAGTCTCTGGAGGGTCTGTCTGTGCGCTCCATCATCTTCGGAGTGTTCCAGTCCCTGGTGGTGCTGCTGTACATCCTGGACAACGAGACCAACTTCGTGGTGCAGGTCAGCGTCTTCATCGGCCTCCTCATCGACCTGTGGAAGATCACCAAGGTCATGGACGTCAGAGTAAGTCAGCAGCACAGCCTCCACTCAAGCTCCTGTCAGATATGATTTGATAAAAACCATTTCTAAGTGCGTGTCCCCCTCTTTTCGTCCTCCTCTAGTTGAGCAGAGAGAACAAAATCGCTGGCATATTCCCCAGATTGGTGTTCACAGACAAGTCGACATACGTGGAGTCCTCCACCAAAATCTATGACGACGTAAGTCAAACAAGAACCGGACTGGATCCCATCGCAACGTGCTTCATGCCATGTTCTGTCTGGACCCTCTCTCTGACCCGTCTCTCTCACCCGTCTCTGACCCGTCTCTCTGACCCATCCCTGACCCGTCTCTCTGACCCATCACTGACCTGTCTCTGACCCTGTCTCTCTGACCCGTCTCTCTCACCTGTCTCTGACCCATCCCTGACCCTGTCTCTCTGACCCGTCTCTCTCACCTGTCTCTCTCACCTGTCTCTCTCACCTGTCCCTGACCCATCTCTCTGACCCGTCTCTCTGCTCCCCTCACCAGATGGCCTTCAGGTACCTGTCGTGGCTGCTCTACCCTCTGTTTGGCTGCTACGCCGTCTACAGCTTACTCTACGTGGAGCACAAAGGCTGGTACTCGTGGGTGCTCAGCATGCTCTACGGCTTCTTGTTAACCTTTGGTAAGCTCGTCTCTACGTATCTTTAGCTTTACAGCTTATGTCTGACATACAGAATTAGTTCAGCATCTCCTCTCTATCCACTCCCTCCCAGCAACATTTATATTTCATTTTCTTAATGTGTAATTGATTTTCCTGGCTGCTGATGGATTGTGTCTAGCATAGTTTATTCCTGTTCGTCTAACTCTCCTCTTCCAGGGCTCTTTAATGTCGTCTCTCTTAACCCCCAGGGGAAAGTTTTCATGTCAGTCTAGCCACAATTTACAATATTTCACAGTATTACAATAAATTAAATCTTTTCTTTATTTTGGACAAGAGTCTTATTTGCACAAGACAGCAAAATACTGTCAGTGCATTGCTTTTTAATATTAAAATCCTAAAAAAGAATTCAATATTTGGTAGTTTTGATCAGAAGGAAGATTAATGGAAAGATTTGAGCAGTGTGCAAAGTGTCCATTTCTGCCAGTGGATGAAGGTTAATTATGTTGCCTCTGAGGGTGAACGTACAGTTCATGTTTTCATGTTTGCATCATGGTTACGTATCCAGCTCCCTGAGGCCTGTGCTAAGGTGCTCTGTATTAATAGGCATCCTGAGAGCTGCCATGTTGCTACAGTGCACTGCCTCTGTGTGAAGCTATTGCCTAATCACCGTCTCTTTCTTTTGTCTCTGTCTGTTTAGGTTTCATTACAATGACGCCACAGCTATTCATCAACTACAAAATGAAGTCTGTGGCCCACCTCCCATGGAGGATGCTCACGTACAAGGCCCTCAATACCTTTATTGATGACCTGTTTGCCTTCGTCATCAAGATGCCCATGATGTACAGGATAGGATGCCTCAGAGATGGTACATACAGCACGCGCCTGCTTTTTACACATTAGCTAGAGTCAGAGGAAGTGAAATACTTCACATCTTAATCGTTATTGCTTCACGTTGATGAAATCATCAGAAAACTAGAGTTGCTGTAGTCGTAGGAAGAGACTTTCATTTCTCTTTTTTGACATCAGTTATCAGATTAGACTTGTGGTTGACTCTCACCCTGGCTACAAGCAGTTGCACATCTTTCCTGTTTGCCAATGATCAGTGAGGTGTGCACAGTCCGTCCTGGTAGTGACCGTTGGAGACAGCTGCACAGCAGGCCTGGAGGTTAGACCGTGTCAGCTGTGGACAGAGCCTCTTGAACAACAGCCATGAGCTTCTGACTCGTTTATGTTCATGTAAATGCTTTTGTCGCCACATCACAGTTGGTTTTCTGAGTTTCACTTACTCATTAGTGCCTGTCTGCACATGCAGACAACAGTCCTACCTCTGCAGACTGAATGGCTGATCCCAGGTCCTCACCAGCATTCAGAGACAACAAAACCTTTTATATTTTAGGGGTTTTTTGGTTGTTGTTTACATTTTATTGACCATAACCAGGATGTCCTGGTTAGTCAGTGGTCTTTTCTGCACTTGTAATTCAACCCAGTGGCTGCATTCAAACCAAACTGGAATTAAAGGCACAGTCGGGAAATATAACGTGTACATGTAGCACTTTACAGCCAGTACAAGGTTTGTACTGTTCTTAAACTCCCAGTCACAAAAGATCTGCAGACATGCTCCATGACTCATTTGTAGAAAAGATTGACTCCTCTGCTCCGAGGCACCTGACTTTCTGATAAGAGATGAGAGAGATGAAAACCAACCTGAATTTGTATGATTTTAGATCCAAAGCAAAAAGTACAGAGTAGCCCAGCACACGCCACAGCTCCCACTGCTGTGCTGCAGGTCTAATCCGTGGCCTCTTCTGCCTGCAGATGTGGTGTTCTTCATCTACCTTTACCAGCGCTGGATTTATCGGGTCGATCCCAACCGGGTCAACGAGTTCGGCACCAGCGGAGTCGACCACACGCCGGACAGCACGGCGGCGGCCCCGGTGGAGGCGGCCGCCGCCGCCGCCATCACGGACAAATCAGACGGTGACAAAAAGAACGATTAAAGGCGAGGCCGAGCCCTCAGCAGCCTCCCGGCCCGCCCCCTGCCTGGATGGGAGGGGGGGGGCACAGAGGACTTTCCTTAAGTTGTCATGGACGTCGAAACAAAAAAATGCAGTTCAGCTGTTCCCTCTGATTTCTGTGTGGACACACAGTCATGTTCAGTGTAGACTTGGTAAATTCTTCTTTCTGTTCCCCCGCCCTCTCGTTTTGCAGTTCCAGTGAAGTTAAACAAAACGTGATGTACTGTATTCTGTATGATTTCTCAGAGGGTTCCGATGTCTTTGAGTAGAGGTTCGGAGGGGAACGATTCGCAGACTACACAACACCTTTTTTTTAATGATATAAATATTACAGGGAAGCAAGAGGCCAAGTGCAACTTCTGTTCTTTGTGTAGATTCCTTGTGAACATTTTCTTTTCATTCCATGTGAGTTTGGCATTGCCTGGAAACTGGTGCGCAGTGCTGGAGAAAACTGGACAGATCCTGAGCCAAGACAGAGGTAAAAACAAAAAAAAACGAAAAAAGAAAGAAAGGAAAACGGAGAAAAAGAGGTGGTTGAGGTGGCAAGAGACCAGATGGAGATCACTACGAGACACTTCCCTCAAGACCGTGACTACTACTACTACTACTACCCTCGATTTTAAACAAATGGTTAATGTTCTAAACTTGAACATAAAAAATAACAGCCTTGTTGGTATTAATATAAATATATTAATATTGTCAAAGACTTCTTTTTTTTTGGTTTTCAGTTTCTGCATTATTTTGTATGTTCTCTGTACAGAATCTACAGCTCGTCATAATGATACCGATGTCAAAAACTGTCTAGCAATAGCTTAATTTGCAAGTCTCATTTTTACCCCCCCCCCCCCCCCCCCCTCCACCCCCCCAGCAAGATTTTACAGAATCGTTTCATTGTTCACACTCCGAACCAGATCACCTTGATGGACACACACGCACAGCGGGGACAGGTGTGTGTCTCCTGTTTCCATTTTGAGTGCTGTAAATCCAAGAGGGTTCCATGTTGATACATATTAAATTTTGATTCATTCATGTTTATAGTAAAAACTTATGTGTGATTTAAAATGTCTATGCAAAGCCTTTTTTTCCCCCTCCTCCCCGGTTTCATCAGCCGCTTCGAATCCCGGAAAAATAACTTTGCATGGAACTTCAAACTTTTGTACGTTGACTTCTACTGGTGACAGTTCATTGTCAGAGCATGCACGTGACTCTTCCCACAGCTTCTTCTGTTCTGACGGAAAACTGAATAATGACCATGGCAAGTCTACCGAAAAGACTTCTCTCGCTCATTTTGTCCACGTGTAGGGTTCAGTTTAACATCAAACATTCCAGTGATGGTGATGAGGTGTCTATAAAGGCATATACATGTTAATATCAAGCTGATTCACATTCTGCAGAAAACAATACGTGCCGCTCTGTTTCTGATGTCCAGTCCACTGGCTCCCAGCTGGTTTGAGTTGGTGACCCTCAGATTTATGACCTGCAGGTCGTTTGTGAACATGTAATTTAAAAACACTCATGCACAAAAAACTTGGACCTTCTATTGACCTGCAGGTTTTGTGAGTGTCCACAAGCTGAGAGCTGCTCTATCAAGCGCTATTCCTAAAGAAGTCAGAGACTTACCAGCTCTTAAAAACAACACCCTGTAACCCGCTTTCAATTATGTAAATTGTCACAAGACAGGAACCATCTAATAATAGTTTTGCCTTTTAAAAAAATTGTCAGTGTTTATCTGCATTTTCTAAAACGTGAGTGGCTGCTTCCTCTAAATGGCTCAACTTTCGTTTTCCATTTCCTCTAAACCGGCTGTTCTCTGAGCGACCGACAGGTGGCACTGTCGCCCCTCAGAACTGCAGCTAACACGAAGTGAGATGAAACTCCCCGAAAAAAATGAAACTCCTCATTTTCAAGGACGGTTTCTCCACTGCAGCCAGGTTTTTGGTCCACTATTATCTATGATACAAATCAAAGTGAGCTGCTCTCACGTGTTTTGCAGGACCGATGTGTAAAAGTTACTGTATTCATGTGGGGAGTCTTCACTTTGACTAGTCATGTATATGACTTGCAAATGAGTGATCTGTGGGTCAGGGGAAGAATTTAAATAGCTACAAAATCCTTTGCATGTACAATGAACCAGTGCACCAAAATAGGGAGCTGTATAGTACAATGAGGGGAAAACCTGTTTGTGGTTGGACGTGCTAAATGTAAAAAGTGGAAAGAAATGTAAGTCCGCACACAGACTAAACACAGACTAGTAGACTGCAAAAATCTAATATTAGGGACAACCTTGTTTCGACTTCTGTTAATCCTATACAGATATGCGTTTATGTGTTACAGTCTACACATCTTGATCCTTCTCCAAGATTTTACCACATCAAAGTTGTAGTACTTAGTACAAAAGTAGTACAAAACAATAGCACAGAGGCAGAAAAATGACCAATTAAGTGAAATCAGTTTAATTTACATAGATATCAAATTGTGTGCATACACTTGTTTTGAATGGGGATATTTATTTCTAAAGGAAAAAAAGGTAAATTATTTCCATTATATACTCCATATGTATATTTATTTACATTTTTATATACATTTATTTATTTTGAAAAGGTCTCGTCCCGATAAAGCGGTCCCACCTGTGTCCCGTGGGGATTTCCTGCCTCTGGCGTGATGACGTAGTGCAGTGGGGGGATTTCCACCGTCGGCCTCAGCCAATCAGAGCGCAGCTACTACGGAAACGCTGAAAGAGGCGAGCTGCTCCTCAGACTCGCTCTCCAGTCGACACATGGCTTGAAGTCGTCCCAACATCTGTCCACCTCGACACAGACAGTCGGAGCTGTCCCACAGCCTGGACCAGGCTCTTCCCCCGGCTCTTCACCCCACAGAGAGCGACACACACACACACTCACTCACATACTAGTTGGCACCGTTTGGAAAGTTGTGACGGAGGCCAAAGCGGTTTTTTTGGCTGCTTCGAAAATTTCTCGCATGAGATGAAAGACATGGACACCTGCAACGGTAGGTCTGAAGCTCAGATCCCTGGTTTCACAGTGTGTGTGTGTGTGTGTGTGTGTGAGCAGAGCTGGATAGCAACAGGTTTCATGTGACGTCGAGTATCCGTATCCCCAAGTTACCACACATTCATTTTTTTGTAATCAGATTACTGTTACTTTGGTGAAACCAATGACAAATGAAAACATGGCGGGATTTTATAGCCCGTTTTTCGCGTTCATTTATGTCTGCACGGCGTGACGTCATCCGACGTCTGACGTAACTGAATGTTTTCAGTAACGGTTTGTTGTTTTGTTTGGTTACAGCGAATAAATAGCAAAACGAATGAGAACGACTAAGTTAGTGTCCATACTGTTAGTGGAGTAATTCAAAAGATTAAGGTAATGTCACATACATTTGTTAATCTGGTAGAATGTGTATTAAAAATATTGCATTATAAGACGTGTTTTTTTTGTTATCTGTAATGAAATACACTGTAAAAGTAACCTTCTTAGCTGTATGTGTGAGTGTGTGTGTATGAGAGAGAGGGAGAAAGAGCTGACATCATCAGCAGGCATGTGATTTGTCAGAGTGGAGGAGCCAACACCCTCCAGTCTGCTCTCCTCTCCTCTTCCCTCCCCTCCTCTCCTATGCTGTACTCTCCTCTCATCTGCTCTCCTCTCCCCTCCTCTCCTCTTCCCTCCCCTCCTCTCCTATGCTGTACTCTCCTCTCCTCTGCTCTCCTCTCCCCTCCTCGTCTCCTCTCCTCTCCCCTCCTCTGCTCTCCTCTCCTCACCTCTCCTCCCCTCTCCTCAGTCCTGCTCTTCTCATCTGTCTCTGCTCTGTCTGTCCCACAGTCCGAGCGCTGCCAGACTTCAGCGAGTGTCCCCTCGGTGAGTGTCCCCTCCTGTCTCTGCTCTGGCTGGAGGCCATGCCAGCCTGTGTATGGGTGTGTGTGTGTGTGTGTGTATAAGTGTGTGTGTGTGGGTGGCGGTTGTTTCTGGAAGGTGTGACCTGAGGCGACCTCACGCAGAAGTAGACTAACATTAGCACTACTTCTGCTTCCTCCCGCTCTCGTGTTGTTGTCTGACACATGCTGCTCCGCAGCCGGCTGCGTGTGGCTAACCAGTCTAAAAGTCCCACAACAGTTATCAAAAAGTTCTCCAGAGGTCTCCGCTTTCTTACGGTGGGAAGAAAAAAACAGCAAATTTCCACTTTTCAGATGCTGGAGACATTTATTTCATTCTCAAGGAAGCGATCACTGCAGTCAGGTTAGTGAGGTCAGATAAAGGAGACGTGATGTGTCTTGGTTTTTATCGTAGGCGTGACCTAAAATGTCTTTGTACATATCGTCTTGGTAGGACCTGTCCTCCTTAGCTCTGGTTCCGGTCCTGGTCCTGGCTCTGTAGAAGCTCTAGTTTCTGTCTGATGGGAAAGTGTCAGACTGAGCTCTTGAACCACAGAGATGGAGGTAGACGCTGCACATGACTGGGGCGGCACTCACCTCACATGTGCCCTGTAGGGTCAACCAACTAACCCACTAACCGCCTCACTGTGGCCTGTTTGTTTTGGTCTTCTCACGTGAACGCATGTGAAGGTGGCTTCAACTGCTTTCTCACCAACATCACTGGCTGGGCTGCAACAACAGATATTGAACAGAAATTGAGAATTTCAGAAACCCCAAAGAATTTGGACTAAATCTCTAAAATCTACTCAAAAGAATTCAGAATTTGTTTTGATGGTTGTGGAAAATGAGTCAGGTTAAGAGCATAAATCAGCCCAAGACAAAACTTTAAATGAGATTTTATACACTCAAATAGTCAAGTTGATATACTGTAATATGCCTAAATGTGTCCAACAATGAGGAAGTTTCAAGACTAACTTAAAAAGTATCAGCCAAACAGGACAGGAGTAGATTAGTTCTCTGCTTCTGTCTCTGGTGCGGTTATCTCTTACTCGCTTCTGTTTTTCTTTTTCTTTCTCTCTCTCTTTCTTTTCTTTTCTTCCGTAGACCTCGTTAATGAGGTCATCACAGAGGACATGGAGCGCCACCGCAGCTTCCCCCCGCCTCCCCCGCCTCCCTGCAGCCTCTACCAGCAGCACGCCGACAACCACGTCACGCTGCACCCCGGCTCCTCCTCCTCCTCCTCCTCACCGCCGCCGGCCCAGCCCAAGCTGGTGGCCCGTGGCACGGCCCACCAGGTGAGAGGGCGGGGGTCAGGGGTCAGGGGTCGCCAATGGTGTTTCTGTCAGGTGTGGGTGGAGAGTGGACAGCGGGGTGAGAGCAGTGATTATATGGTGTAAGGGGCAGATGTAGGTCATGTGGAATGAGTTTCTAACTGATGGTTGTGTACAGAGTGTCAGAGGAGTTGGATGTTTGGGCTGAGGGAGTCCTGCTCCAGGCTGCTGTGTTACTGTAAATGTTACTGTAAACCACGTGTTGTCGGAGCTGGTTATCCCTGTTCTCTCTCAGGTTGTGTCCAGTTCTCGCCCAGTTTATCTCGGTCTGATCTCGGTGCAATACGCCAATGCCAAAACGGGCGCAAAAGGACATTTTTGACAATGTGTTTTGAGTTACTAATCAAACAGAAATGACAGATGATCAGATTTGAGACTCCAAACCTCACATACAACAATCTGAGGCTCGTGTGTCACAAAACCTTGATTATTGTTCAGGACAAACAGGCGTGAGCTGTAAGATGTGTGGCAGGATTTCCAGGAACGTTGTTATCAGACGAGTGCTTTCTGGGCCGCACAGATAAATGTTCAGCGTGTGATTGAGTCAGTGTAGTGTATCCCTCGTGTTCCTTCTTTTTTATTGTTTAACGAACCAGGAGGTTTCAGCCAGACGTCATTCAGTAAATGTGCCGGGCAGGGCAGTGTTGTCAGTGTACACAGCCGTTGTCTGGCAGCCGGGAAGGTCGGGCTCTTATCATAAAGCACGTGGTTTACACTCAGACGTGCCCTGTAATCTGATCAGACTGTAGTGATGATGCAGCCGGAGCAGATAGGTGAGCAGCCCAGGGTGTTAGCAAAGAGCTGCAGCTGAGCAGTGTGAGATTGCTAAATTTGTGGGGTTTTTTGTTTTGTTTTGTTTATTTTTGGTCTGTCAGATAAAGGTTTGTGATGGAGGCTGACACACCTCCCCTGCTTCCTGTGTAATCTGACGCTTACTTTCAGTTTAGCCATCCTTTCTGTTTACAAGCCAAACCCCCCCGACAGGGGTGAAGGGTCACATAGCTCTCCCCGCACCGCGTCTCTCATTGGTGGATCGGCGTCAGGTTGAGCTGACTTCCTGTTTCCTGTTAGCTGGCCCGGTCTGCAGGCTTTTGTTTAGCTCTGGAGGCTCCAGGCTAGCAGGTATGCGGCGCTCGCAGACCCGCGCCGACTGACATCTGTGGCTCGACAGGATATTGTGAAACATGATCTGGTGCAGACGCGTCTCCCACGGCTCTGCGCTAACGGTTTAATGCGCTCTCAGCTCGAGGAAGCTCTGCACAGGCGACAAAGGGCTCGGCTCCTTCACTTCTTTGTTCCCTGCAGGTTTGTTTCCTCATCTCTGCTTAAACTTGGGCTTCACACCGTGATCTTCGTAGAGTTGGCCGCGTTGTTTTGCTTCACTTTGTGTTCGTCTTTCACGCCACATGTCGTCCAGGCAGAGGTAGAAGTGGATGGGACTCGGGACACTCTCTCACTCGGGGAGACGAATGGGCTGTTGCAGGCAGAGAAAGTAAAAGCAACGCTGAGGATAGCGGAGCGAGAGAGTGTGAGGGGGCAACAGAAAGAGCCGTAGAGAGGGGACTGAAAGGGGAGCGTGACGAGCACATGGTTCTCTCTGAGCACTGATGGAAAGCACATGTATGCAGGAAAGTAGCGCTGTGACTCAGTTTTGCTGCTCGTGGATGCAGAATGCTTCACCCACAGTGTCATGTGCTGTAATCACTGACAGACTGATGCTCTGCCTCGCACCCACACTGATGCCTGTGACTCAGTCTCCATCCTCACGTTGTTGTTGTTGTTGTTGTTGTTGTTGTTTTTTAGACAGTAGATGCTGATCTCGCTCAATAGTATGAATGCAAAAAAGTCTAAAAGTGTAGAAAGGTCCAAATGAAAATGCTTCTGTAAAGGCAAGATTCTCTTATCAGCGAGTCAAAGCATTCAGAGAATGAAATCGATGCATTCATTACTGCCTTAGATGGACAATCATTACATGATTTATGGGTGAAAAACTTCTCGATAACAAGTTTGCCTCTTTTTTTTCTATTTTTGAGAGGAAAACTGATTCAGTGGAACTGCTAACGAACAAAAAAAGTGTCAATAAAGTAAGAAATTTGATGGATCACTATGAAACAATCTTACATTGTTTATCCACTGTAAACGTGTGGCACACATGGGACGAAAGCAGAGACATCATCTGTCCGTCACACACACGCTCACTCACACTCACACTTAGAGTCTCCTATCAACTTCAGTGTGTGTGACCTCACACGCTCTCAGAGCCAGACACGCGTCTGCACCCATCAGGCTTCGCTGCAGCACACAGGAAGTGATGTCACACTCCGAGGAGGGGGCGCTCACTCACGGCAAGCCACAGGTCGACAACCGAGGCAGATGCATGGAGCATCATGCACGCGTTAAGACAAATAGACTGGAAAACCACCTCTGAACTCCCACACACACACTGACCTGACGCTCTCCAGCCACCAAGGCAACACAGATTACAGCCGTCGTCTTTCTGTGTTTCTACGTCTCATTAACAAGGTTGTGGCTCTGTCCGCAGCCGATCTGCCGTCCCGGGGAGATGGCTCACCCTGCAGCCGGAGTCTCCGGTGCGTCCCGCCGAGGCCGAGGCTCCTCGTGTCTGCCGGGCTCCAAGGCCTCGGCCGCCGCGTCCTCCCAGAACCAGCCCGGGGACACGGCCATGCTGGAGCGCATCCTGCAGAAGCCCAAGCTGGTGGTGGTGGAGGAGCCCAAGGAGAGAGGCATGAGGTTCCGCTATCAGTGCGAGGGACGCTCCGCCGGCAGCATCCTGGGGGCGTCCAGCACCGAGACCAACAAGACGCAGCCTGCCATCGAGGTGAACACACACTCTGCTCCAATACAGTTCCAGCATCCATAGTGTATGTGTAGCATCAGTGATGCTATGGAATAGAAATGTAAAGACAGGGTCTGGAGTGCTAGTGAGTTGTGCGAGGTGGTGCCAGAGCAGAATATTGTATCAGATGCAGAAGGAGAAACACCCAACAGTACAGTATACATATAATACATGGTAATAATGTCTGGTTCTTCCTCATTATCTGATCCCTCTTCAAACATATCAGGCTGGACGTGCATACTCTCAGCTACCACTTAGTTCTGGAAAAAGTTGCTCCGCTCTCGTGTTTAGAAAAGACTGTGAAGTAGGTGAGACGGCCAGATGAAGACGCAAAAAACAACAGATTCACGCTGAAATGGACCATGATATTCCTTCCTCCAAAAACAAAGACTGCAAAACAGCATCTCTGACATTATCTGATGAAGCTCGCACTCCGTTAGCTCCGTAGCTTCTGTCTTAGCACCTGAGAACAGAAACGTTTTCCTAGAAAACTCAGCTGTTCTAGGTATCCTCCGTAGCCTTAAAGGAGGTTTACTAGCTCGCAGATATCATCACGAGGGGTTGTAAGCAACCACACTTCACTGTGTCTGATCTTCACACCCGAGCCCCCGGTAAGAAGGGAGGAGCTGAGAGGATGTGGGTTGTTCTAGTCAATTAGAAAGTCCCCACAAATCCCAGCCTCGAGCGTGGTCAAAGACAGGCGGTTTATGCCCGTACACATGCACACACCCCTCGTCTTCATCTTCATCCTCACCTCACGCAAACACCAGCAATAGAAACCACATTGGAGGGCGTGAAGAACTGAGGCGAAAAGTCAGGGACTCTCTGCAGTCTGTGTCTTGACATAAAACCCACATCATCTCGGTGAAGAAAGCTTTCGCTTTGAGCATTCCTGCTTTATGCATGAGGTGATAGATGACTGGTCTGAACTCCGTTGCCTAGCTTCACAATCCCAATCAGGTCGGAAAACCTGCACGGTCTAAACGTATCAGAAGGCGTGCGTAGGCGGCCCTTCAGCCAGATGTGGTCGGCCTGTGGCTTTATGTTCAAAACAGGTTTATCTGGCAGCATCTCGCCCTTCATATCAAAACCTATTGTGGTGCCACAGAAGCAGCTGCCCTCTTAGCTATAGACACCGTCTGCTTTCATCTGCTATGCAGAGCCATGCTGCCACTCACAACGACAACAAACAACAAAGCTTCCGGATCCTTTCATACAAACAGTACGTGTTGTCATGTCCACAGGGACAGGTGCGACTCAGACAGCTGTGGGTGGTGTCTGCTTAAACCCAGTTTGCTCAATATTTTTATATTGTGTGTGTGTGCATTGTCTCTCTCTTAAATCTCCCTCTCCTCCTCCTCCTCCTCCTCCTCCTCCTCCTCCAGATTCAGGGTCCCATTGAGCACATTAAGAGGGTGACCGTCACCGTCTCTCTGGTGACCAAAGACCTGCCACACCGGCCCCACCCTCACTGCCTGGTGGGCAAAGACTGCCCCAATAGTTCAGGAATCTGCGTGGTCTCATTCAACCCCCACAGCACCCGACGCCACAGGTGCAACACCTCACATCCTGAGCATCCTCAACATCACGCGTCTCTGTAGCTTCCATCCTAACCACGAGTGTCTTCTTGCAGCTTTGCTAACCTAGGTATTCAGTGCGTGAGGAGGAAAGAGCTGGACGTCTCCCTTCAGAAGAGAAGAAGCCAAAACATCGACCCCTTTCAGAGTAAGAGTCCACCCCCGCTCACTGCTCCGTACTCCGTTACATTTGGATATTAAACCTTCTCCTCTTCTTCCTCCCTTTTCGTCCCTCAGCTGGCAACACCAAGGGCATCGAGGACATGGACATGAACGCCGTGCGTCTGTGTTTCCAGTGCGAGCTGGAGTGGGACGACAGCAGAAAAGACTGTCTCAGCCCAGTGGTGTCCAACCCCATCTACGACAAGAGTGAGAGAGCGGCGAGCGCTGTGCTGCGTCCAGAGGCAGGCCCGGGCCACTTCCATCCCTAAACACCTCTGTTTCCTCTCTGTCCAGAGGCCACCACCACATCGCAGCTCAAGATCAGCTGTCTGAACCAGTACAGAGGCTCCTGCGCCGGCAAAACCGAGATCTACATGCTCTGTGACAAAGTGCAGAAAGGTGTGAGGAGGCTCTCCTGTCACCTCTGTTCTGATAAGACCAGCCAACAGCAGCTGTGAAGCGTGGGAAACATTTCGACTGTGATGATGAGATGGCTTTTTTTTACTGCCACAGCACTATAATTATGCTGCTTTCTTTGTTCATTCTTTTAAAGTGGGTCAAATGTTGAGAGCTCAAAGAAGTCTTTCTCAGTGCCATCACCCACTGTCTGAAGCTGTGTTTGTCTACTTGCAGGTTAAACAGTGTAAATAAGTTCAGAATTTTCTTAGAAAATGGTGACGTTTGGTGATGTTTGGTGAGCAGCCTGGGCCAGGAGGAGATGCTACCAGCGGGCTGAACGTTTTGTTTGTTTGCCACAGATGACATCGAGATCATCTTCAGGCACGGCTCGTGGAAGGCCAGCGGGGAGTTTGCCCAGACGGACGTGCACCGGCAGATCGCCATCGTGTTTAAGACGCCGCCCTACCAGGACCAGGACATCGGCGAGGAGGTGGAGGTCAGCGTGTCGCTGCGCCGCCTCTCCGACCAGATGGAGAGCGAGCCCATCGGCTTCACGTACCTGCCGCACAACCCGGGTCTGTAGGCCGGCCGCGCTGCACCCCCAAACTCACACGCTCCCCTGCTGTCGCTCTGGAGATGATCCGTTTTTTTCTGTTCCTCGATCCAGATCCGTACGAGGTGAAGCGGAAGAGGAAGATTAAGTCAGACATCAGCTTCAGAGAGAAGTCTTGTGGGACAGGTGAGAGGATGAAACGAGCAGCGTTTTCTATGTTTTTGTCTTGTGACAGCGTTATAGCGTGAAGCTGTCAAACTGGTCAGACCAGAGAAGCTGCATGAAAGAGACAGGTCAGCTGGAAAGGAATGAGCTCAATGGGAGTCATTTTACATCTTATTAATCCTAGTTTAAATTCAGGGAAACAGCCCCGCTGGTGTGAGAGGAAATGTTCTTAATTGCAAAACAAATGTAAAGTAGTACGCTGTACATTGGTTAGAGGGCTACATGGCAAGAACCGTGTTTGAAGTGTGAAAAAACCTCTTGGGAAAGCTGGGGAATGAAAACTAAAACAAACTAAGACAATATTGCATACTTTCTAAACCAGTTTCAGTCAGTGTGGTTGAATTAATTTAGAGTCGAATCTCATCACAACACTATTACACCACAATAATAGTAATAATAATAATAATAATAATAATAATAATAATAATAAACACTGACACATTAACCTAAGTGTGATGCACTACAGTGCTGCCAGGTTACATTGTAGCAGAACTACTACTACTACTACTAGTACTACTACTACTACTACTACTACTACTACTACTACTACTAGTACTAGTAGTAATAGTAATAGCAGTAATAGTACTACTACTACTACTACTACTAGTACTAGTATACTACTATACTACTACTAGTACTAGTATAGTAGTATAGTACTAGTAGTAATACTACTACTACTACTAGTACTACTACTACTATCACTACTACTACTACTACTAGTAGTACTAGTAGTAATAGTAATAGTAATTGCAGTAATAGTAATAGTAATTGCAGTAATAGTACTACTATACTACTACTACTAGTACTAGTATACTACTATACTGCTACTACTACTACTAGTATAGTAGTATAGTACTACTACTACTACTACTACTAGTACTACTACTACTACTAGTACTACTAGTACTAGTACTACTACTACTGCTACTACTACTACTAGCACTAGTATAGTAGTATAGTACTAGTAGTAGTACTATTACTATTACTACTATTACTACTACTACTACTAGTACTACTTACTACTATTACTATTACTACTATTACTACTACTATTAGTACTACTACTACTACTAGTACTAGTAGTAGTACTAGTACTATTACTACTATTACTATTACTATTACTACTACTACTACTCCACTAGCTCTATGGAACCTCATACATGGTTGCCATGGTGATGACAGAGTTAAGGGAGGTGAAGTACAGTACCTGTATGGAAGCTTTAATCAGGGTTGCTATGGTGATGATAGCAGAGTGAAGGGAGTGTTGAGATCCAGCAGCTGTAGGGAAGCTCTAACCAGGGTTACCATGGTGATGACATAGTGAGGGAGGTGAAGTCCAGCAGCTGTAGGGAAGCTCTAATCAGGGTTACCATGGTGATGACATAGTGAGGGAGGTGAAGTCCAGCAGCTGTAGGGAAGCTCTAACCAGGGTTACCATGGTGATGGCAGCAGAGTGAGCGTAGGTCTCTAACTGCAAGGATCACATGTCTCTCTGCCTCACAGCTGACCTGCTGTGACGTTCCTAAGCTGTGTTGACTCTGTAACGTGGTCTGTCCCTCAGCAGCCAGTGTCCCTGCGGTGGAGCTGCCCCTCTCCTTCCCTCCGGCCCGGCCCATGGCCACCGAGGACAGGTCCTGCGCCGCGCCGCTGCCGGGGCCCTCCTCCGCCCTGGGGGACATGAGCTACGGCGAGCTGCAGGACTCCAGCAACGGCGCCGACGAGACGGTCATCATCAACCAGCTGCTAGAGATGCCGGCGCTCTGGGAGATCATCTCCGACCCCAACTTTACCTCCATGGCCTACGAGGCCGACCCCGGGGCCGGGGCCGGGGCCGCCTTTCCCGCCATGGACACGAACGTTGCCATGGGCTCGTACCCGCAGGACTTCTCCCATTACAACGACCTGCAGTTCAACATGCTGGTCATGGAGAACCAGACGCCGCAGACAGAGGCGCAGGACGCCAGCGATGTCCAGGTGAAGGTGGAGGAGGAGCTGCTATGAGGACGGGGACCGCCGTCTTCTGGTTCTTCTCCGTGTCCACGTTTCTTTTTGGAACGCTTCAGCACTAGCAGTCCTCTCATCGAGAAAGCAGAGCAGCACATCGTCCCTCCTGAGTTTGAGCCTAATGAGACGCCCCCCACGCCGTCCTCTACTCTACTCTACTCTACTCTACTCTACTCTACTCTACTCTACTCTACTCTACTCTACTCTACTCTACTCTAGTCTTCTCTACTCTTCTCTTCTCTTCTCTTCTCTCCTCTTCTCTGCTCTGCTCTGCTCCTGGGCTGTGACTGAGGTCCTGGCGGGCCAAGGCCTCAGCGAGCGTCACATTCCTACACATTAAAAGAAGTGCTGCTAGCATTAACACGAACTCTCTCACGGCCAGGACGCAGTGAGCAGTGGGCGCTGAGATCAGTAGGCTGACATTCCTGTCATGTTTGTGTCTGTGTTGTTTGCCTCTACGTGGTGAAACGGCCTCTAGACTCTCTAGTGCGCCGTGAGGATCATTGTCTGAGAACCCTCCACAGAGATCGTTTGCTTTTACTCTACACACCAGCTGGCTTTTAAAAAAAACATTTAACCTACTTTACTGCCATAGAAACAAGCTGTCCGCGTACTCGTAGCTCTGTCTCTGTCATTTCCTTTTGTTCCGTAGTTTCACTCGAGTGCCGAGAGTCTTCATTTTCACTCACGCCTTGTGCTGAATGCACCTCCGCCCCCACAATGTAGTACAGTAGTGTCAATATTACAGTGCCCAGTGCGGAAATAAAATCTCAATACGTGTTATTTTTGTCTTGTCTTTACTTCCCCTGAAACTGGCCGCCGCTCTCTGAGACGGTTTGTTGTCGATGTGAGGAGGCGAGGGAGAGGAGGCGAGGGAGAGGAGGAGGAGAGGAGGAGGAGGAGAGGAGGAGGAGAGGAGTGTGACCCGTCTCCCGCTGCCTACGCACATTCCTGACCTGCTCGCTCACTTACAAAAACAATGAATCTTGGAAACCGGCTTTAATGCTTTTCACATCTGAGCTCTGAATGCCATCACGCGTCACAAGACGAGAGCTGTGACTCACTGGGATGAGTTGAAGAGAAGCGTCCCGAGCCGCTCGCCATCATCTCACACCTCCGGGGTCAGATGAGTCACCGCGTCCTGACCGCACGCACCACCTTCGGACTGAACAACAGCGTCCTCAAAGAGAGGGAAAATTCTCCGTTTCTCCTTTCGATGCGTGCGGTTTCTGCCGAGTCTTTTGAATCGCCGCTGGATTGTTGCGAAACTTTGAACAAAACATGAGGAATTTTCTTAGATTGAGACAGACGGGGAAACCAGCCCGGCTCCACAGGAGCTGGGGCGCTGAATACTCTGTGACTGAACCATTATCATTTTCATGCCACCGCAAAAAAACTACAGAAAAAACATGGCATGTTCCGACTCATTGACCACAATATCGACATATGTATGAGCAACAACTGACCTTTAGCTCTGAAAACTGTCTGGATCGTTACACAGGTTCATTATAATATCACAAGGTTGTGGATAAAGTTTAAGATTAGTCAACATGCTATTCTACGTACAGCAGAACTCACACAGCTAGTCTGGAAATGACTGAATGTTGGTTCCTCTTCTCTTTCTTTTTTTGAGTGATATCACTCGATATTTATATTCTGCCAGTTTGTTACAGGGAAGCTACGAGATAAAGGGAAGTGACACAAAATTTGCCCCTGAGAACCAAAAGGATAGATTCAGGGTGTCACATTCACTGGAGATGCACTGGTCTACCACTAAATAGCCAACGATAACACAGGAGGAGAATACAATAGAAGCGATAACACAGGCTGTAGCATCCGTCAAATACCAGGGGACAATGTAGAAACGTCCTTCACAAGTTCAGATCCCAAGGAAACCTCTCCAAAATGGTGATTTATGTCACGGATTTCTACTTTATATTACCAACCCTAACCCAGAAATACAACAAGCTGAAACCAACAGATAATTCTGGCACTTTACAAAAGTTAGAACTTGCAGAAGTGTATCTTGATGGACCTCCGGCCTAAATGATGAGTGTGATGGTCAAAAACCAGTTCTGCTAACATGTTAGCAAACAACAGTGGTATGATAAGTGATGTCTGTATTTATCACTCTCAGTCAACCATGTGTGTGTGAGGATCTGGTTACCTCAGGTGACACTGTCTTTATTGGAGCGGACCACACCTTTCACTGTGGACCAGGTCACACACACACACACACACACACACGCACGTGCACGCGCACACACACATGTTGGCTCAAGGCCACCTGGAAACTCCGCTCTGCTTTCCAGGGCTGTCAGTGAGGCGTCCACAGAGAGAAGCGAGCTGTTTCCTGTGAAGCGAGGCCGCTCTCGCTCTTCCTGGGACACATCCGGACCTGTCCGCGCTCTCAGCTGTCACACATGGTCTGTTATCACGCTGGTGGGAAGTCAAAGTGTGTGTGAGGCTCCCGTGTGGGCTTTTAGAGACACCTCACCTTAAAAACAGAATGAATACACCGAGTAAACAAAGAAGGAGAATCCAAAGTGTCGCCCTTATCATCGGTGGTGTCTGGAGATAGTCTTATCTCTGTTTAACGTTACGCTATCTGAACGTTATCGCAGTGAAACTGGTCTGAACTACACATAAGCTGCGAGTGACCACGAAGACCAAGAAAAACATCTGTTAATGGTCAGAAAACCTTGAGCAGCAGAAATCATAAAAACTACAGGAACGATCTACTCGAGCGAACAAAGTCTGGAATAAAAAAGAAAAATCTTGAAACAATCTTCATATTTCACATGCATGTACACATCCATCATCTCTCAGACCTGGGTAGGGTGGTGGGGGTTCACACACACACACACACACACACCATTCACTCTCACACCTAAGTGGTCAGTTTAGAGTCCTGGGTCGACTTTAACATGCATGTTTGTGATTTGATCTGGAAACCCCACACATGCTAAAGGAGGACGTGCAACCTCCGAGCAGGACGTGAAGCAGTGTCTCTCCTGCCGAGACGCGTCAGCACTAACCACCGATCCCCGTCCCAGACAATCGCTCCAGTGACCTCGACCTTTGCTTCGTCAGTGGAGACCCCCTCCCTTCCCCGTCATCTATTTTTGAACATCCAGACTGACGTATTGGAGCTCGTTACCTTAGACGTACAGCGGCAGCTTCTCCATCCCGACCCTCAACTGTCACCATCTGACGTGGCGGCCGTTGGTTCGAGGCTGCACGATGAGTCATGTTGTAGTGGAAACTGTTGAACAGCCACGTTATGTAATGGAAACGCTTAATAAATCATGTGTGTGTGTGTGTGTGTGTGTGTGTGTTTGTTTGTGGTCTCTCACCTCAGGAAGGGGAGGAGGAACTTTCGCTGTGTGTGTTTCTCTCAGGACTGCTGGGAAATCAAACACATTTCAGGAAAGCGGTGACACTGTGCAGGGCCGGGGTGAGGGGTGTGTGTCACATCAGGACACTTCACTCAAACATCAGTTTTGTGCAGAAGCGATCGGGGATGATCGTGGACTGGTGAACGCACCACACGCTTGCATGACTGCTCTGTATAAACACAAGTATCTCATCCAGTCAAATCAGCAGATTAACATATTAGATAGAGAGCTAGAGAGACGACTTCATTCATCCCCAGGGGGAAATTAGGTTGTTGTAGTGGTCCGGTATATTTGAAGACGAAAAAAATGAAAATAAAACTGCAAATACAGATCCAATGGCATAAAATACTGAGGTAGCAAAAGAGCAAAGATAAAATCCAGAATGTGTCAAGGACACAAGTATGTAGATAGGTAGGTAAGGTGCAGCAGCAAGATGATGGTAATAATAGTGATGGTTTAGAGGGTTACTGTACTAACAGTATATAGTAATATATGTAAAAGAATATGTAGTAATACTGTAGAAATACTGTCTGTAGATTGGTGTGATTCCTCAAACTCCTCTAAAAGGAATGAGGACCAGCAAGCCAGGTGCCTCCAGATCGTCTGACACTCGCTTTCTGTCTGTTTGTTTTTGATACGGATCGTCTGCCCATCACTGCAGTCAGGGGTAATTCCACGCCGCTCAGGCCGTGTCTAAATAAGGAGTGAACCTCTGTATTTACAGGTGCGGCGCTCTCAGCCCCTCTGCGTCTCTCGTGTCGGGTTTCAACACCCACGGGAGTCCCCAGCAGCAGCAGCAGCAGCAGCAGGGACTCCCCGCCTCACCGACACAGCCTGGGCTGTTAAAGCCCGGAACCTGCACGGGCGTCGATGCATCCCCTCTGTCTGGTCTCTCCACCTGCCACCTCAGAAGGACCTGAGCCCTGCCCTGGGGCTGCAGACTGCAGGGTTAACTGAAGACACTGCTTTCAGTTTGCAGTTTGACTCTGTGTCTCTGAGGAGGAAACGTTGAGGCAACACAGCCTTCCCACAGCCTCCGCACTACTTAAGACTGCTGGAGATAGCTTTAAAATACATTGGTTTAATGGACAGATTTCATAAACAGTCAGGTCAATGATATTACAATAGATAATGGCAGCATAGTTATCTAATACTCGTTGAGTAGTAGATACTGTACTATCATATCTCTGCAGCATTTACACTTCCTAGCCCCTGGACACTGATTCTGTGCAGCCTGCTCTGTATCTTCTTGTTCGTTCGGTCTGTGCACATGAATGTGGATCACAAGCCGCTGGATGCCTCGCTTTCCCTGGGGGTGCGTTACGTATCTGCCTACCTACATCTCAACCCGTGTTTGTGTCCATCTGGAGTTTGTAAGTGGTGCCTTGGTGTTTGTACAACTGTTTCCAGTTATCTGACTGTATCAAATGGCATTTTCCTCTCATTTCAGTTGTTCTGACTCCATCTGTTGGTGACACACAGACATAGCATCATGTGATGCACACGTTCAACATGCTTTACTGAACTCTAATTAGATGAAACTATTGGTTCAGTGCAGCCATGCATTGGTCATTTATATGCTGATTGATGCATCTTCTTCTTTGATTCGGTCACTAGTTCGGTATTAAGACCGGGAAAAGTAACAGAATTTAAAAGGAGATTAAGAGGCAGCCCCAGTCTCTATGCTGAGCTAAGATAAGACTTCATCGACTTTATTTATCTGGGAAGTGGCTGCTAGCTCAAAAGTCAAAAATCAAACACTGAATCCTGTGATTAACTAACAGAATCAACACATGGATCAATGGAAAACAGATGAGCAGAAACCAGGTTTAAGAAACAAATAACAATCTTTTATTCTTATATAACCAGGGTGGAGAGTGTGGACTCTCACTGAGACTCCTCTTTTCATTTATAAAATGTCTCCCAGATCGCCCAGATCTTGTTTGCAAGGAGTAATAAATAAACAAACAGGATTCCAACTTCCACTTTTGCATCACAGCCAGTTCTCCTGGGTTGCCAGATCAGTCCTGAACTGGTTTCAGAAACACCTGGACTCCCATCACCACCTGGAGAGGTTTGACATGGTTCACTCTGAAGCTCAGCCTCTGGTCCCGCCCAGCTGGTTCAGGGCATCACTTCTTCTCCACGAGGACGGGCTGAGAGAGAGCCTGGACGCGCAGCTCCTCCACCAGCTTGTCCACGCAGGCCTTAAACAGAGGCTCAGGCTCCTGGAGGGACCACAACAGAACCGAGTCAGGACAGAAACAGTGTTTACCGAGCAGCTTCTTCTGCCTGGAGAGGCTACAGAGGTCTAACAGGTGAAATGTTATTATGTTAAGAGCTGCTACCTTGTGTTCCAGCAGCCTCTGCTTCTCCACAGCCTCCTCCAGGCTCAGACCCACCCACTCTGCCTCCTCCTCCGGGACCTCAAAGTGCTGGTTAGAACCAATGAACACAAGAAAAGAAAACAGTTAAAACTATTTCAACTTTGTGGCACAACTCTGATAAGTAATAAGGCAGCCTGATTTCTATAAATTTTCAACATGTTTCGCAAATACCTTATTAGAGCTGCAACAGCTTGATGCCTAATCAACTATTGCATTAACCGGCAACAATTTTAACAACTGATTAAAGCATTGAAAACATGCCTTGAGAAGCATTTTAAAAGTCAACAATTTCTGATCTGAACCGAAAATTACATTTACAGGCATTTATAGATGGTAGTCTGGTCTTTGTGAAACAGACATTAACAATTTTTCCCCATTTTTGCATCTTTTTAGAAACCAGACAATTAATTGAGCGTAATTGACAGATTACTCAATAACAACAATAATGGTTTGCTGCAGTCCTTTACCTTGTATTTGTTGTAGACCTCGTCTCTCTTCTTGGGGTCATTCGGGTACAGCTCTGTGTCTTTGCGTACCAGGCGAAGCAACATGGCTCTTTTCAGGTCCATCCCCAGCTTGGAGTTCAGGTCTTCCTTCGGTGTCTAATGGGGGAAACGACACTTTTAGAAACCCAGAGGAAAACTGTATCTTTCATCACACCGAGGAGCCATAATCTGACCTTGAGAATGTAAAAGTCAAATCCGTATGCGGCATCGATGAGGTCCAGGGTGCGTGCTGTGACTGTGATGGTGAACTTGTGGTCCAGGATCTCGCTGTATAACTCCCTCTTGAACAGCTGTGGTTTCCATGTCTTCCCCAGGCGATTCGACATCTATGGAAAGAAAAACCCAGCGTTAAAAACATGACTTAAAGGGCTTCAGACACTAGTATTGTACAAAGTAAATGCTCTTTCTGGAGACGCACCTTGTCATTGTTGGCGTATCTGTAGCCTGATATCCAGCCCTCTCCTCCCCACAGGCCGTCCTGAGACATTGGGGGGTAGTAGATGGGGATCGGGACGTCCTGCACCCGCTCCTTCAGCCCTGTCTTTGGGTTGGCGCGGTACTTGACTCCCAGAGGCTTCCAGTGGACAGCGGAGGGCTCCTTCTGCTCCAGGGACTTGAGGTAATGCTGAGGGAGACGAGCGTAGATGCCTCTCTTCAGCTTGAGGGCTTCCCAGAGTTTGGGGGGGTATTTATGAAGAGGCATGATGGAGAGTCAAAACTCTGAGACAGAATAATAGAGAAGCAGGAATTAAACAACAACAAACCTCCAGATAGTAACTTTAATGATCCAATGCACATTTTGGCATCATCAGACCGCGTATGGGATAGTAGATATTAACAATCACTATTGACATTTATTTCTGATCAGTTTATTTTGGTCAAACATGCCATGACAAGCCATGACAACTATACCTGCACATGTAAATACAGTGTCATCTCTTATTTAGAAACATTTTGTGCAGATTGATTTTCAACCTTTGTCTTCCTTCAACATTGCAGAGGGACAAAGTCGTGAGTATCTGAAACCTTGCATTAAAATGATAACACTAATAATAACACTAAATCAAACAATCCTGTAAGGTGCTGTAGGATTGCTGTCGTTTCAAGGCCTGAAGGCGATTTTGTGTTAATGCAAAGTCAAACTATGGGTGTGATTAATAACTGAATCAAAAGCCTGGATGTCAGAGAATAACTTTCATAACATCCTCATTAGCAAATGGCTAACGCGCACGGCTAAACAGCAGAGCTATTCTTCGGTTTGTTTTGCGACAGCGGATATAAAGGTACAGTCCGGTAGAGTCTAAAATCCACTAAGAATACACTCGAGTGTCTATCTTGCAGAGGAATAAGCAAACAAACCTTTACTTGGAGTTTTCAATCCACGTTGTCCCAAGATCTACGAGGCAAGGACATCACGCATCCATTGCTACAGAGACTGACTTCCGCATTGGGCCACAGACAGAGGAACGTGATTGGACGGCGGAATGATTCGTACAGATGATTGGCTGTTTAAGGCTGACGTCACATGTGGTGTCCGGTAGAAAGCGGTAGTAAAAGATATACTAAATAACACTAAAATATCGTTTTGGCGAGTGTAAATTAAGATGTGTTTACATGAGGGCGCGCATTTAAGTTTCAACCCTGGAACGAAGTGTTCGTGTTAAGCTTTTTAAAGTAAGAATTAGGTTCATGATAAGCAAATTATAATGATAGACTTCATAATATCGACATATTTCGACTTTTATATGACGCCCGAAAGGTGGAATTGAACCACTCTGCCGCTAGGCAGCTACAGGTTTGAAGCCTGCACCCCGGACCACCGAGGATCATCCGGGCATTTTATAGACCAGCCGATCAGACCCTTATATACCTCACACTACTGAGTATCTTCTCGGTCGTGGTTTTAGTACCTCGTCTGCTTTTTGCTGCTTTATACCTGACAGCTTTGTAATATGAAATACAACGCAGCCAGTAGTGTTCTAAAGCGTAATTATGTCAAATGAACGCGATAAAAGGAGATATTCTGGCTTTATCTAGGTATGCACACTTTGCGCGTTCTGATTGGCTTTCAGAAAATAAAAAGGTGGAGCGACAGAGAAGTTAGATATAGTGACCACAGCTTGGTTAGAAAGCTACAGCGAGCTAGCCTAGTGATTGGTATAGTAAGCAGCTTGGAGTTAGTAGCACAAACCAAAAGAACACACATGGTTAGTACACAGAGTATACAAATAAAACTGTGAGTTTTGCACTGTCATTGCAGTCAATCATATAATTTGATGCATGTTGCATGAAAGTGTAATTCACACTGTGTTGTTACTTCTCAAACTGCAACTTCCTCGCCCAGAAGGTGGAATCAAACCACTCTGCCGCTTGGCAGCTACAGGTTTGAAGCCTGCACCTTGGCCCACCAAGGATCATCTGGGCAGACACACAAGCTCGTTTAGATCCTTATTTACTTCACACTAGCCAGCATCTCCCCAGTCACGGTTTTGCCACATTCTCACATAAAAACAGAAAATGGGAAATAGATTCTGGTCTTTGCTGGGTATGCACTAATTATTCATTGTGATCCTGAGTATTCTTTAAATGTAAGAATGTACTGTATGTTACAATATAAAAGGACTTTTATTTAGATGTCTCATAGTCCAGATGAGTACAGATGTATTCTGTTAATAATGTCTGTGCAGTGACACCATCTATCCAGTATCTCATCTGCTTTGTTGTCACATTCAACATTCAATGTGAACTTTATTCACATATGAAAGAAAGGAATCAAAGAATTTTAGTAGAAAATTCTGAAAGTTAAAGTTTTGCTGAATGACCCTCATGAACTGAACCTGATTTTTGTAGGTGCATGTGTGGGCACACTATCATCTCTTTTTATCTTTTACTATGTGGACGGCATTAGAACATTTATCATTCAAAATGAAATTAAAAAAAAGACACATACTTAGGTATTATAATCTGTTTTACTTCTGTGAATGAATGGATGAAAAACACATTTTCAGGTACAAATGAAGCAACTGAATTGTTCGGTTTTCACACAGTTTCACAGTTGTTATTGCATTGAAACATCTTTGGTGCAGCACCATGTTGACATCACAACACTGACAGAGACACTAACAAGGCACCATGAACAGGCAGTGTTTGAGCGAGGTGACATCCATCGTATCTCACAAGACAGATCGTTCGTCTACTACGTCTTTGGTTCAGACGTCCGTCAGAGGAAGGTGTTCTCGATAACCAGAGTCTGAGGCTCCTCCTTTGTTTCTCCAGCTGGTGGCGCCAGGGGGTTGGTGCCCTCCTCCTCCTCCTCCTCCAGGAGCGAGCAGCACATGCTGGCAGAGCAGGCCTTCCCACAGGCCAGGCTGCAGGCCAGGGCGGGGGGCAGGCAGGGGTCTTCTCTGAGGGCCACGGGGGACGAGTCCGCCTCTGCAGCCTCAGGCGAGCCGGCGCAGGAGGTGAACTCGGGCTGCACGGTGCAGCAGCTCACTCCCACGCTCTGCAGCACCTTGGTCACCCCCGACATCAGGTCAGCACACCTGGACACCAGGAGATGTGACTCAGAGTGGGTCATAAAGCACCAAACAGGACCTAGAATGGTTAAATAGAGTGCTGACCCTGATTCTCTGGTGTTAACTTGGAAGGTGGTTTCAGCAGAAATGCCACAGATGCTAATTGACGAGCCCTTCTAAAATCTGCTTTCAGGTGTGTGGATGTTTTGCTCTAGCCTGCCATTCATGAGTGCTTAAGTTCCTCCCAAACAACAAAGTTTAGCAGCTTTCAGCCTGACATGTTTGATCCAGAATCAGAGGAGATATTGATTAAGAATTGGGAGTATGTGTACACTGACATTTCACTGTCATTTCAGAGATGGATGGTGATTTGTGTCACATTTATATTTTAGATTCACATCCTGTTCCTGCTCAGATGCTCAAGATGTTCCAGTAAGACATGATGTGACTGTGACTGTATTAAACTAATGTGGCACACTCCACAGAGTCTCAAAGGTCTGACACCTTGTCTCATATCAACCAATCAGCATTCAGAGCTCTCTGACACACAGGTCAGACTGTTCCTCCTCACCTGTGTGCGGGGAAGCCGGCCTGGCAGTGCACATGGACCGAGGCCACCATGAGCGACTCGCTCAGCTGCCACACGTGGAGGTCGTGGACCGCCCGGACCCCGGGGACGCTGGCGATCCTGCGCCCGAGGTCGGACACACAGATGTGTGGAGGCGTGGCCTGCAGCAGCAGCAGCCCGTATCTGTGCACCTGCAGGGAGGTGAAGGTGAAAATCACCTTTCACATTTCAGCCACTTCCACTCCGTGTTTTGAGGCCTGTTGGTCGACAACTGACCTGTGGGGAAGCTGTAGTGAGCAGCACGATGACAGCTATCAAGGAGAAGCCAGGGTCCAGGTAAACCAGGAGGCTGCAGGATCCGGAGCCGTGCACACACTGTGGGTGGGCGAGCAGCATGGCCAGGCTGTTGACCAGAGCCAGGAGCGAGGTGCACAGGCCCTGAACCAGCCGGACCAAACACCGGCTGCTTAGAGCGGGCCTCCAAACGGAGCGGAACGACTTCCAGACTGCAGGGTGTGTACTCTGACGGCCTGATGGAGGATCAAAAGGTTGAATGAGATTGAGGAGTAAGATTTCTAAGGCGTGCTGAAACTGCAGATGAATCCCCTTACCTAATCGTGCCACTCCGGTGTTGTCTTTGGAAACCTCTGTGACGTCCTCAGAGCGGCTCAGATCTGCAGCCCTGCTCGCTGCCTCGCAGTCTCTGCCCTCCTGTGGAGCTGCTGCAGGCGGGGGGGCGTCTGCCGCTGGGTCTGGGGTCTGAGAGGAGTCGGGCATGCTGGAGGTGCCCGGGTTACAGAGGACCAGAGCTCCGTTGTGGAGCGAGGTGTCCAGGGCGGACGGTGGGATGGCGTCGAGCGGGACTGGCCCCGGCTCGGCCCGGCCTCCGGCCTCCTCCTCAGCCAAGAAGACTGTGGGGAGACGAACAGAAGAATGAACAACAAACACGGACTCTGTTTGATGTGCCTCGCAGCTGAACATACACTCGGCGGCTGCTTCAAAGTGAAATCTGTCAGGGCAACATCATCGCCTCGGCATGCAGGAGAAGTGAAGTGTAGCGAGAGATTAATATTATGTAACTTCTGTACGACTGTGCTTTCACACTAACTAAGTCCCCAGTAAATGACCTGGATGATACAACTCTGCTTTATACTACATAGACAGTAGATGTATAGTAGTGTCCTCCATCACTTTGATCTCTCTGGGTCTACCCTGCTCCTTCCCTGGTTCCTCACCCTCTATACAACCAAACATGGCCTCTAGGTGCGAGTAGAGCTGGTGAGTGTCATGTGACGTATACTCCCTATGAAAAGATTGATTTGCTGGACTCTGTTTTGTTTATGTAGAACAAAGACTGTGGTTCAGAGCAGCTCCTGATGTAGAACATCTTGAGATAACAATGTTGGAGGGAAGGTCCAGGGTTCAACTCCTGGCCTTCCTGCCTGGAGTTTCTACTTGTAGATGCATGAATTTTCTCCAGGTCAGACCAAAAATGTGTTGAAAGGAGTTGAATTGTAATTCTTGTCCTTTGGACACTGGGAAAAATTCATGAATGATGAACACATACATCATCCCAGTTGTTAATCATATGCTATAAATGCACATTTATCAAGCTCTGCAGAAGCCTGAGTCGGAGCAGGAAGCATCTGAAACATCTAGGAGAGCGGGACTTGAAGAATGGGTTTGAGAATCATCGATCTGGTCTGATGTTACCTTTGTGGTTCACCTCCAGGTGAGACTCCTTCTGCTCCTCCTCCTCCTCCACCTCCCCCTGCTGCTGCAGCTGCTGCTGCTGGTCCCAGGTCAGCCAGAGCTGCAGCAGCATCTTGTGCAGCAGGGCGACAGTGCTGACCACCACCAGCAGCAGGGGGCGCTGTGCCGGGTGCGGCTCCAGGACAAAGCCAATGATCTCCATGGTGTAGGCCAGGCAGAGGGAGGCCAGGAGGAGAGCGGAGAAGAAGGCGCCCACGGTCTGGATCCTGCAGCCGGAGAAGGAGAGGCCGCAGCGTCTGGATGGAGAGACAGAGGGCGGCTCTGGGGACTGGACCCCAGGAGGAGTGATGGAGGAGGAGGAGGAGGAGGAAGCATGTGGATGAGAATCCGTAGAAGAGAGAGGAGCTTTGAATGAACTGGCGGTCTGATGATGAGGAGGAGGAGGAGGGGTGAGGGCCATGCGCAGCAGGATGAAGAGCGTGTGGAAAGCGTCCAGCAGGATGATGAGGGAGCTGCACAGCTGGCTGATGGTGACCTCACACACCAGCAGCAGGATGGTCGCTCCCAGCATGCACCACTGTAGCACCCTCATACCTGCAACTAGGGAGAGAACAGCCACAGCTCAGTTCATTATGAATGACTGAACTGCTCAGATTATAATGTTCCAGATGTTTCCTGGGTGGCATTACATGGATATGTCATGCAGGTGTCTGAGCATCACTGCATGATGCAGGCCAGGATTGACCTCAAGGTCCGAGTGAGAAGCGAGACGTTGAGACCTGGTTCTATGTTGTCTGGTTCTACTTTTGTTTCTCGTCTTTCAAAACTCAACCTCAAACTCTTGTGTCTGAGCTGTTGTATGTCAGTTTTGTGGATTCATTGTTTCATATTGGGATAAAAAAACATACTTATCGTGCTGAAATAACCTTCTATACACAGGAGCACCATGGGTTTGACTCTTTCTCTTCTGCATCCCAACCAGGCTTTAATCAAGGCCAAATATTTTGTGTATTAATGCTATTAACTCCACATACATACATATACATACTCCACACACATACAGGCTCTTTCCCTAACTGGAAAAGCTGAACAAAATCACAAATTCAGTCCTTCACTTTGCTAAAGAATCCAATTGACAGGCAGAGCTGATAATGGGAATGATTTCAATTAAATCTTCACTGAAAACAAGTTGAATGAAGCTGAATGAAAACTGAAAATTTAGCACATGATTCTTTTAGATTTTGCACTTTTATCAAGTACAATTTCAAGGTTTTATCTTGCAAAATACATCAGTTACACTAAAACTACTTGCACTAAGTCTTGACTAAACTAGCAAACACATGCAAACTCCCAGCATCAGTACGAGCAGCACCTACAACACACAAGATAATAAAAAAAGAAAAAGAAAAAGTGCACAGTCTACATTGGTCTCCATGTCATTTTAAAGCTTAATTACCCCAGAAAAGTGGACGTGGCGGCGCCGGCATCCAAAGGCGAGTTGGGTCGTTGGACGTGATCTGTGAGCTGAAATCAGAAAAATGTCATTCATGGTGCTCAGCATCTCTCTCTCTCCCTCTCTCTCTCTCTCTCTCTCTCTCTCTCTCTCTGTCCCACCACACTCCTCCTCTGCTCTAATCACAGTCATGTGAGCTGGGGAGGAGGAGGAGGAGGAGGAGGAGGAGGTGGGTGCGATCGTCCTCTCTTCAGCTGTCCCTGTTTGCGTTCCCTTACTCTGCCGTACAGTCGGTGGGAGAAACCCTTCCTCGAGCACATCCCAGAGCCCACCCACCCTCCGTACGCTCCCTCCGAGCAGATCAAGCGAGGCTAATTTGCACTAATTAAATCCCCATTGTGTTGTCAGGATTACAGATAGCTGATCTGCTCTTACGTAACCAGATCAAGCAGAGAACTTTGCTGCCGTGGACGGGACGTATCGGGCTGCTTCATGTAAAATAAGTGGAACAATCATAAATATGTTTATATGTGTATGATAACAAATATATTTGTCGTCAGTCTGAATTGAGGCACTTTTCTCCCAGTTGTGAAGCAGAGCAGGAGACTCGGATGTTTGATCTCCACTTGCAGCAGGATCAGAACATCATGGATGTGATGGAGGAAACAGGAGGTGCCTAGGAGACCATGAGCACCTTCAGGTTAGGGTTAGAAGAGCATCTTCAGGTTAGGGTTAGAAGAGCAGCTCGGCTCGATAGATAGAGGTCAAACTCTCAGGTCCAGGCTGCCGAAGTCAAAGAGTGTTCAGATGAAGTTTATCTCAAATTCTGGAGGAGATCGTAGAGTAACTGGGTTTGACAGGCTTTGCATTGAACTTGTCTCAAGTGTTTACACTTTGGATGAAACTTGTCCAGATCAGTAATGAAAGAAAAAAGCTATTTAAAAGTATTCTTAGCAGGAGGAGAAAGCATCATTTCCTCTTTCAAAACCCACATAAACTGCTTTAAAATCAAAAGAAATGTGTAGTTTGTCTGGACGAGCACTCGTTCACCCCTGCTGGTTCCCTCTGGAGACGTGAACAGATTATGCCCTATAGTCACCAGAGCAAATATTTCACACTTTTTTCTCCTTCTTTTTTTCCCTTTACGCGCCTGTCTGAACACTGTGGCCCTGGAAGTGACACAATTCGAGCCGACAGTCTAGAAAAATCACAGGAGCCAAAACTTATGGAGGGACCGCAGCCCGACCCAATGGGAGCGGGGGGAGGGGACGCAGGAAGCGTATAGCGTCTCGTACCATTGGGCGCAGCCTGAAACGGGGGGATCTTGTTGTTCTAGAGCATCTTTGTTGCAGTCCACTGGACTGCGAACCAACGTGGCTGACACCACGGATAAATCCCCAGTGTTCCAGCGGCCGGCCAGCACATTCCTGAGGCCCGGATCAGCCCAAGGAAAGACCAGCGAGGACGCTCCGGGTCACCTGCCTCTGGCCCGGATGGAGGATCTTTGAAGGGAGAGAGCTGGGAAACCTACACTCACCGTCTCACTATACATGGCAGTGGTGGCAAACACTGGTATTTACACATCAAACGAGGCTCTTAATCCTCTCTGGTGCTCATTACGATATCAGAGGAGGAAAGCTGTGTAGACAGCATCACTGTTGTAGAATTCATCCAACCTGGATTAATCTTCTCAAACCATCGTTAGATAGATGCTGCTACGGAGCAAAAACAAATGTTTTTGTAGCTTTGTTCATTTATACTATTGGGACACTTGTTCTGGCCCTGAGGGATTTCATTACAGTTGAATTATTACTCAGGAAAACGTGGATATTTTTGTAAGTCCTTGTTATATATTTGCTGTTGTTCCATGTGGAGTTTTGCAGGCCAGAAACATGCATCATGGCAGAGCGTAAACTTGGAAACCAGAACTCCATCAAACTGTTTGGTCTGAACCAATGGATGGGATCGATGACATGCAGGTTATGCATCTGATAATTACTCAATTAATTACCTAATTAACCAATAACAAATCACTAGGAAACAGACTATGTACTCTTTCGCAATCATCCTCTTTCATAAGACGAAGGCAGGGAACACACCCTGGACGGGTCATCCGTCCATCACGGGACACACACACACACACACACACACACACACACACACACACACACACACACACACACACCATTGGCTCTCTCACTCATACCTAGGAGTAATTTAGAGTCTCAGTCAGCCTACAACATGCTCGTTTTTGGACTATGGGAGGAAACCAAAGACCCCAGACCAAACCCACAGAGATCCAGAGAGAACATGACAGGCCCCTGGTAAACTTTAGCTGGTTTACATTTGTTGTGCTCTCCTCTCAGACAGCATTGACCCATCAGTTTCCTATTATAGCGGCTAAATCGGGCGACGCTGCCCTGATGAAACAGGCTGCCGGAGATAAAAGCTTCAACTCGCTGTCGCGGGCCACTGATAGCATAAGGACAAACCATGCCAAAGATTTTAATTACAACTTTGTTTACAATACGAGGACGGACTAATTGCACCATGTGACACACAGTGCAGACCTCTACAAAGAGAGGCCTCTGTTCCTCAGGCTGCTGCAGTATATGATAGAAAACCTTTAAGAGCCTCTTTTTCTACGCCCTCCCTTAGAGCCCCATCAGCTGGCTACGCTACGTCTATTTTCCTTGTTTTCTATTAATTCAGGAAGGATTTTCAGGGGCCGCATTCCTGCCTTCTTGTTCTTCTTGTGGGCAAAGCTGCAGCGATCCCCGGGTCCCAAGAATTTAATTCGCCCTCCTTCATCTCTCAGATGGAAAAATGAATTCCTGTTGCGGGTTAATAAAACCTATGGAAACAACATCCTTGATCCCGGTCCAGGTTCACTCCCTGCTGCTGCTGCTGAGAGGAGTCCACAATCTCCTTATTCCTCACAGAGGAAATTAAAACCAGTTCACCGGGAGCAACAAAAAAAACCAAAAAAACACCCTCATATTGATGCACATTTCAGGCCAGAGTGAAGGCTCACGTGTCTCCCAGCAGAGCCGGGGGCCTGCGGGGTTATGGAGAGCAGTGAACAGAGGGACGACAGGACATTAGGAAATGTTTTATTTCAGCTGGAATCTTACAGGAACCTCACAGATGCAATAAAGACCAAGGGCCCCTCGGCTTCTCTCAGGGAGGAAGAAAGCAGACCTTTGTAGCCCGAGCGGAGGCCGACACGCCTCCAGACTACAGTCACTGCGATGGGAGACACTTCTGCAGCACAAACTTAGCGTAGCACAGCCGACGATTTAGAAACACAAACAGTGGATGTGAAATATCGCATGTTATGAATGGGTTTGAGTTGGGAGGAGAGGAAAACCTGGATAAATCCTTCCAGACATTCATGTTTTATTCAGGAGTCCCATACAGCGTTAGCATGAGTGAGGAACGGTCGTATCCATCTGATTCTGTTGATCAGAGTTTCCTATGATGGCCTCACACTTCATATGGAAAGTATATCATCATAATAGAAGAGGTGAGTAGGCTGAGAAGGTGCTGAAGTACTTTAACTGGAAAATCAAACATCAAAACATCTCTCTGGTACCGCCTCTAAACTTTATTATAACTGACCTGAAGCTAATTTGGTTGATGAACAGTGAAACCAAACCACAGTCTTTCCTTACCTTCAACAGTGACTTTACGGCCTGCAGACGGGCGATAACGCGTAATCCAGGCTGGCCGTCCTGTGTGAGCGCTGTAGTGTCTGGGGAGGCGTGCTCGCCTCTTTATTCGGAGGGGTCACGACCCAGAAATGACCATCACTCACTCAGGTAGATCGTCCCAAAGAGAGCGAGCTAGCTCAGCCAGACTGAGCATCCTGCGTTAGGGGACGGGTTGAACTATCTGGGCTGCCAAACGCTTTAAAAACTTACATTTTCCCACTTTCACATTCTGTCTGATGCTTCTACTGGGACTCTGTTCTAGGGTGGGAGGAGGAGGAGGAGGAGGAGGAGGAGGAGGAGGGGGAGGAGGAGGAGGAGGAGGAGGAGGAGGAGGGGGAGGGGATTAGGGCCGTCTGGAATTCCTTCAGGAACACGCGCTGGGAGACCAGAGCTCCCAGCTCTGACCGGAGGAGACGTAAAGGCAGCGACGCTCCCAGCGACCCAGCGTGAGGAGACCCCGGGGAGGAGGAAGATGATCCCAGATGATTCCAGAAAACATTCACAGGAGTTTCATTCACACTGTACCTACTTTATGAATGTTGTCCGAGTTTTTGTTGGAGCAACCCAGACTGATATGGCTCTTCTACCACTGAGAAAATCCCCAAAATGATGCAAAAAAACCCCAAAACAAACCTTAGATGGACCTGACTTTTCCATAGAAACCTCCTCAGATTATCCTGAAATCTAGAGAGTGGATTTATATGATGTCTGGCTCCCTTCACGCAGAGTTTCACTCATATCGACCTCGTCACAACCTCATTTCCACCAGCTGGACGTCCATCCAACATACGACTGATCTGGTGCACAGTTATCAGCTTTGTAAAGGTTACGTCGAGAAACCGGAGCAAACAACTGAACTTCCTGCTTTTCATTGTCTCTTATCGTCCATTTAAAGAGTGAAGGTAACACACCTGCTGTCCACACGTTTGTCTCTGAAACCGAGTGATTCTCATAGAAACATCCAGTCACCTCATTAGTCATTACATGCATTTATTTGAGAGGAACAAATTTCGCCATACATATCTTTGTGATTACCAGCACATTTCAATTAAGTTAACAAATTATTATTAAAAATTTCTAAAAATTAAAGCAATAACAAACAGTGAGGGGGGGGGGGCAACCTATCTGTTGGGGGGGCGTGGAGCAGGAGGGTGGAATGCTGCTCCTCTTGGAGGAGGGAGAGAGAGAGAGAGGGAGAGAGAGAGAGAGAGAGAGGGAGGGAGAGAGAGAGAGAGAGGGAGAGAGAGAGAGAGGGAGAGAGAGAGAGAGAGAGGGAGGGAGAGAGAGGGAGAGAGAGGGAGAGAGAGGGAGAGAGAGAGAGAGAGGGAGAGAGAGAGAGAGAGAGAGGGAGGGAGAGAGAGGGGGGAGAGAGAGGGAGAGAGAGAGAGAGGGAGGGAGAGAGAGGGAGGGAGAGAGAGAGAGAGAGAGAGAGAGAGAGAGAGGGAGGAAAAAAAAAGACAAACAACAACAACAACATCAACACCACCACCACACCTGCCCGTGTCTGCTTCAGGGACATACTGAAAGCAGGGTCAAAACCAGCACTCTTCACAAAACGAGGCGACGACGTTCCTGTAAAGTTCGACTGACTGGCTTTGAAAACAAAACAAAACAAAACAAAACAAAACAAAACAAAACAAAACAATCGGGAACAGAAAGCACCCGGGCCAGGAGTTGGGTGTGAGGGGCAGCAGGTGTGTCGTGTTGAGCCGCTGTGGGGTCTGTGGGATGAGGCCAGCGGCTCCATCTCCACCTTCTACGAAAACAAACAAAAACAAAAGAGGAAAAAAAAAAAAAAAACAAGAGCCAGCAGCGCCCCCGTGTGGCCACGGCCTCAGCCTGCAGCGCTCCATCGACCAGGACGTGCTGGGTCCGTGCTCCGCTCTGCACCCGACTGTAGGCGACCATTGAATGATGTTCACCCCCCCCCCCCTCCCTCCACCCCCCCCCCCCCCCCCCCCCTCCTCCCCCTCCCCCTCCCCCGCAAAACAAGGAGAAAAAAAAAACTAAACTAAATATTTGCTCTAGTTTGAAACTGAAATATACATCAAAAGGTTTCCGGGGGCTGATCTTTGAAAGCGAAACCCCCGTAAAAATGGAAAAGAAAAGGGGGAAAACGAAAGCCAGAGGGCGCGGGAGGAGAGAAATAAATCATGAAAGGCTCATATTTCTATAAAATAAATACAAAATAACTGATTTCTCAAAGCAGCCAAACAGAAGAAGAAGAAGAAAAATAAAAATGAAGAAAATAAAACGTGACTGAATCTGAAGTGGTGAGCTCTGAAAGGCAACATGAATGAGACGGAGCGGAGAGATGAAGTGAGATAAAGTACCAGTGAAAGACTGGGGGGGGGGGGGCACGAGGGGGGGGGGGGCACGAGGGGGGGGGGCGAGGAACAAAGAAATCATAGTGTCTGAGGTTGCAAAGAATCGAGAGGAAACTAAACGCAGCAAAAACAAAACGAGACGATGAGGTTATTGTTTCTTTCTTTTGTCGTTGTCCCGTTAAACTGTGAAGAACTGGAACAGAAAGACACCTTCGCTCTCCAACATTCACAGGTCCCGGGGAGCAACGCTCTGAGGAGGAGGAGGAGGAGGAGGAGGAGGAGGCGCTTGCTGCTCCTCCTGGAGGGTGGTGGGGGGGGGGTGCTGATTCCTGAGGGGCCAAAGTGAGCGGAGGAGGAGGAGGAGGAGGAGGAGGAGGGAGGTCACTTTGGCAGAGGTCCCTTAAGAGTTTTCTTTTCTTTTGTTTGTTTGTTGTTGTTTACTTTAGGCTCCGCCCCCTCCTCGGGGAGGACGCCGGGCGCACACACGCAGAACGCGGACATTTTAAAAACAGACGCGACAACGTCGTGGCTCCTCCTCGGACACGAGAGCCCGCCACGGCGTCCGGCTCCACAGGCTCCGCCCACTCCTCGGCTCTTTGTGTCCGTGTGTGTGTGTATGTATGTGCATGTGTATGTGTGTGTGTGTTGTGACAACCATTGCTGTTTTGTTTACCCAACTACAGTGGACATCGACACAAGATAGAGAGATAGAGAGAGAGATAGGGAGATGGAGATAGAGAGAGAGAGATAGAGAGAGAGAGAGGGCGAGCGAGCGAGGTCAGCTCCTCTTGCGGTCTTTGGTTAGTGTTTGGTCCTCCCCTCCTCCTGGCGGCCGGCTGCTCCTCGCCGCCCCCAGGCTCCGTGAGGGGCTGATAAAACGTAGTGATGGGAGGAGGAGGAGGAGGACTGTCACGCCTCCTCTTCATCGTACTCAGAGTGTTTCAGTGATGTAGTGTGGATGTCCAGGACTCCTCATCCCTCCCCGCTCCTTCCGCATCCGGATCTTGCTCCCACGATTTGCTTGTAAAATTCTTTCTTTTTTTTTTTTCTCGTTTTGAACTGTAGTGACGCCAGGTTCTCCTCTCGGTCCGTCGTGGAAAAGAAGAGGAAGAGGAAGAGGAAGAGGAAGAGGAAGGAGGAGGAAACAGAGTCGTGTTTGGTGGTCTGGAGTCCGGAAAGAAAGGACAAAAACGTTGTAGACCGGTCACGTAGACGAGCCGGACCGACGATCCGAGAGCTGCTCAGTCCTCAGCCCCTGCACAGGAGAGAGAGAGGAGACGATCAGGAACATTCTAGAAGAACAACCCAGACCACATCAGATCAATATCAGATCAATATCAGATCAATATCACTGGGTCAGTCACTGCTTTAAAGGGAGGTAAATTCCTTCCTCAGTTTTCCTCAGCTTTTTTCCCCACAGTTCCCAAAAATCTGTTATTGTGTGTCTCCTAGGTGTGTGTCTGTGTCTGTGTGTGTGTGTGTGCGTGTGTGTGCGTGCGTGTATGTGTGTGTGTGTGTGTATGTGTGTGTGTGTGTGTGTGTGTGTGTGTGTGTGTGTGTGTGTGTGTGTGTGTGTGTGTGTGTGTGTTCAAGGAAATTCTGATATCAAACAGCTCTGGACACACCATCTTGATTTCCCACTACTTATTATTTTGTATTTCTACCCTCTCCTCCCTTGTGTCTGTATACTGTATTACTATATTGTATACTACATTACTATATTGTATACAACATTACTATATTATATACTGTATTACTATATTGTATACAACATTACTATATTATATACTGTATTACTATATTGTATACAACATTACTATATTATATACTGTATTACTATATTGTATACAACATTACTATATTGTATACTGTATTACTATATTGTATACTACATTACTATATTGTATACTACATTACTCTATTGTATACTGTAATACTATATTGTATCCTATATTAGATGTGGATGGGTCCTAGCAGGCTGGTCCCAGGGCGTCCGGCTCACCTGTGTGAGGTGCAGCCTCAGGGAGCGTCCCTCCCAGTCTCCAGACTGGCCTCTAGCAGCAGCTCCTCCAGCTCCTGGCCGCAGCTCACACTCACTGCCCAGAGCAGCACAACACACCAGGTCAGTCCAGTGTAACGCAACCACAGCCACATGACAGACAGACAGACAGACAGACAGACAGACAGACAGACAGACAGACAGACAGACAGACAGACAGACAGACAGACAGACAGACAGACAGACAGACAGACAGACAAACAAACAAACACACAAACATCACTCACCGTGCTCCATCACGCAGCTGCCCGGCTTGGGGCTTTCAGTGTCCAGCAGGTGGAGGGAGAACTCCGGCTTCAGGCCGTTAGGCAGCGCTGAGCCCACCACCTCCTCCTCCTCCTCCTCATCGTCGTCGTCTTCTTCCTCCTCCTCCTCCTCTTCTTCGTCGTCTTCTTCCAGAGCAGGTTCTTCTTTCTCCTCCTCTGCTCTCACCATTGGACAGGGCTCCTCCGCCTCCTGCTCTTCCTCATCCTCCTCCTCCTTTTCTTCCAGAGCAGGTTCTGCTTCCTCCTTCTCTGCTCTCACCATTGGACAGGGCTCCTCCGCCTCCTGCTCCTGCTCCTGCTCCTGCTCCTCCTCCTGCTCGGTTTGGTTCTGTGATGTTTGCTGCTGTGTTTCTAGTGCAGGATTGACAGTCTGAGTTGGACTCAGTTCGTCTGACTGTTCATCTGCTGCTGTGCTGACCGGGGACGTGGCCGGTCCCCCCTCCTCCTCCTCCTCCTCCTGCTCCTCCTCTCCTCCTGTGGAAGCGCCCCCCTGCTGGGGGCTGTTAGTGCTCTCTGCGGTCTCCTCTGGGAGTGGAGCTGCTGACTCTGAAGGCAGGGCTGGTGCTGGTGGACGTGTGTCCGTCTCTGCCGGGTCTAAAGTGCTTCCTGTGGCTGCCGGAGCCTCAGAGGCAGCGTGTGCTACAGGACCCGGGCCGGACAGGTCACCTCCTGGAGGGGCCGGGCCCCCCCCCTCCTCCTGCTCCTCCTCCTGCTGCTCCTGCTGCTGTGTCTGTGGAGGTGCAGGAGGCGGCTGTGCCTGCTGCTGCTGCTTGGCCTGCTGCAGCTGCAGCTGCAGCTGGAGCTGGTGCTGGTCTGGGGGACTCTCCACCCGGGTCACCATGAAGATCTTGTGTCCCCTCCCCGGGCTGGAGACGGAGATGCAGCGTCCGGGAGACGGAGGCGTCCCCGGAGGAGGCGTGGCCTCCGTGACCGTGATCCCGGAGAGGACGCTGGGCGAGGCGGCGGCCGGGGAGGGGGACGGGGACGGGGACGAGGAGGTGCGTGAGGCTCCGTATCCTGTCTGGGTCTGAGGAGAGGAGGTGCTGAAGCGGGAGGCGGAGTTCGACTTCGTCACCACCTCCTCTTCCTCCTCGTCCTCGGTGTCCGAGTCCGACTCCAGCATCATCGGCGGGACGCTGGTCTCAGCGCTCGGTCCCGACTGGCCGCTCGTCTGTCCCTCTCCAGCTGCTTCCCCCTCCTCTTCCTCCTCTCCCTCCTTCCTCTGCCCCTCTCCCGTCTCCTGCGAGGCCGGCCGCTCCTCCAGCCCCTCCTCCTCCTCCTCCTCCGTGGTCCCGTCCTCGGTGGCGATCTCAGCCATGGAGGCCGACTGCCTCATCTTCTGCTCCGTCTCCTCCTTCTCCCTGGCCAGGATGAAGTTCCTCTTGCAGCCGTTCTGGATCTCGGTCAGCAGGGCGCGCTGTGTCTCAATGAAGCTCTTCACCTGAGAGGGAGAAAGCGGTTTACTGACCCGCTCCTCTGCTCCGCCATTACTCCTCCATTTACACCTTCATCTACGTTTCTCTGATGATCTGCTGGGCACAATGATTCAGAACCTACTCTAACTAAAACACAAGCGTTTCATCCAGACCATATTACCTGTAACTCTCTCGAGGATCTATAAGGATCTAGATAACAATAGGGAATATGATGCAATTGTTTCTGAAACATTTGCTAGATTAATCTCTTCCTAGTTTTGGGGTTTTCACAGGGTTTAACTTCTGTTTGAATGACTTTCAATGACAAACCGTCTTATCCACTCATATTCTTCTACATTAGAGCTGCAACAAGCAATTCTTTTTGCAGTTGTGGTGTCTGTGGGGTACTTTCTCCATAATTTGTTTGGTTTATAAAACAATGAAAAGAGTAAAAACAGCCTAATGTTTCACAAAGGCCAGGATAAGTCTTAAAACTGTCTCACCTCAACCACATTCACTTTTCTGACTGAAGAAACCTGAAAACATCCATGTCTAAGAGGTGAAGGGAGCAGGGATCTCTCACATAATCTGAACATGATTTTGTAACATCATTTCTACAAAATCATCCTCATTTGATGCTGTTGAATCGTTACATTTTAGAAATGATTTTCAAGAAATGAAGCGAAACATCCTTAGCTCTCAGCTTCTTAAACTGGATAATTTACGGTTTCTGTATCAAACGTCCTGGAGGTTGATGGTTAAAACCGCTGTTCAACTCTTTTAGGAGTAAATGAATCCATCACTTGTTGCAGCTCTACTCCACACTGCACCCCCCCCCCCCCCCCTGCAGAAGCCCCCCCCCCCTCTCACAGTCTCTTTCTTGGGCTCCCGGTCCAGGTCGAGGCGCAGCAGAGACGTGTTGACCTTGAGGGCCAGCGACAGCGCCATCAGGCCTCCGGTCTTGATCTCGTTCTCTCGGAGGTCGAGGCGCAGCAGCCTGGGGCTCTCGGCGATGAACTCGGCCACGGCCACGGCTCCTGAGGCCAGAGGGTCAGAGAGGAAATGCATAAGATGAGAAACATAAAGCTGCTGATATGCGGAGGACATCCAGAGGACGTCCCGCGTCCCACCTTCGCAGGACAGCTTGGTGGAGGCCAGGCCGAGCCGCAGCACGGAGCGGTTGGCGATCAGGCCGTCCTTCAGCTTGTGGACGCCCTCGTTGCCCACAGAGTTGTGGCCGAGGTTCAGAGTCTCCAGGCTCTGGGTGCAGGGCTGCAGGGGAGCAGAGGAGCAGAGGAGCAGAGGAGCAGAGGAGCAGAGGAGCAGAGGACAGGCTTCAACAGGGGCACCAGAGACAGAAGACGCCTCCACAGATGTGAGAGATACGAGAGCAAGCTGGTTATCAAAACACTTTTACTTGTTATTACTGGAACTGTGCTGGAGATGAAGAACTTTCTGATCAGAGTTTGACATTTCTGAGAATCTTCCAGGGATTTTTATTATTAATCCGTTAGTTGTTTGCTCTTAAAATGATGTTGACACATCTCCACAACTCAAAGATGTTCAGTTGACACAGACGGAGAATTTTTACTTTATTTCTTGAAAACAGACTTAAAAGTATGTTTTTTCAGTATTCAAAATGCCTTGCTATTATTATCATAGTTGTTCCACTTGTTGATGTGTCGACTCAGCCCTAGAGTCTCCCACACTTGTTGAACTCCTTACGAGTCCTTCCACTGCTCATACATGTGCAGCCACTAACGAGGGCAGACCCGGCCTTCACCTGAAGCCTCCTGGTCTGGGGGCAGGTCTGCCCCCCCCCGCTGGGCCCTGCCTGCACCAGCTGAGCTCACTGGTGGTTTCCAGCCTCATGCATCAGCAGCATCAGCAGCATCAGCAGCATCAGCGGCAGTCATGGGACCTTATCTCCCCCTGGGAATCAGGCTTCAGGGCCATTTTTGTGCTCTCTGCACAACATCTCACAAGCCTCGGCTGAAAAAAAACAAAACTTCTTGGAAGAGCCGGAGAGCGCGGCAGCATTTCATCCTTCAAAAGGAAAAAAAAAACCATCATGTGTGTCTAGAAATAACCGGGCGGCTGTCACAGCTCTCCCCAATTAAAAGGTTGGAGGTGGCTCTAACGAAGCAGCTCTCAGAGTTTCCACACATCCTCCCGGCTGCAGGAGCAGTGATTGGAGCAACAGTTTGCAGAGATAAACGACTCGACCTCTCACTGCATGCACCAGCAGCACAGGACTGAAGAGACTCGGATGATAGGAACAGCTGCTGGGCTGCTGGGACACACAGCCACACCGTACTATAAAGCAAGCCACGTCCAGCTGGTCACACTCGCTGTGGTACTTATGCAGCCAGACGTTAAAACTCGCAGACGGGAGGAGGTGTTTATCTGCTCCGGACCAAGCCGAGGCTGCTGTGACTCAGCACCTGAAACCACAGCCAGGGAGGGAGCGAGGGAGCGGAGATGACGAGGCCATCGCTCAGCCTGCTGCAGCTCGTCCATCATCTGCAGCAGGAAGCAGAGAAATCAAACCAAGGCGGACTGAGAGGAAACGGCCCGGGGCTCACATCTGTCCACCTTCCCTCTCCAGCCAGGAAGGACCTGAGCTCCAGGCCGGGTCAATGACACCTCCACCTCAGAGGCTTTCATCTGCTTCAATAAAAGCTGGATTAGGAAATACTAACATTAAATCGTCTCATTTCTGTTGTTTAACACCTTTACTACTCGATCTGTGCAGTTTTTAAGGCTTTTTCACCATTTTTCTTCGCGTCATATTAGCCCAAGCATCCACATCACGTTCTGTACAACAAATGTAAAGAAACAATAAAGAAAAGTCTGTAAAACATGGATTTTAAATCATTTCTGTGTGTTTCCGGCCCCATTAGTTCCTCTCAAAAGGAAAGGCAGATTGTTGTTTTTGGTTGGTCTGAGCAGCCCCGCCCCCCCCGGCCCAGATAAGAAGCCAGGAACCAGGCTTTTATTTTGGATGCAGAAACCGCGGTGTTAGCGGGAGGAGGTGGGGACGTCCGGCCTCAGCGCTGCTCTCTCACCTGCCTCGCTCTGGGTTTGCACACGGACCCGAGGCGTCCTCTAACAGTGGCCCCGCGGCCGCCAGGCTCCTCAGCCTGTCGGAGATGAAACAGGACCTGGCCCTCGCTGAGGGGCCCGCGCTACATTCACACCACGTCTGCGTCTCTGATCGATGGCCGAGATGAGGGAGATTACTCTGGACCTCTGAGGACGGCCGAACCGCAGAGCAGCAGCTGAACGCACGCGCGTGGAAGCGGACGGGCCGAACGAGGAGAGATACGAGGAGAACAGAAGCAAAACAGACGGCAGAGCTCCATTTAGACTCGTCTGAACGAGTAATGAGGAGAAAATTGAATTCCCCCTGCCTGTGCTGTTGTACACAGATTTGATAAGTGTGCAGACTGGCCTGGCAGTGTGAAAGAGAGCGTGTGTGTGTGTGTGTGTGTGTGTGTGTGTGTGTGTGTGTGTGTGTGTACCAGTGCAGCAGCGAGGTAGCCCATGCCGTTGTGTGTCAGCTGGTTGTTCCATAGCACCAGAGTGACGAGACCTTTCCTCTGCTCCTTCAGGCCTTCACACACGTAGGCCAGACCTGCGACACACACACACACACACACACACACACACACACACACACACACACAGAACGAGCTCAGAAACAGACCCAGCTTCAACAAAACGCCTCGCAAACTGAAAGAAAATGTTTAATCTGAGGGTGTCTGCTTTCACCAGTCACGTTCAACGACAGAGCATTTACTGAGCTTGCAAGAAGAAATATGTTTGAAAGTTGAAGTCCTTTAAGCTACTGCGTGTTGCTTTTTAAGAGAGAAAGCAATAAGGAGTGAGTAGGAGCATCAAAACGAGACTTATACTGACTACTCTCAGCTGACATGAAATGTTCAAAGTAATGATGCTAATGATGTTTAAAACCAAACCTATAGCCATGGATGAATCACTCATTTTATGACTTTTTATGGTTTTTAATCATGGAGCGTTTCCACCCTGACACCAGGCGACGCTCTGCGCTGCAGCAGGTGCTGCTGCCCCCTCCCTGGCTCGTACCAGAGTCCAGGATGTGGTTGTTGCGCAGGTCCAGGATCTGAATGTTGTAGTTGAACTTGAGCAGGTTGCCGAGCTGGGCCGAGTCCTGCAGGCCGTTCAGCTTGTTGTCTGCCAGGTACAACTCCCGCAGGTTCATGTTCATCTTCAGGGCTGTGGCTGTGCCGGGGGAGCCACACACAGAGGGGTGAGTGAGAGGAAGAGCATGAAATGATCAGGCGTTAGGATGGTCCAGCTCCCTACCCAGCAGCATGAGCGGCCTGCCGGACAGGCTGGCGTTCTCCAGGTGCAGCACGGCCAGGCTGCCGCTGATCCGGAGCGCCCGCGCCACGAAGGGAGCCGAGTGGTCCAGCAGGGGGGTGTTACGGGCGTCCAGATACTGCAGAGAACTCGTCTGAGGAAGAGGGGGGAGGCATACATACAGGTAGGCCTCATTACATGGCATAGGACAGTCTTACATAATGTCTTTAATGTGTGCTAAAAGGCACCGGGGAGGATAATTACACGCATTAAGAGAAGATATGGAGACGTTTTATGGGAGTGATGGACGGCCTCGAACATCTGGCCTGCTCACACACAAACACATGTTTTCCATCTTCCTCCTCCTCCTCCTCCTCCTCCTCTGTCCTCTAGTTAGACGGCTTTGATGTTTATTCCTAACTCGCTGTCCTCTCATCACATCCTAGCACGATGACATGGAACGCTGCTGCTTCTTCTTCACACTCGAAACACCGATCACAATCCTCACAGGCTGGAGCAGAACGAGCCCACTCACACTGACGTTCTCTCTCCAGGAGAGAGGAACCGTTTTCATGCATGACATCCACTGTCATAAGGGCCAACATGCTCCAGTATGAAGACTATGAGTGTCTGTCTGTAACAGGCTGAAACATAGTCACAAAGTTTCATCACTCTCCCCATGAGTGCTCCTAATAGTTCAACACAACCTAATATGCAGAAACGAACTGTAACGAGTCGTTTTCTTATTGACAAGCTGCAACATGGAAACCTCAACGAGCCGCTCTTCATCACCCATCAGTTCATTGTTAGAGACAGAAAAACCTGTTTTGTAGAACCATAATTAGATGATTAGCTTCTTACACAACACTTGTGCAAATGTTTCAAATGAAACAGATCTTGGGAAATAAACAAACACGCCACATCATGAATAATAAAAGCGACAGGGTAGTTTCTCAGGACAGGCGCTGAACCTGAGCCAGACTATTCACCACCGTGTAACCTGGAATTGTTGTGTTTGCTCCGAGCATCACCTCAAAGATCTCCCTCGAAGACACGTCACACACATCAGCAGCTGCTTAGAGTGGTCAAACTAACGAGCGGCCCCTCTCTGTCGGGGCGTTCTCTCATGCCTGGAAGCTGACAGATTCATGCATCTAACTGGCAACCCATTGGTATTCCTCGCAGCAGTGAGGGGTGAATAATGAGCGCGGCGTAAAGGGCGCCGGGCCGACTTCAGAGGGCGGCGGGGGCCTCCAGACACACAGCCGCAGCCCAGCCGGAGATAACAATCACAGGAGAGATCGATCCGCTGCCCTGGGCGCAGAGCTACAGGTCCAGACCAGGAGGAGAGCACTTGACTTCAAAGTCAGTGGTATTTAAGAGCAAGCTCGACCTCACTTGGGGAAACCCAGGGAAACGAGCCTGTGCTGTACTAATATGGAGTGCTACGGACGAGGAGATGGGCGATCACGCTCATCTCTGCAGCTAATGGGGGGTCTGGGCTCTCAGGGTCTCACCTTCCTCATCATGTGGGCGGCGGCCTGCCAGCCCCGGGTGCCGATGTGCTTGTTGAAGGAGATGTTGAGGTGCGTGGCCGACTCGTAGTACTCGATCATGTCGAACAGAGCCGAGGCGCCCTGGGGAAGACCAGCAGACCACACGTTAGACAAGTTCAAGACGTTAACCCACCTGACAGGCACGTGGCTGGGGATGCGGTTGCCACGGTAACCGTCTCTCTCTCTCTCTCTCTCTCTCTCTGGACAGGTGAGACAGGTGGAGGTGTTACACTTTACAGGACCATCTTAGTCCAAGCCCTTCACACCTCATTTCTCACATCTTGTCAAGTGAAATCATGTTTTTCCTCAGATTTAGTGTTCTACATTTACATTGTCGACTCTTTCAGTCTCTCTGTTATAACTCATTTTAGATCGTTTTGTAACCACAGGTAACTACAGATTTTCTTGTGGTTTATGGGATTTGTGGGTATCCAGATTCACCTGTAAAACATGTGAACAAATCCCAAAAAATGCATTTTTACATGAAGCTTTTCTTCAAAAATAAGAGAAGCGCTAGAACATTTATTTCACAATTAGAGCAATTCAGGAAGTTAAAACTATCACATATCTTGTTATTTTGTGGAAAATGTTAATCAAGCATTAGAACAACGTATGAGTTACCATTTTGCAACTATGTCTCATATTCTTATATTTTAGCCTGTAATTGCCATTTTATTTGATTGTTTTTATTCTACTGATACTGATACGCAGTTGCAAACTCAGTTTCTTTGTATCAAGTTTTCTGATCTGATTAGTGGAGTTGGTTTCATCTATTCACCACTGAGCTATACATGCCAAACTCCATTAAAAACATGCAAACTCTTGCAGACAAACGTAAAAAGAAACAAAAAACTAAACAGAAAATGTTTCTTTATTTATGAATAGAGAGCAGAGTGAAGTGAAATGTCAGGCGATGCAGCATGTGACCACAGAGTCTTCATCTCATTGAGAGTTTCTGTGGAGCTGAGGGCGCTAGCATCCATAAAAACAAGAGGTGTCCATGACAATGAAGCGGAGGAGGGCTCCCTGGTGGCTCTGCCTCTCTTCCCTCAATCACTTTCATTACATAAAGCGCTATTAGCAGACTCTGGGAGGAAAAAATAGCCGGCGGATCGCCGTGCGTGATCCTCTCTCTTCTAAAATGAGAACAGAAACACTCAGCGTGAGATCCAGTTTCCCTGCTGCAGAAATCCAACAATGAGAGCATTGAGGCTGATGTTAAGTAACATAATCAGACAGGCCTCTGCATAGCGCCTCGTAACCTTTTCCCCTCTCAGTGTGTGTCTGTGTGTGTGTGTGTGTGTGTGTGTGTGTGTGTACTAGGAGACATTAAGTATACACATGTGTTTATCTACAGGGTGGAGGAAGATGAGTCAGATCCAGTCCAGCGCTGCTCTCAGCCTCTCTCCTCAGACTATTTTCTCTGCTTTCATCCTGAATCCTTCCCAGCGAGACGCCACCGCTGCTGCTGATACGCAGCTCCGCCAAACCCTCCTCTCTCTCTCTCTCTCTCTCTCTCTCTCTCACGTCCTCCTCCCATCCGTTTTCTATCCAACTGTCCTTGCTTCTTGCCTCCTCCTCCTCCTCCTCCACCTACAACAACAACACTTCCCCGATATTCTCTCCCTTTCAGAGTCTCATTTCAAGCTCGTCCGAGTGGAGGCATGCGGCTCTGCAGGGACTCAATCACAGACCCATTCAGCCGCCTGATTCACATTTCCGGGCCAGTGCTACATGTTGGGTGAGAAAAGTGCACACGTCATTCTGCCTTTGTGCGGATTATGTGGATCTCTGGTCTGTGTGTGCCTGCGTCTGTGTGCACAAGCTTTGAAACAACAAAGTGTGAATGAATGGAAGCGCCACACGCACTCAACAAACATGCAGTATAACGTCTTATGACACGGTGATGTTGCTGTTTTTGACAGATTCCACTAAGATACCTCAGGTCTTTGTGATCTTCTCTCTAGCTCTCCACAGGAGCTTGTAATTCATATTCCTCTCCATTAAGAGGCTGGCGGTGCTGGGAAACTAACTGCAGGTAATTGGGGCTGAACTACTGACCCAGCTTTGCTAGACAGAAGTAAAATACAGAGCCGTGATTAAAGTGAACCTCCCCAACTAAAGAAACAGGTCCTGTGTGACTCTGGCTCAAGGCTGAGCTTGTGTCTGCGTGTTATTCGACGGTTTTTGGTACATATTTAGTTGTCTGCGTGACAGGAAGTGGTCCGGGTCTGTCCCCTCAGCTCCACACTGCAGCTCTGTGTAGCTGTGCGTGTCTGCAGCCCAGCATGTCCCTAATGGTGTTTACACAAGTGAACATCTAGAGTAATCAAAAAAGCCATGACAAAAAAAGAAAAAAGAAACACTCCACATCCCAGTCGAGCAGCGAGAGGAAAGAGGGGTGAGAGAGTGTGAGAGAGGTGCAAATTAAAGCTGCAAGCTGGAACATTTCCAGCTTGCACAGGCAGGAATGAGGGGTTGGGAATGAAGAAAGAAGTCAGGCTCTCCTTACGTCCTCATCGAGGTTGGTTGATTCCAGGTCTATCACTTTAAACTGGACCCTCTTCAAAATCTCCTCCAGAGACTCGCACGCTTTGTAGTCCAGCTTCTCGCCTGCAGAGGAACACACAGACACATCTTGCTCGACATTTGCTAGCAGCATATCTGATCAAATTTGTAAACAAAAAAGAAAAAAAAGAAGAAGAAGAAAGTAAGAAGCTGATGTGAAAGTCGTCTTCTTACCTTTTAGATCTAAGCATTCGTTTCGCTGCGTCAGGTCTTTCAGTTCCTACGGAAACAAAATAAGAAATAAGTTTGCGTGTCACATGATAAAAGAGGCAGTTTCGTGAATCAGAAGTGGAGGTAAAACGATGTCTTCTCTGCAGCGTTTAGGACAGAGTCTCTGATCCACTGATGTGGAACATGTTCATATCTGCAACCATTTGCACACGGCCAGGAACCAAACTCGAATAACATAGTGCATTTCCTCAGGCGGGTACACAGTCAGGTCAGCCCTGGGTCTGGCTGGTGGGAACCAGCGTCGCAGCAGGAAATGTTAGGTTTGCATCAGCAGCAACATCCTGACTGAACCCTGAATCCATCCTGAAGTGTGGAGTACCAACAATCTGACCCAGGCTCAGCTGACGGAAACACGACCCAAGCGCTCCGTAAAACAAGTTGGGGAAAAATTGCCTTTCTCTCTCACTTGCGAAAGGGGATGTCTGTGTCATCCACAGATCCTGAGCTGGGACCTCTCACCACCTCTGGTCCACCATCCACTCCAACACAAAAACAAGGAGCGCTGCCTCCCAAACTATGTGGCAGCAAATCCCCGTCGGTGCAGTGGACCGGCCGGCCATTCAGCGTGAACTCCCTCACCTCTGCCCCCGTGCCACGCTGCCCCCACGCCTGCCTGCCTGTGTGTGTGTCCGAGCATGGCCGCGATGGCTGCGGCCTCCAGCCTCACTCCTCATGTGTCCACCCCCCCCCCTCCCAAAAATAACCTGGAGATGCTATGTGACAAATGCCACTCGTATAGGAAGCTGCGCTGTGGTGATCAGAGAAAGAGGAGGAAACGCTGCGGCGTCTCAAACCTTTCAGTGCCGGAGGATTTCCTGAGAAGATGAAGTGAATTACAAAAAAAAAACAACGAAAAAACACCTTGAGTTTTCCAGCACTCAGCACCTGGAGTGTTAAAACACACACACACACACACACACACACACACACACACACACACACACACACACACACACACACACACACACACACACACACACACACACACACACACACACACACACACACACACACACACACACACACACACACACACACACACACACACACACACATTTCACAGCAAGACAATCACCTCCGATTAACGTGGGCACCTGCCACTGAGAACGACTTGATCAGTGTGAAAACTTCCAGAGGACGAAAGTAAAGCAGACACACAATGTGCTGCTGTTCCACTGCTGGTTTGACTGTGACTGTGTGTGTGTGTGTGTGTGTGTGTGTGTGTGTGTG
>CM055198.1:21977035-22184535 GCA_029224185.1 Karalla daura
GGGGGGTGTGTAGGGGGAGTGTAAAGAAGTGCTGAGCTCAGCTTGGCTTGAGGCCAGGGGAAGACGCTGCGCCCCGAGCCAGAGAAGTTTCTTCTCAGACAATGATACTTAATTAATCCCTTTTCCCGGATTGTGTCAACAATGCCTGGATTAGCCCTATCTCTCAAATTCTCTCCACGCTGCGAGGGAACGGGGTGTTGGCTGAGACACATCAATGGAGATATAAAGACGCTATCAGATGTCATTTAGCCTCTAATTTCTACAGAACCCCCACATCAATGGATATCATTAGTAACTAGCTATTAAAGGGGAGACACAAACCCACTGGCTGTCTTTCTAAGATCTTAATACATGTCGAGATGAATGAATGGTTGATACAAAAGACCATCTTTATATCCGTTCCGCCCCGTATAAATAGTAACAAGCAATGACATAATGACATTAGCAACATGGCATGAATGGGATGAAACACGTCAGAGGCAAAATGCAGGGATTAGGGATAAAACCTGAAGTGACATAAGGTGATTTTCACTCTCCCCTCTATTGTCTGCCGCTGCAGGTGCCTCTGAATCTGCATCACTCCATCTTCTCTTCCCAAATTGCTTTTAATTTTGATTTGTGTATCCTCCTTTTTTTCACCTCCATCAGACACTTTCCCCTGCCACACCAGACACAGGCGACGTTGTATGCCAGACGCAGACAGTCAAACCACATAATCTCCTCTCACATTTAACACACACATACACACACAGTCCATCCACTCTCTAATCACACTGCCAAAGTCCGATTTCCATCCTCCTTGTGCACCTGTGAGCGTGGATCAAAGAAAAGAGACCATGGAAGAGCAATATTATAGACTTCCATGTGGATAATATATGAGTACATAATATATATTATATATCAGATTGGACACAGGTGGCTAGCTGGGGGGGGTGTTTGGAGAAGTGTTTGTTGAGGTGCCACTGAGTGTGTGATTGAGCGAGGATGTGTGTGTGTTTTAAGGTCAGACGGACAGCGAGGTTAATGTTAAACACTGCCTCAGTTCCTGGTGCCACACTCAACAAGCAGAGGCTGAGGTGCTGGGGTGAAGAGGGAAGAGATGCAATCTCTGCTCGCAGCACAGCAGAGAGGCATTGTTCTCCTGACTGCCAGCAAAAAAAATGGAGCACATCCTCTGTGCTCACAAAAAAAATGATATATATTCATATGTACAAAATCTGAATTCAGGTCAAGTTCAATCCATCCTGACGTTCGGATCCACGTCAATCACTGTGGCGGGATGACTGATGTGCATCTTCAATGCCGTGGAGAGCAGAGAGAGCGTGGAGATGTGTGAGGAACTCATGTGGAAGAGTTTCCACACAGAGCGAACAAGCAGGAAACTACAAGCAGATGATACCGGTGACAGTGACCTGCTTCTCTCTGATGACTAATGCTATTTTTAGAGGCAGAACATTTTCACGACAAAAAATAAAAAAATATATTTATTCTCGCTGTAAACTGCCACACAAAAGAGACAATGTCACTGTACGATTACATACCCGAAAACTGGTTCTGTCCCCATCAGACCATCAGCTCCACAGACTGGGCTCAAGAAACCAATCAGTGACTTTTGGTTTGCGGGATGACAGGATAGAGTTGTGTAATAGAATTCATAAATTTCACCTCAGAGAAGCAGTGTTTGTGGTAAGTTTGTACATAAATTGCTCTTCATGATAGCGGATAATAATGTGTCTGGCTCTTTTTCAGGTTATTTTGGAACACCATGTTCATGGTGAAGACGGTGACTTGGGGAATCAAACTGAGGGCCTGTCTGTGTGCAGTCTGCATGTTCTCAAGGCGTCAAGGTTCTCAGATTTACTGCATCAGTCCAACAACATGCATGTTGAGGTCTTTTACAGACTGTAAATTGCTCCTATGTGAAAGTGTGTCCTGTAGCCTGTGAGACTGGAGACCTGTCCACGGTGTATTCCCTGGCTTCGCCCCATGTGAGCTGAAGATAAGCTTCAGCAGACGCCTGTCACACCGTTGGGTACAACGCAGGTAAGAGAATGGATGGATGGATCTAAAAAGGTCAAATATCCCCAGGATGTGTTAACACCCATGAGACGCATTAGACAGATAGAGCACATTAAATGCACTGAATTACAGGTACAGGTTTCAAGATCTTTCATGTTTATCGGAGGTTTATCTAGATTTTAACATCACAAAGATGATAAACTGCCGTTCTGGGAAACATAACACATTCACTTTGTAGATCTGTACCGCATGGATGAAACATACAAAGCAAGTCTATCATAGTCATCACACTGCAGGTTGCATAACAGTATGTCACCACATTTTGGTGGTTGTTTCAAGACTCACATTTATTTGGGGAAAAATCTGAATAATGTCTGAAAGTTCAAAGCTCTGAATTTGAGGAATAAAAACATTGAAGGAAGAAATGTTAAGAAATGTGCCTTTTGCGTTCATCATCCCCCGACTGCTCAGCATTATTGTGTGATACCCTATCAGGGTCCTGATCCCCAAGTTGGGAAACCAATGCTTATTCACAATATACTCTGAAATATGAAACTCTGAGATTATTGCTTCTAAAATAAACAAATTCAATGCCATCATGTGCAATTACTAAAACTGGCCACAGACAACAACTCAAACGTTCAGCTCCTGATGCGATGGCTAATCGCTTTGTCCCGCGGTACGAATCCAGGTCAGTGAGTTCACATACACACACGCAAAGACACATGCGACACAGAAAAAAGCAGGGCCCCGTCTGCACTGCACAAACACACCCTACAGAAGAGAGGACCACATGGAGTAAATGTCTCTATCACAGTAGTGCTGCAAAGGTTGGTGTCAAAAACAGCAAAATGGGAGGAGGAAGGATGAGGGGGCGACAGACTGGTAAAGACGGTAAATTAAAAGCACATTTTGTCCTGTGGAACAAGAGAGTTTTCCAGATAGGGGGGAGACAAAGAGTTGCTCATGAGACTTGTAGGATCAGGTGTTTACCAAAGCCGGGTCCAGGAACATATAGCAACTGCAGAGTAGATCTGTGAACTGACCATTCAGAAAAACTCCAAGTCTAAGAGTAAAGTATAAAAGCTCAATTATAGGTAAAGAAATCACTCATTAGTGCACATATAGCTGTGACCCTCTTTTCCCAAGAGTCAAAGTGCCAGCGTTGAGTGACGACAGCAGCTGTTGGTCATACACAGGAGAGGTGGAGTTTGCCGTTACAGTTCTTATTCTCTCGTCTTCCCTGGAGCCTAGGCCTCTTCAGGATATCTGACAGCTGAGGTGTGCAAATGGGACAGCAATCAAAGGCATTATGTTCAAGAGAAAATGCAGGAGGATGCATTAAGTAGCATGATTAAGGAGAGAGACATACTGTCCGACCTAGAAGTAGCACAGATGACCACAGGGAAACTGAGGAGGCCTTGCTATCAGTCAGATATCATAATCGTCTCGCACAAACAACGTGAAGCACAATAACCTACTTTCTCCTCTTTATTTGGGCAACATCTAACCTCAGATGGCTATCGCAGGACCTTCGTAGCCCCGGGCGGCTTTTTCCACTCCCCAGCAGAGAAAGACAGTGCAAGGGGAGCAGCACTCATCCGCTCATGAGCTGTGCTTTGATTTCCATCTTCAAGCCTGGGTGCATTGATTACACAGAGGAAGGTCAAAGTGATTTTAGGGCGAAACACCCGGAAATGTCTTTCCTGTCGGCTGAGCCCTCCACACATCATCTTCCTCTGCATTTGCTCCCTTTTTCTAACCTTTAACCACTTTTCCCTTAGCCAGTGTTTCCCTCTCAGTTTTTCTTTTTGGCTCAAATCTTGCTTTGCCGTTCACTCACACACATTTGCACTTTTTTCCTGTTCTTGCAGTGGATATGAAAATGGAGTATGAATATGTATGCCAGAGAAGCAAGGATATTGCCTATGGTGAACGGCTATGCATAATGCAGCTTTTTCTGTCTCATCTACATTCATTCAGACACACACACACACGCTAAGATTCATACCATCACGTGCATAGAAAAGCAGGGCTATAAATCCTTCTCCTTCTCCCTCCCTTTCTCCCTCTCTCTCCTTCAAGCACACAAAGTCATATAAACACGTTCAGATTGCACATATACGTTCATAATAGCAAGTAGATTTTCTATGTGGGAAACCATGTAGCACCAAAGATAACGGCACACAAAACACATTCAGACCCAACAACAGCCGGGGCATTGAAGTCAGTACTGATACAGCCTTTGCAGCTATGATAGAAAAATAACATAAAAGGCAGAAGATACTATCCTGTTTGATAGAGGCTGCTGCTCATTTGCTATACAATGGCTGCAGATTGAGATATGCATTAGGGGGAGCATCATGACAATGTGTCTCGGCTTTTGTGCACAATGAGAAAGGAAATAATTTCTAACATGGGTATCATTACATGAGAAAATCACTGTAGTCAGGGCAGGAGAACTGTGATATCAGGGGTGTGAATACACACACAGAGATAGGGGCAAGGAGTGGTAAACAACCCCTATACACAGTTGATGCAGTGTCAGTAAAATATTAGGCAGCCATTTCAGCATTTGAAAACGCACATCTCCCACTTCAAAAGGATGATTTCCGCTGTTGAAGTGAGTGTCAGATTTGTAGAGATGCCGCCCTCCTCCCTCCTCCTCCCTCCTCCCTCCTCCTCCTGCTTCCCATTCTCCCTCGGAGACAGGGCCATAAATTGTTTGATAGTAAGCAGAGCAGGAGGCAGGATACAGCGGGAAGATAAGCGGAGTGAGAGACAAAGCTGATTGTGAGATGAAGTGTGATGGTTCTTGGAGAAATGACCGCCGCGTCTCCGCTACGCGCCATGCGTAATGGAGAGGGCGCCGGACGCTGCGGTCTGCGCGTAAAACCTGTTGCGCCTCCAGCGTTAAAGACGATGCCGTGTTACTATGGGCTCCGGCTAAGTTTATACCTCTGTGTCCATCTAATGGGAGGGTAAAAATGATCAACACCACTGTGAGAGGAGACTGCCCTGTCCTGGTAACTATCTGGGTCCCCGTGTGTGTGTGTGTGTGTGTCACACACGGACACACACAGTGGACCACTCTGCGCTACGTGGTTCAAACACTGAGCACTTGACAATGAAACCAGGCTGCGCTCGCCGGAGCGCAACCAGGGGGCGAGTTAACCTGAGAGTGACATGTAGCTATTATCCTCTGTATCTCTCTCTCTCGCTATCTATCCCTCCCTGAATCACTATCTATTTATCTGTCTGTCTATCAATCTATCTATCTATCTATCTATCTATCTATCTATCTATCTATCTATCTATCTATCTATCTATCTATCTATCTATCTATCTATCTATCTATCTATCTATCTATCTATCTATCTATCTATCTATCTATCTATCTATCTATCTATCTATCTATCTATCTATCTATCTATCTATATGAGACCATCTCTGCTTGTGAATGACAACTCCTAATGTCTAAACTTGAACGTGGATGACGCTCAGACCATCCAGTTTTGCACAAATCACTGTACCAAGTACAGCAACACAATCAACCAGGCACACTTTGTACCATGAGTGTACCTTGTCGGTGAGCATGTGTGTGTGTGTGTGTGTGTGTGTGTGTGTGTGTGTGTGTGTGTGTGTGTGTGTGTGTGAGAGAGAGAGAGAGAGAGAGAGAGAGAGAGAGAGAGGAGAGAGAGGAACAACTCCAGCCTCAGCCCAGTCTCAATTGGTGCGGGTGTAGCCACCACAGACTGACTCATAGCTCAATTACAGGGCTCCCCCTCCAAGCAGGTCCTCTACTATGCATGTGTGTATCTGCTCTTCGTCCACACGCACGCGCGCGCGCATACGCACAGCCGTGACACCTCGTACAAGCGATGAAAAGGTGGATAAAGTTGTGTGTTGTTGACTGAAATTCGAGGAACACACACACGCATCAAAATTATTGCAATTCCGTTCGTACAAACACGAACGCACGCACACACGCACATGAAAACTCGTGCACACGATGCACGGTGCTTCGTTTGTTCATCAAAACCAAATACGGAAATAAAGTGCAGACACGATCTCTGCTGCTCTGCATGTCTGCAGGATCTGCACTGCTACACAGTCAATATTGTGTTTAATGTTGTGTGCGTAGTGTGTATGTGTGTGTGTGTTGTAGGGAGGGGGTAACTGGATAAAACCGGATTCACATTAATTGATGAAATAATTATAGCCACAGCTCTCATCTCCATCACACCGTGGCATTATTTTCTCTCTTGAAATCCTGCGCACCGACACTCCTAAAATCACACACCACAAAGCAAAGCCGTAATTCCTCAGCTGATTTTAGAAATATAAGTCAAATTGTTTTATTAAATTATTGAAGCCTTCTCTCCAGTTTCCGAGGCCCTGCTCTGGCCTGCCAGGCCTAGACGCAGATTCAGACACACGCACGCACCCACGCACACACACACACAGACACATGTACGCACACAACCTCAGCTGAGTTTGTCTCGATTTTATATTTCCATAAAATGACAAATCATGACAAAGAAGAATGAGTGTATCCTCCCCTCCTCTTCCTCGTCCTACTCCTCCTCCTCTCCATCCATCCTCCTTCTCTGCCTCACTGCACTCCTGGGTGCAGGTGTGCTGATCTGCAGCCAAAAGCAAAAGCAACACACGGCCACTAATGAGTACATGCACGATGTAGGAATAATATATAAAAGGATAATATTTCTCTTAAAAACAAACGCAAGGTGGTGCAGTCTGGTTCATATTTGCCCGCTGGTGTAAAAACATTAAAAAGAGAGAGCCGCATGTGTGTGCCATCCTAAGAGGCGCGGCCAGAGCCAGGAAAATACGCAGTCCTGATGCATATGCATGTGCGATAGCAGAGCCACCTTTCCCCCTCAGAATAAAGTTTATACAACAATCACACCTCTGTGGCATAAACTGCAGCCAGGCGAGGCTGCGCACCGAGGCGCAGTCGTGCAAAATGAGCGGAACATGGCGTTGAAAAGCCTCGGAAAATGGAAGTTTGTTTTCCACTGCGTTATCTTCATCTCTCCCATCTCCAGCACTCTTTCCGCTCCGGTGGCTGTGTGTGTGTGTGTGTGTGTGTGTGTGTGTGTGTGTGTGTGTGTGTGTGTGTGTGTGTGTGTGTGTGTGTGTGTGGAGGAGAAGGGGGGGTCAGGGGCTGCACACACACACACACACACACACACACACACACACACACACACACACACACACAGACGGTACATCTCGTTCAGTCACGGGACAGTACAGTGATGTACAGTGTGTATAATCGAAATAGAGCCTGTAATCTAATTACATACGAAAAACGCGCACAAACAGAAGAGAAGTCCTGAATGCAGCTGCAGCCTGGCACAGGGCACTGGCAGGGCCAGAGGCACGCACGCACGCACGCACGCACGCACGCACGCACGCACACACACACACACACACACACACACACAGATGCAAACATGTGTTTAGGATGATTTCTGACATGTAACTGCCGAGCTTTATAACCCGGTCTCCTCAGGTGCAGCAGCACGGAAACTGGTGTAAACGAATAAAATCTTGTCTTTTTCTCTTACTCTTTTTCTCTCCCTCCTAAAATATAACCGAAATAAACAAACAGAGAAAAAGAGAAAGATTTTGCATTTAAAAATAAAAAGGTAAATGTACTCCCTCCATCCATCCTCTCTCCCATCTGCAGCATTTAGAGCGAAGCCAATCAGCAGAATCTGGTGCCACAGAAAATGGTGGATGAATAATTAGACTAGGGATGATGGTGATGAGGAGGATGATGATGATGATGATAACATCTGAGTGTGCAAACACTGACACTGCTACATTTTTTAACCAAAGAAAGATCCTGTCATATACGGCCTCATCTTTTAAACATCCAACTGGGCCACATTATCTGCAAATTAAAGGCCAGCGCTCAATACCCCCCCAGCATCAGTTCACACGTCTCTCATAAAATGTATTGACCCTTGTTGCCACACATACACACACACACTCCTCTGTACTCACACTTGCACACACACGCAAACTGTTTTGTGCTCTGCTTCAGTGTCAGATCTCAAAATATTAACTGATACAAAAAGAATGCTTCAGCCTCTAGGGACACCTCCTTCTCTCTTTCGCACCCTCACACACACACATACACACACAGATACACATACACACTAGGAGACAATAATCTTGTGTTGGGACAGGGCAAAAAAGTCAGCCTATACGTTAAACTCCAGTTGTGCTCCCCTGGACCCTGAGTGCACGTCCATCCAGATGTGCTCGGGCTCAGGCGCCTGCAGATGTTTATCAGCCTCTATTCAAGCAGCCTCCATATTCACGACACCTCCATGCACTCATCATGCACAAATGCAAATGACTCTGCTTTAAAGCAGCAGTTTTACAGCGCACGGTTTGATCACTCCTGATAAAGTGCCCACTGAGTAAATTTATTTATTTATTTTCATTTTTAAGAATCATTGATCACTTTGTTTTAAATCAGCTAATCCATCCGAAAATGAAGGCTCTGGTCAGGAGAGCGTCGTTTTTGCCAAACAATAATAAAAAAAAGTTGCCAGGATCCCTCCTAAAGGGTGATTCAGAGTTTGATCTGACACCTCTGCCCCTCCTCGGGGAGTCCCATCAATTCACATCTTCCATCAAGCTGATACACGCTCATAAACAGCCAAGTTGATGCATGCAGATGAGGACATGTTTTGCAGACCTACCTTCTTGCAAAGAATACAGCAGAAGTAAAGTTACAAGCCACATGCCATTAAAAGCAGTTATATTTCGCAGGAATGTTGTGCAGTCCCCCCCAAAGAAGAGTGCACGGCGCAGCGGGTCTGCCAGGCGAGGAGGCTCCGTGCTGGACTGGATCTGCTGATGCTCCCCGGCGGTCTCTCCAGCCCTGCTCCCGCACTCTCCAGCTCCGAGAAAGCACCAAGTACCGCCTCTGCTCCCTCCTCTCTCCTCCCCTTACCGGGACAGGCTGCCGTCGCTCCACCCCCGCTCTGCTAATGATGGAGAGGTGCGCCGTGCGCACCGGCGACGTGGCGCAGCGCACACGCCGAAACAACGGCAACTCCGCGTTTTACGCACACCGGATCGATGCCTGCGTCCAACTGCGAGGCGTTGAAATGTCGTTTATATGCAAGGAAGTTAAAAAGAGAAAGAAAGCACGAAAGAAAGCAGCCGTTGGAGGGAGATGCATGCGCGTATTTCCAATGCAAATCCAAGATTTCCATGAGTCAGTCGTCTGAGGAGCGGTGGAACAGGCTGAAAGCAACACTGTCCTCACCGACACCTGGTTAACTTACAGCAGAGCAGGAGCTGAGCAGGGAGGTGGAGACATCCAGGTGAGGGGGGCAGAGTCTCTGCTCTCTGTGTCCACAATTCATCTTTTGGCCCCTTTTTTAAAAAATATTTTTACATGATTTCAGGACTGCATAAGCTGGGTGAGATGGCTCCTTAAATCATGGTTTGACCCAATGCCATTCATTTACAATTAGTGAAGAAATTATGTAAATAAATAACATATTATGAGGCTCATTTCTCTCAATTTTCATGCTTGACCTTCACTATTTTAACTACTTGTCTGCCACAGTGTTTAGTCCCATTGCCTTGCAGCAAGAAGGTCACCGGTTTGTATCCCAGTCCTGGCCACCGCTGTGTGGAGTTTACGTCCATTGTCTGAAGGTTTTATCAGGGCTCTACCTACTTATCACCAAATAATATATAACTGATGAACCTAAGACTACAAGCTGTCTGGGTTGCATTCCCTTCACTTTATGGCTCTAGAGATAGGCACCAGCAGGCTTCAACAGCACCATTGGGTGAAGCGAGTAAGATGATGGATGGATGTATGGAGTTAATGCGTACAATCTACTTCGTTAAAAAGCAATGCAGCATGGTTATGCTGTAATCGAGGTGGTCAATACGATCGATCTGTGGATCTCACCCTTTGATTGTCTCTGCCTGGTGTGTGTGCATGTCTCATTCACACCCTCACACAAAAGCATACAAATTAAGAAGATTAAGATGGATGTTCAGATGTTCCCACCTTCAAAAAATTAAAAAAAAAAATTACACCCAAACAGGCTCATTAGAGCAGGTTGACTTTGATTTTCAACCCGTTTTCTGATTTGTGAGATGTTAAAGAAGAGAAATAGATCTGAGAGACTCTGAAAGAGGGTTCATTGAAGGGGCACGGATGACGGGAGCTTACGTTACAAGTGCTACTCAGCCGGCTTCTGTTTCACAAACAGCAGGGGCTAAAGTGATTTAGGGAGAGATATCAGGACATAGGTTGAAAACCAAGGTCAATGTTGCTCATTTGATGACTGAGATGCTTGGTGTGCAATCAGAAACAAGTCAGGGTTGGAGTGTTACAAAGACAAGTGTGTATTTCACAGCTTTATGGCACAACAAACCAGCTAGTCAAGACAACCTCATCAAGGATCTTTATGTTCAGATTTGCCATTTAATTTGTCACTGACCACAATCCAATCAGCTTATGTGATGTTTCTATTTAGATCATTTTAATCATTTTTCCCCAGGAAGGAGGTTTTAGGCCATAATATTGACTGTGAATCCATTTGATGAACCACACTGGTTTTGAGGTTTCAGTTCTGCTTCAACATGGGTACAAAGCCCAAGGACCTGAATTGATCATTCACAGACACATAAAAATCAAAGCAGCAGCTGACTGGGATTTCCGCTCGGTGGGCCATGCTCTTTGTCCCACAGCAAGAAGGAACTAGGTTCAAATCCAAGGCCTTTTGCTGCTGTTAATGTTTTCCTAGTGTGGGTTTTCTCCAGGTTGTTGTGTGTCTGGGTGATGGATTGGCATCCTGTCCAGGGTGTATTTCGCCCTATATGTTCTAGAACAGGCTTCAGGAAACCTGCTGACACTGTTAGCTATAAAAGGCTAAGAAAATGGATGGATAGACGACTGTCATCCTCTGTCTCAGACCAGCAGCAGAGGCTCTACTCGATGTCCACTCAGCCGTGCTTCTTCTCTGACATGGAACAACCCTCTACTTGACCTGACCTCTGCCGTCACTCGCCCAGCTTCTCTCCATGATATAATGTTCTGTTCTGAGTGTCGCGACCAGAAGTAGTCCCGGCTGAGGAAGAGAAGCAAGCTGTGGCCTCTCTCACTCCCACTGAAGAGCCGCTTGCAGCGTGGCAGGCGAGGCAGCACACTCTGCCTCCACTCCGTTATGTAACAGGTGGAAACACACACGCCCACGCAACCGCTCTCTTTCTGTCTGTCTCTCTCTCTCTGTCTCTCTCTCTGTCTCCCTCAAACAGACGCACAAACAGCACAGTAATGACAAGGACACATTTGTAGAGTGCATAGGAACACTTGCATTGCATGTGACATAAATCTGGACACGTGCTCCCAAACTATTTGAAAGGAGACCTAAGATGAAAAATCATTCTAACCTTGGCTTTGCTGAATAACAACCAAGCCAAAAATTCGTGATTCAAAAGCATCATCCCGTCCTTTATGTTTATGTCATTTCACACTTTGAAAAATTGGTTGAATCTGAAAAGAGACAGAATGTGATGAACAAATAGTCACATGACCCTAAAATGTATGTATACCTGCCTCTGTTCAGGTGAATGTAGGCACATGACAGCAAGGCACCAGTTTGCTGAGATGTCAGTGTCCACAACATCTGATTCTTCCTCCAAAACTCCATAGCTAAATCCATCCAGTTAGCTTCTCGTTCTGGAAAAAGTTGCTAAGCTCTGTTGTTTGGCAAAGAACCTGAATCATGTGATCATTCATGAGACCAAATGTGTGTTTGCCAGATGAGCATGAAAGGATGCCAGGTCTACGCCTAAAAAGAGGAGTTTAAAAACATTTTTTAACATGGCTTTTAACATGGCACCTGAGGCATTTTAAATGAAGCCGGTGTTCCATAGCTTCTATGTTAACACCAGAGGACAAGGATAAATATACCATTCAACTGTTATAGGTCACCTTTAACAGATGAATGCATGTTCTGTTGCATGCAGCCTCAAGCTTTCGTCAAGGTTTTATAGTGGATGGTGAATGATACGTGCTGTCTCATCTCAAACTTAATCTACCTCAGAGTGGAGTATCCTGCACCCAGACACTCTCGCTCTTCTCTCAATGACAAACTGATCGTCTAGCAGCACTCGACACCTTGGCACTCAGTCCTAGCCCCACCCAGCAGCCGCGGCGAGGTGACACGCAAAGTTTCCCGTCAGGTCTTCAAAAAGGCAGCGTGGCAGGCTGGTTAAAGGGCTGACGTGAGTCGGCCTGACAGCGCCAAGCAGGTTGTACAGTACGTCAGCCCGGTGATCGTCATGGGGGCTGACAGGCTGAGCTGGGCCAGCCAGGCCGCAGAAAAGGCGAGCAGCTCGCAGACAGCTCCAGCGACTGTCACCCAGGACAGGACCCAGCACAGGACAGGCTGCCACCACGGCGCTGAATTAAAAAAAGAAAAGCAACAACAACCACAGAGCCATGTGACTCATCTCCATCACTCTGCTCCGTCGTTGCCTGGAGATAGGGAAGGAGATAGGAAAGGAGGGGAGGGAGAGAGCGAGAAGAGACTTTGTTGACAGAGGGAGAAAAAAAAAACAGGTGCACGGGGCAACTGAGCACTGAGGTGGGGGGGGTACAAAGAGGGAGGGTGATGAGGAGGGTAAGATAATGTGGATGTTGATGTTAATGCTCAGACAATCAAAGCTGCCCTCAGGCCCCTGGCTACATGCTAGGATCATATTAGCGCTAATGTATCCAGTATTAATGCACAGCCTCCACCCCCCCCCCACCCCCACCCCCCCCGGCTCGGTGAATCCTCAACAAGGTCAGAATTAGGAGAGGGAGAGGGCACGTGGTGCTCCTGCATCACTCAGCACAAGGTCACAGGGATCCACAGGAGAATGAGGCGAGAGTGGCGGGAAAGGGGATGATGGTGGTTGGTGGAGCCGGGGGCGAAACGCCCAATGACAGGTCAAACGGAGGAGTCGTGTTTCTTTAAAAAGCTCAACCTGGCAGGAGGGGCGTGAAAGGGAGAAAAACACCCCGAAAACTGCAGTTTGTGGCGAGCATGGAGAGGTTCTGCAGAACCCGGCACGCCGCTGTGTGCGGACCAGCCCCTGCATTAGGCTAATATGAATCACACACAGTGTGCTGCAGTGCATTAGCAGGAAGGCGCCGTGTTTGCCTTCGACCGAGCACGCGTGCTGCCGGTGGCAGATGTGCGAGGGAGCGTCAGCACATCAGAGGGCGTGTGCGCGCGCAACGTGAACGCGTGTCTACGCGGGACGTATGTTCCCGGCTGTGGTCGCCTGCGTTCGCGGATGTGTTTGGGAGTTTGCTCTAGAGTGTGTGCGGGGTTGCGCATGTGTGTGTTTTTTTTTTGAGCACAAGAGTACGTGCGCGTGCACAGGAGACATCAAGGGGTGTTAATTTATTCAAATGAGCCGGGGAGGATAACGAGGGGATGGGGTGAGGGGCGGATGTGGGGTGGCGTAGAAGGTGCGTCCCCCCCCCCCTCCCTCTCTCTCTCTCTATCTCCCTCCCTTTCTCCCAACCCCTCCTCACTTGTTTTTTCACATTTGCAAATGAGACTATTTGCATGGCTGAGGAGGAGAGAGGCAAGGGTGATGGGGGAGGAAGACGATGAGGCTGAAACAGAGGAAAGGGGAGAAGAGAGGGAAAAATCATAGAGAGGGGAAACAGAGGCAAACAGAGCGCCCGCAGCCAAAAAAAAAAAAAACACACCATGCCAGGGCGATACCACCGCATCCAAGATGGCTGCCACTGGAGGCGTCCTCTGTGGGACCAACCCAGAGACCCGCTGCTCCCACCCAACAGTGGGTGACACACAAACACACTTTACGACTCCGACAGCATCAGACGTAACACAGCGAGTGAAATCTGTGCAGCTCAGTGAAGGATTGGCGTTTATCACATGAATTTGAATATATTATCCATGAATATTGTGGCTGTGGCTTTTGCAGAGATATTGATCAGAGATATCTAGTGACACCCAGTGGTCACAATTAAAGATGTTATCATTAGAGGTTCTCAAGGTGACCATCCAGTCTTCAGTGATCTTTGCTATAACTAATTGGTGATACTCTTTAGAAGTCTGTGCAGCTTATCAAATGCTGTGGACTGAAAGAGCCTCAAATGAGTGGTTAGTGCTGCCTCATAGCACTGGTTCCTGTCCCAGTCTGGGCCAGTCCAGTATGGAGTTTGCATGTTCTCCCTTCATGTGTGCATGGGTTTCTCTGACTTCTCTGGTTCTCCATCCCGTAGTCCATGAACTGAAATGAGGGACCTTCTCTCATTGAAGTGAAAGTGATTGAAAACATAGATTTTTCTTTTGATGGGAAGAAGAGTTAAAAGCACACTCAGAGAAAATGACAAAATGACACAAAATACCTGTTGCATTTCTCTTCAATCACCATCTCATTCAGGATGAAGCCAGATCGCTGACCTGGCTCCGGTGACAGTGACTAGGACCGGTTCAGTTTGTCTTTGTGATGTACATTCATAACAGGTGAGGCCATGTTTACTTTAACTAACTGACTCACACAAACCTGCAGCCAGGTGGTTTTCCCTCAGAGCAGGACAACTGCCTGTATCTTCGTGTGACGTGTCACCTGTGTGTTCAATGGAGACACTTTGACAACAGTTCAGTCTGCACTTAATTAAACAGGGCAGTACAGACGTCTCGTCAATAGAAGATCAGTGGTTCACAGTCCCAGCCAAACTGTCCCTAAGCAGACAGACTGGTACAGGGCAGCCTCTGAGCCTATGAACAGGTCAAGGTGATTCATCCTGTACTAGCACTTTAAGTGGTCAGGAAGACAACTAAACTGCCATATGAGAAAAAGGTTGTGGTGGGTCAGTCGCGGTCTAACATCCTAAACTGCTGTATTATCTGTGGTCCTTGACTCCATATGTCAGCTTCAGTCTGACCGTACTGCAGAGCATCAGACCAACTACTAAATTACTGATCAGCCTTGTGCAGGAACTGGGTCACTGAAACTTTTCACCCAGTCACTCAGAGTGCCTCAGAAATAAAGTGCATGTGAAACTCTGTCAGACATCAATCTCCAACCATCTCCAGGGCATCTCAGAAGTGTCACATGCTCGTGTAAATAATGGATGAACAAACAGATATGAAACTGTTGAAACTCTGGTTCTCGCTGTTCTGCTCTGTTACATCACATGAAGACGACAATAAAGTGACGTGCGAGAGGGAGGGAGAGAGAGAAGAGGAGAGAGGGAGAGAGAGAAGGAGAGAGAGAGAGCTGGCAGGTGTGAGAGGATGTTGTAGAGATTAGCTGAGGGCAGACTTTCCATCTTGACCCTCTGTGTTTTGATCTTATCTCTTTCCCACGCTTTAACACTCCTGTAACACCGTTTTCTGGTGAACCTCTTACACACACACACACACACACACACACACACACACACACACACACACACACACACACACACACACACACATACACACACACAAAACACACTCACAACAGCAAAACATGTTGCTACTGCACTTCAAAGAAAAGCCTGTGAAAGCTTTATTTTTTTCTCATTTTGTACAAACACTTAAGTAGCAGTGAACCTGCAGGACAGTAGGACACAGTCACATTATTTATCCCACGATCAAAATGTCACACAAAATGACCATAACCTGAAAGCTGAGCTGCCTGAACGCAGACTCTGTTTTGTCCAGGTATTAAAAGAGATCACTTAAAGTGTAAGAAACTGAAAGTCCTGAAATCGTACAGAAATCTGGCAACAAAAAGTCAATTAAAACTGAATTACTCTAACTCAAACACAGTCCATCAGCTTTGATAAACTTTCCATCATGGAAAAGATGAAGTCTTGTTGGTCGAACTAATTCAAATTATTTTCATTAAAAATCATTAAAAAAAACACAAGACAGTGGCACCAAGAGCACAAGATAATCTCAATTAATTAAAACAGCACAACGTGTTAACAAGTTAAATCTGCACAGCCTTCAAACACAGCAGTAATGTCCACCCAAAAAAGTTAAAAAGTTAAAAAGTTAAAGCCTGTGAATGTACGTGCAGTTGAGTAGTGACACTGTGTGGTGTTGGGGAGCTGTTCAGTAATGGATAAAAACCAGTGGAAGTGAAGTGAGAGGACTGGAGGACTGCAGACAGCATCCTGACTCAAACTACAGGTGCATAATTCAACCGACAAAAATGATGAGTTGGTTCTCCTCCTAAATGCTGACACCTGTCCAGCACTCTGTGTGTGTGTGTGTGTGTGTGTGTGTGTGTGTGTGTGTGTGTATGCGCGATGTTATCAGCTCTAGTGAAAGGTCTGATAAAAGGCTTCCCATGCTTAGCTCAACTGAAGCCCTGATGGAAAGCAGCTGACCTGAACACCCCTCCCACCCAATACACACACACACACACACACACACACACACACACCTAACCCATCTCCAAGGGCTCAAACCAGTAAAACCACCCAGTCTGCTCACTGGCCCTGGGCTGTATTCACTCACAAATTTTACACAAATTCAGGGGCTGAGTGGAAAAAAGGGGGAGGAAGGGAGAGGGAGAGAAAGAGAGAGATAGAGAAAGTGAGAGAGAGAGAGAGCAGGGGGTCCTTGGGACTCACCCGCTTGACAGCTTCTGTCTCTGCCTGTAACGACTTATTTATTCAGGGATAATTAATCAGGCGCAGTTTTCTGGCGGGATGATTAATGTGCTTTGTCATCTCTGCTGCAGCCATGAATGTACAGTAGTGTGTGTGAATGTGTGTGTGTGTGTGTGTGTGTGTGTGTGTGTGTGTGTGTGTGTGTGTGTGTGTGTGTGTGTGTGTGTCTGGCAGAGCATCACAGCAGGGACGTCCTGTGAAGAGAAGTGAAAGAGAACAGGCCTGAGAGGTCCTCAGAGTGTGTATTTGCTCTTATTTCATCTCAGAATCTACTTCCCTGACTTCTAGGTCGAGGTCAAGCCAGCAGCTCCATCTTCACTGCTCTTCATCATCAGAATTAGATATTTTTCCACCTACTTGCTCTTCTCCCTCAGTAATTTGGGTCATCTGACTTCTCTCCCTTCAAACCGCAGCTGTCGCTTCAACTCGGTGCCTGTGTGAGGACGTTGCAGCCGCTGAGCGTCTCTCCATGCTGTCTCGTCGGTCTTATGACGCCACCTTGTGGTCGGATCTGTTACTACAGGTTCAAAGACAAACGGACATAGGATTTTGGATGGAATGAATGAATGAATGTGTGTGTGCGTGTGTGTGTGTGTGTGTGTTAATATGTTTGAAGCGCGCGTGCTGGGTGGTGAGACCGTGCGTGTAGTCTCCGTGTGTTTGGGGATGTGGTACATTCTCTTCAAACATGGGACAATCAGCTGACAGGCAGTTTACCTGTACAGGAGTCCTGGACAGTCTCACGTGACGCGAGCTGACAAGTTCAACTGGATTCCTGGTCGCGCGGAGAAGGCGGGACTCGGCGGTGTGTGGCGAGTGACGTCATCGGGGCGTGTCCTATCCCGGCAAGTACGTCGCAGTTGGGTAGATGAGTGATTGTGGTGAGCAATTTTTTTTTGTATGTTTTTCTTTATCTAACACTCTTACGTAATGGCTCCTGCATTTCTAATTTCCTGTCCTACAGCTAAAGTCAAGGGCAACTTCTCAGAAAGTGTATATAGCAAAATTAGTAATTTAAATAGATTATCAGCAAATAATAACCTATAGATATATATCCTTCTGGTCATTCATCTACATTTGTAACCCAAAGGTCACAGGTCTGAATCTTCTTCTTGGAGTGCCCCTGAGCAACAAATTTCACCCCAATTCCTCCCTGGCTGCTGAGGTGCCTAATTTATTTATAATTATTTAATCCTGTAATAACCTGGAGAAATCATTAGACAGTACATTTTATGTCAAAAACAATGAAACTCTTATAAAGAGTCTGTATGACCTCAACTAAGTCAAATGTTTAAATTTATTTTGGAGAATCCTAAATATCACATTAAAATGTTAAATGTTTTAGTCTCAATACTACAATTCTTTGACAGAGAGGCCTTACAAAGCCTATGTATGTATTGACAGCTGTTCTTTTACAAACAGAGCAGCCGACATGTCAAATAAACAAACACACACTAGCAAGGTTACACACACACTTTATTCATACAAAAGGCTTTTATTCCTACACACATAACATCTGACAGCACTCTCCGGGGCTCCTGGCAGAATAGCAGCTTCTGCCGGGTTCATTCCTCTTCTTCAACACGTCTTGGCTGTCAAGAAAAAGAACAAAAAAAAACATCATATGTATATTCATCAATGTTTCAGGTGAAAATAATGGGTCACTTTTAGCTGTGGAGTCTGCAGAGGCTTCAACTTTGAGATTTTCTATGGTTTGAAGTTTGTTACATGACCAGTAGATGTCACTGCATCATGTCTCCTGTCACCTGTGGCCTTACCTTAGGTTTGCCACAGTTGGTGATCCTGTTGCCTTTGGAGAGAAAGAAGATTGAGTGATTAGTTTCCCAAAGCTTAGAACTATTGTGCTATTCTCCTCAAATAAAGTTGCTCTGATAACAAGGACGATAGAGGCAGAGCAGTCAGATGGGAGCAGCAGATACAGCTCGGCCCCTTTTTAGCTCAATGAAAATGGTTTTAGAGGTGCTTTTGTTTGCATTCAGCCTTCACAGTGACAGACTCTGATAGTATCTCAGCCCCATTCACACGGCGTAGCTCCTCTGTGTCGCAGCCACTTGTTTACGGTCTGTGCTTTCACAGACTTTACATCCCTCTTTAGCTGAAATACATACAGAGGTACATTCACTCTCTCATACACGTAACCACAGGTAGCGGTGCGCTTACCTGCCAACAGGATGATGGACAGGAACACGATGACCCCGGCGAAGACCAGACCGCCCACACGCAGTGTATGGTAGTCTGCAAAGTCATCGAATCATTACTGGGACTTCACATAGCTTTTGTTTTCACTACTGGTCTTCATCACAGTCTGTCTGCTTCACTTTCTCCACACCCTTCTCAAGTCTGTTCTTCCACTTTTCATCATTCCCTCCCACTGTGCCCTGTTTTCCTCACCATTGACTGGAAATGTATATATGTGTGTGTGTGTGTGTGTATGTATATATATATATATTGTCAAGAATATACTGTCAGAAGTTTCAGTTGCTTACCATACACAAAGTCTGCATCAGGGTCAAACTCTGCTCCTGTACAGAGACAGGATGTCATGTTAGTTGCTGTTTGTTTGTTTATTATTATTTGACCTCTAGTCTTCTAACATTGTGTCTCTTCTCTTCTGATGTGAACAGCTCCTAAATCAATACACATCAGCCACTGGATCCTCAATAGCTAAGATGCAATCTGAGGGCTATGACAGATTAACCACTAACAGCATTGGATCTATCGACAGAGTATCCTGATGCGTTTTCTCACTCGACTGACTTGAAATCATTAAGTGAAATTACAAATATTCCTTATTTTCTAGGAACATCAGGCTGTAGCCTGCGTCCTCTATCATGCAGTCACCAGAGGAACAACCAGCCGCACGTACACGGCCCTGCTGATGATGTTTCTGTCAGCACAGTCAGATCAAATCAGACATGAGAGGTTGTGAACTGTGAGGTTTCCTCTGCTTTCTTTGGATATTACGAGACACTTCTCACTGTTGTTTTGAGATATCTATCCACATTATCAGTCATCCTGGGTTTTTCTCAGGTACCCGATTCAAACCTTGTTTTTTATTCACTCAGACTCAGAGATGTAATCTCATTTGTGACACCCCACCTCCACCTCCTCCACCACCTCCCAACACATACTTCACACCCCAAACCCTCACAATATGCGGCCTTGGTTAAGTGGCTCTTTCAATCTGTGGAGTCTGACTACAGTGTGACTCACCTTTGGAAGACATGATGCCTCGTCTGTCTGTGTGAGTGTGTGTGCGTGTTCAGTTGGCCAAACTGCAGGGACACAACACGACCAGTTAACAAAGGAGTGGTGACAACAGCGGCCGCCAGCTGGCAAAGCGCAGCCTCTGCTGTTTTGAATAATTCAACTGAGAACATCTCGTTTTTGTGTCAAAAATTCATCATCAGGTCCTGTGTCTGGAAACGGTTGTCTCCGGGGAAAAGGATTTGTGTTGTGGTCTTGATTTCAATAGTCTCTCCGTTTTAATTAAGTCAGAGACGTGCAGAGGCTCGTTTAAATCGGCTTATTCACTCCGGATGAGAGGTAGCTGAAAGGCTCGGAAACTCTACACGTCCTGACAAATTGCCTCGCCGGGTTGTCTGCTCCAGACTTAAGAGCAAAATGATTGCCTTGATCTTCACTGAGAACTTTACGAGGCTAATGGCGATATTGATCCTCTCTCCTCAGCCCTCGCCATAGCCGTCCTCTACACACACACACACACACATGCACACACAAAGACACACACACACACAAACTTCTTCACACTTCTTCACACTCGTTTGATCTACACCCCCCGACCCATAATCATTAACTCGAGCACATTAACCGAGTAAAAATTTCCCCTGCTGTCTCCATATTGTTTGAGCGTGCTGCTGCGAATCGTGCACTCGGGTGCTTTCATTTATAACGTGTCTGGGCACTTTCGACGCACCACTGGGCACAAGGGCATATCGGACAGTTACTCATTAATATATTACGGCTCCGGCGTTCATTAACCTTGAACCTTTGCACGGTCTGATCGAGGTTATAGATGGGAGGGGCTGTGGTGGCGCCGGACTAATAATGCACAATTAATGGCCGACAGTTTTGGCAGATCACCACAGCACAAGTGAAGTCCAGTGATGCATCACTGCTATCAGGCATCTTCAGTTAACAAGAGCATTGGCAATACAGTATCAATGGCTCCCTAAACTCCCTTTCACGTATTAATTACCATGTTTTTGATTTCACCTCCTGTGATAACAAAGCAGCTTAACTTTCCAATGTGAGAATTTCAATCATGACAGTGCCCTTGTGTCCCATCTCTTGAGTTTATGCCAATCTCATGCTGATCAAAGTGATTTCTAATTGACATTTCATTCTACCTTTGTTTAGGAAAGCAAGTAGTTACTCACCTGAGCTGCTGATGGCTCTGTCACCTCTGTCTAGGTGTGTGTGTGTGTGTGTGTGTGTGTGTGAAGCAGTCTCAGCGCCAGGGGCAGGTGCAGAGCAACCTCCCACCCCACAGAACCACCCTCTGACATCCACCCACGCACACACACACACACATACACACAAATACACACAAATAGCCATATTTCATGCTTGGTTACAGATTGACAGTCTCACATCGTAAAGGCTGCTTTCTGATCTCTGTATATCTGCCAACCTTTGGAGTCATAGGAAAATGTTCTCCACTGTGGCCCCAAGTCACTGCCTGCAACCTTGTCTTGACATTGGAATTAGCAGGCAGATTTCATAGGCTGTGGGAACAGCAGCTTCTGAGCTTCCAGGCTGAGCCAAAGTCCATGCATAAAGCAACCGTTAGACATTTTTAATGTGTGGTCAGACATACTTTTATTTATTTATGCCAAAAAACACAACAGGTTGCTACACACCGAGGCCTCAAGCGCAGAATGAAAAGAGCGTTGTCCTGTACAGCGGCTGCCTTTAAAACAAGTCCACTCAGATTGGTGAACACAAAGCCTGGCAGCGGAGTAAGGACTGTTTGTGGGCTCTCTTCTTTACATTAAGCTTCTATGAACATATTCTATCACATAAATATTAACATTTTAACCCTCTCACAGGCTCAAACTATGCCTTAGAAATCTATTACACGTGTGGCCACGTCACATTCGAGTGGCCGCCTACGCAAGATAACAAACAAACAATGACAAAAGATATATATATATATTTATATATATGTGCGGGACGTAATCACAATCCCGGCAGAGCTGATGACGGAGCAGTGGAGCGGCTGGGTGGAGAAGACGGCAGTGAGACAGCTGATGCAGGAGCTCCCTCCTCCAGAGACGGGGAGCAGGAGCTCGTGCAGATACCTGCAGACCATCCCTGTGCTCTGTCAGAGCTGTGGCAGCGGAGATTGTCGTGTATAAGGCTCATCACGCATCCACACATGCACTTGTGATATATACGCACACAGGGTATGCACGCAAACACATCCGAGCATTCAAACGTAGACCTAAATGAAGGATATACACCTCTATTTTTATAATTCCAATATGACATGACATTATTTAGGACAACTAACAAAACTAACAACAAATTGACAAACCCTAAAACCTAAACGCGGTAAATAGAAGTACAAATCGAAGAACAATGGACCAAACGACACTGAAAATTCTTCAGGGCTTCAGATACAATCTTGTGTCAAAGTGCTACTGGCTAAGACAAAGACTGGGAGTGAGAGACTTCACAGGAAGGCACAGGAACGTTAACGAGAGCACTGAGGGACTGGGACGGTCACAACGGAGCACAACAGGCTACAGGTTTGTCTGTAGGGCACAAGGTCTATGTACAGTACATATCGCACCTCTAAACACATACCTCCCATCCTACCCTGTCATAGCATAACTCATATCTTCACTGTTTTAGTGGCTTAATAACAAAGAGTACGGGTCTTTGCTTCAGAAGGCACTCAGTCCGGTGGAGTGGCCTCAGTTCTCAGCCGCTGCAGTCTCTGCAGCCGCCGCGGCCGCCGGAGCCGAAGCTGGAAAAGATGAATGGATTTAAAAACATGAAGGTTAGGAAGTCATTTCTGTCATGTTCTGTCTCAAGATTGAAAAGATGCGATCCAAGAAGATAAAAGATGAGATACATGGATCCAAGGGGGAGTTTGATGTGATGTGACATCCTTTTGTTTCATATGTACAAAAGCAGACAATGATACTCTGCTCTGGAGAGGAGGTTTTATACTAAACATCTCACGGATGACTTTTCTACCTTTCAGCTTGCTTTTTTTTCATGATGTTCTTTTTCCATTTCCTTTCATGTGTTGTGGTGGGTCTCATGTCTGCTGCATCTGCTGTGAGTATTCTGGGTCTTATACAAAAATAAAATGTATTGACAGAAAAGCATTTCTTCATAAAGTTTCCACTTCCTTTGTGTGGATAGTTTGTTGATAATGCATCGCTAATCTCACTCTAAGATATGTCAGTATGTCAATTTTAAGCTATTTTACACTTACATTCCACTATGTATTATTGGCTAATACAGTCATGACTACACTAAAGAGGAACTTCAGCTCATATTCTCTTTATTTTAATCCAAATTCAATGTATTTGAGCAGTTCTGTGAATGTGGTATGAATGAGTGCTACTAACTAATGGACTTTATGTTCAGCCAACAGAACAAAACTCTATGATGAGACTTCTTGTACACACTGTGCTGCACAACCTGTGATGAGAGCCCAGCACATTTGTCTCTCTCTCTTTATTCCATTTCAGAAACACAGTCAACACTGCAATATGATCAGAGTTGCAGGTTTCTTTCCGACCTTGAAAAGAACGGCAAGCACAATGTTTCTGGTGTAACCACAGGAAGGGTAAAGGTCAAAGCTGTTCTGTGTAATAGATCAACTATTACAGCTCAACGGCTCCAGATCCTCACACCACGATGAAGTGGAGATGAGACATTGAAATGGCTCAGACACTATGGAATAAAAGTCGGCAGAGACTTAAAATAATCCGTATTCTCGGGCACAGTCGGTGCGGTTTGACATGTGTGAGCTCCCTCCTCTCTGCTGCGAGCGCTCCCAAAGGGAAACTCAATTATGGATGTGTGTCGGGGGTTGAGCCAGAGGTGTGAGGAGCTGCCGGAGAGTTTAAGATGTTCATCTTACCCACGGGGGCAATCAGGTTCTCCTCCTGCTTCTCTTCGTCTCCAGGGGCTCTGAGGAGGAGATCACAGAAACCATTTTATAGAGACTGATAGAGAGAGACAAACCCACACAGCTATGAGCATGTTTTTTCTTTTTTTTTCTCCAATCAGCCAAGGACGCAGACATACCCAGTCTTCTGGTTGATGCCACACCGGCATCGTCGACCTAGAAACAGAGGTCTAATTAATGTTTATTTCAAGTCACTGTCTATGAATCTAACAGTGCAGCAACACGCTGTGGAAATCATGAAATAATGATTTCTTCCTTAATTCTGATTAATTTCTAATGTGACCCGAACAAAGAAGAACGAATAAACAAGTACACACACACACACACACACACACACACACACACACACACACACACACACACACACAGGTTGACTCACTGAGGATGAGAAGAATGCCCAGTGCAAACAGCACCACGGCAAAAGCCAGCCCCCCGATCCTCAGACTCTCATAGTCTGCAGAAGAAGTCAGATCATTCAGATGATCATAGAAGAGACAATGAAGAGACAATGTGTAAATGATTGACCAGCGTGTCCAAGATAACATTGTTGAGGACTTACCATAAATAAATGGGTTTTCTTCTTTTTCTTTGCCATCTGTGAACATATCAATGGACATATTTACAATTGTGTGATCTCATATTTATTAACAATGTGTTTCCACGTAATGAGTGCATTTTCTCATCTAATCATATACTCTATGAGCCATATTTACCAACTTTTGTTTGGTTTGTTTAATTTTCTAATATGAAATTGTCAATATTGGGCTATTGTCATAATCCAATTGTCTGGGTTGGAGGATTTGAAACACTGTCATTATCATGTGTTTTTTCAACTGCTCTCATCTCCTTCAATCATCTTATTCTCTCTCCCCATCTATTTCTAATCCATGCACAGTTGAATCAACTCGATCCACACCTAATCCACACGTTTGGCACAGGTTGCCACAGCAGGGTGGAAACCGCAAGGGTCTGATTTTATCAGGGATCGAACAGACCCCTCAGACAGAGCTGTGAGATCAAGGCTACTTACTCTGTGTGCCGGGTTCTGATTCAGCTGAAAGGAGGCAAAGAGGTAAAGGGACTTTAGTCAAAAAGTGAAAAAAAAAAACAGGAAATTTAAATTTTGGTTATCTGCCTGTCTGTCTGTCTGTCTGTCTGTCTGTCTGTCTGTCTGTCTGTCTGTCTGTCTATCTATCTATCTATCTATCTATCTATCTATCTATCTATCTATCTATCTATCTATCTATCTATCTATCTATCTATCTATCTATCTATCTATATATATATCTGTGTTTTGCCTCACAGAAAATCCAAGTGTCAAACAAAACTGTTTGCAGCACCACACCTTATCATCTGTTTGGAGAGTGTGAGTGTGTGAGCATGTGCTTACGTGTCTTCCATTTAATCATACACTATAAACAGACCACACACTCACTCACACACACACACACACACACACACACACACACACACACACACACACACACACACACACACAGTCTGCTATCAGTCCATCTATGCAACCTGCTGGCATAAAGCCCTGAAGTGGTAATTGATGTTTTGCTGCAAGCCCACATCCTGTGAGTGGCTTTTCATGTAACATCCCAGACTGGCTCAACATCGCCTCCCTATGGATGAGAGCTGCGGGCACGCGCATGTACGTGTGTATTTCGGGACAAAAAAGGAGGAGGGGGGGGGCACTCACCAGCCACGCACACCAGGAGAGAGGAGAGGAAGAGCAAAATAGTTTCCATGGCAACTGTTGACACAGAGTAATACAGAGGGAGGGTGCGAGGAGGAGAATGAAGGAAAAAAGAGAGAGAGAAGAGTGTGTTTTACTAAGCGTCCAATGGCACTCATACGCTCATGCTTTTAAGAAACAGTGTAAACAATAACAGTGGAGACACGTAGAGTCTATCCACAGCACGCACACACTGCGGCCAAACAGCCAACCCACACAGCGAGAGGTGCACCAAAGTGGGAATCTCATCGCACAGCACCTGCTCTACCCAAACCCCTGGAGTTTGACGGATGTGAAAGGCCTGCGGATACAGTTTTCATCTTGTGCAATGCTCCATGTTCAGAGCGTGCTTACATGTTCCCTTTTCCTGCCAGAGATTACTCCTTCCTCCCTGTGGACATCGCACAACCTTGGCCTATTTTCCTTTTTTTTTTTTTTTCATGCAGGCAAATTAATACACACACGGCAACTGCTACAAAATGTGTTCCTATTGAACTGGAGAATACAATCTACCTATTTACCCATGTGTCTGTCTATCTATCTATCTATCTATCTATCTATCTATCTATCTATCTATCTATCTATCTATCTATCTATCTATCTATCTATCTATCTATCTATCTATCTATCTATCTATCTATCTATCTATCTGTCTGTCTGTCTGTCTGTCTGTCTGTCTGTCTGTCTGTCTGTCTGTCTGTCTGTCTGTCTGTCTGTCTGTCTGTCTGTCTGTCTGTCTGTCTGTCTATCTTCTCCTTAAACCCAGGCTTTGTCATTCCTGTTGAGAGAGCTTCCTTTCCGCCTACATGGCTTTATCGATTTCCATCCCTCTGACAAACTGGCTCTGGCATCGACTGGGTACATTTATGCCTGACAGTCTGTCTGTCTGTCTATCTGTATGTCTGTCTGTCTGTCTGCCTGCCTGTCTGCCTCTCTGTCTGTCTTCAGCCATATTAGCAGCGATAGACATAGTGCACTTAAGTGAGCACAGTCCATTACGGCCATCAGATGAGGTGCTGCCTCTAGCATTCCTGCCCAGTTGCTATTTGTGTGTGGTTTCGCCTGTGATCCCTCATACGCATCCGTTAACCGGGACATTTATGAAATAATGTGACACACGATGACAGCCGAGGAACATGACGCCCACGGCAGCGTTTATATGAGTGGCATCAACCCATAGAACGACAGACAAGTGGGTTTCGTTCCATGGGAGAACAACGATCTAAGATTTGATCCTACCAATTGATATGTCTGTTTTGATATTTTTTGGGTGGATGTGGGCTGCTTTTCAAAGAACTGACTTGTTACTTGTGTCATTTACCATGGAGGAGGTTTTTCTATAGTTTTGATTTTGCTAAGGTTCTCTCTCATTTCTAGGCTTGCATGACTTGTCTCATATTTCCAAGAATCATTCAACATTTATGAATACTGAGGACAAAAGAGACTTTTAGTTGAGGGTCTGTGGTCACAGTGGTGGCAGTCTTCCACTTCAAACCATTTCAATTAAGGAACTGTTTTTATGCCTTGGTGTAAAAACCTTCACTACCTCATAGAAATCATGTGAATGGTTTCATTTCTCTTTCACAGAAAACTGAGAAAAAGCATGATAAATAAGGTGATCATCCACCTTCAACAAACAAACATATGATTGAATAAACAGCATGAATATTTTTATGGCTTAGAAATGTAAGCTATGTTCCAAAAATAACTTACATTTTAAGCAATATTTAAGCTTAGGTCAAAACCAAGGTTAGAGGCTCTGATGTACCAGCAAAGATAGGTGTGTGGATGAGCGACTGCAGGAGAGTAAAGATACGACCCACTGTCACATGGGGAAGGGTGCTGCGTGTCTTCTAACTACTAAGGGATGTGCTAATAGCACTGATATGGCAGTGAGTGCTCAGAGTTAAGTGGCCCTTTGGACGACCTCCACCATCTCTGGAGGAACCAGTGATAGTTTGGGGTGAGAGACCAAGCGACGAATCTGACTGAAGATAGTATGCCCTAACAGCTCTTTCTTCTCATTGAATTGACTATAGTCACACACCTAAAACATTGTCAAGAGGCTCCACAGTGATTTATGATGGAAGTCACTGAAGCTTCTGTTTAGGGAGGGAAGTTATCGGACAAGCTCATCATTGCTGACAACTAAATAAATGGTGACAGCATCTTCTTAAAAGAATGTACAAAAACTGCAGTTCTTCAAGCAGCTACTAGGACTGGTTACAAGACTGTGTTTATGCCCATAGTCACCCGTGTTATTATGGACAAATACACAGCAAAATACATTTTTACTGGGACATGAATCACCTTTGCCTCTAGATGTCATTTTGACTTTGGTGATATCTGTAAAGGAGCTACGGTTGAAAGTAACTCATCGAGGGGATTTTTCTTAGATGAAATGTGATTGCAATGCTCACTGATTGACAAATGATTTAGAACTGGAATATTTTATGACAACACAGTTGCCATTTCTCCATTTCTGGCTTCCTGCCATCGTCCAAAAACATGCATGTGTAGGATGATTGGAAACTCTAAAATGCCGATCAGTGTGCACGACTGTACACTAGGCCGGGCTCCAGCACACCACCCTGGCACCACTGGGTACAAGTATGTATGAAATGATGGCTGGATGATACAATTAATGAAGGTTTAATGCTAAATAAGCTAAAATACCCTGAGATAGCATCCAGAGTTACTTCCTATTCTTCATTAGTGATAACAGTATCACTTTTGTTTGAATGTGATATGGATCTCTTCTGAGGTGAGATGTTTATAACTGTTAGTGGGTCAGTGTCACTTCTGTCCCGTGAGAATCGTGGAGGCAGTCTGGCTTCATGGCACTGCCCGTTGTAATGTATCGTGCAGCTTTTCAGCAGCAGCCTTTCTCCTTGTAGGTGTGATACAGGGCATCCCTTAACAGACCTGATCTACACCATTGTTGAGCAATATTAAATTCCAGTGCCAGGCTCCTGTTTGTCTGAGAGGGGAGGACTAGATCAGGGTAGGCTGGGTGGCTATCTGAGGAAACGGCGGGCAGAGAGGCTGCTGTCTGTGAGGTGGGGACAAGGAAAGGGCAGGCTGAATGACAGCGGGAACAGGTAGGCACTGACATTATCTGGCAGGAGGGGACGAGGCGAAGGGCACGCAGAGGAGACGCTGAGCAGGGAGGGCAGGGGAAAGGATACCGTGTCGTATAATCATGGCATTTGAGGGATGAAAGGCACAAAGCGTCATAAAGAAAGGTTGGAAGATGTGACGGAGCAGCAAGGCAACATAATCTAAAGGAGGACAATGACAGCAGAGAGCTCCACAGTCACGAACACATGATTTAACCTTTTGACATCGCACTGTCAGGCAAATGTGTGAGATGAGTGTGACACAGGCTTTCATAGCACAACTGTGTCAAATTCAGAGAAATGCAGGAAAGCTTACACATTGAACCTTGCCTGCAGCCTTCGCTGTATGTGTTTTTGCTGAATACCACACCCCACAAACCCCAGGTTGTGTTTAGTGTCAGATCATCTCATGGGAAATTAGTGTGTGTGTATTCAAGGTTTGAAATGAGGTGCCGTCATAGGGACAAATCTCTGCATTTCAGTCTGTGCTTCAGTTTGGTTTCTGAGAGATCTTCTGTGTGAATCGTTTAATAAAACACAAATTAATCCACAATTCACTCAAATATTTTTCTATTTTTACATTGATGATCATTTCAATTAAGCTAAATAGGTCACAGCCCAGGTCCTCACAACCTTCGTGAAGACAGGCAAACTTGGTCCTTATATCTAATGATGCTGCGTCACCATGACAACAGCGTGCGTCTGTCCATAGATCCAGTTATCTCCATGGTAACTATCGGTGAAGATGACATTTCATATCACATCTCTGGGTCTCCACGTAAACAGCAGAGGAAGGGGTGTGGCAGGCAGCAGGCAGGTCAGCGTCACAGCGCTCACAATCAGTCCGTTTAGGGGATAAATCCGCACAGGATTCGGGCACAAAAGGTCCGCCAGATTGTAAATTCTGCGTCTTTTCGATGCGGATCGACATCCGAGATCGGCGCCTTCAGACACTTTTTTTGCGCCGCGTCAACCTGTGGATCGACCCTATGGAGTAGGGATGAACGTCGCTTTGCAAACTGCACAGACGATAACTGATCGTCAGTGCCAACAGTGCGGTCACGATCTATTTAAAGGTTTTAATCCGTGTTTTTTGTTGTTGTTTTTTGACCGCAGTGATCATAGACACACCCTCATACTGTGACAACAGGGACAACAGGACGCCTTATAAAAGATAGCTCTGCAATTAAATGAGAGCAGGGTGTGTAAAAACTGCAAGTGGCATGTGTACATTTCATTTTAAAATGTGCATAACCAAAGAAAAATCCTCCTCATCACACATTTTAGTTACAGTTGAGAGTGTGCTCACATAAAAGCTGTAAAAATGATGAATCTTGTGCACATTTTTCCCCCATATTTCGTGCTCACAAGGACCTCCTGGCTCTCAGTAACATCAAATATGAATGCTTATCAACTTACCTCTGGCTTCTCCAGGGGATCCTTGACCAACAAACTGAAATCCACCCACAAATATCAATCAGCTTGTCTCACAGGGCTCTGCCTCCCAATACAGTCATCTGTCAATAAGTGCTCACTGCACGCAGTCACTTGTCCAGGAAAAATAAATGTGATGGATCACAACGTGACTCCTGGAGTGACTGCTTGCTCGGTGAAATGAACCTTCACTGTTGCTCTCTCCCTCCCTTCCTTTCTCTCTCTCTCTCTCTCTCTCTCTCTCTCTCTCTCTCTCCCCCTCTCTCTCTCTCACACACACACACCTAAGACCCCCAGCACAATGCCAGCCTCCTGAATGAGTGACAGCTTGTGTGGGTTCTATTACTTGTACCCTCCCTTCCCTGTGATTGAACGACTCCATCATGACCGATTTACCTTCATCTTTATTTCATTTTAATTTCTGCTTGCTGAAAAATGCTCCACAACCCCAAATAGAAAACTCTGCAAAACAACAGGACATATGTACATAAATACGGATGATGCAGTCCAAGAAGAACAGTTTTCACAGCATGAGTGCAAAGACAGCGTGCCAGCTCAATTAGGGAATCAAGAGACACCCTGCTTTCTTTCCTCACCGAGTAAATATATAAAGTGTCATTTTTTTAAATTTTAGCATTTAGTAAACAATGGTCAACTTCGAAAAGCCTGAGATGTGTCCCTGAGAAAAAAAACACACCTCTACAATCATTAATCGCTTCTTAAAGAGTATTATTTCTCTAACCAGGTAATCAGATCCCAGTCTGTGCATCGTTGACACATAAGAGAAGGTCCAGCCATCTTTAACGCTTTATGCTTGACGCAGAGGTTAACGCAAGTATACTGTACGACTGAGACACCGAGAGATGGGAGAGCAGGATCAAGAATGCAAGACTGAAGTCAGTGCATTGATTGGCGTGCATCAGTAATCAGGTTCAGGCAATAATCAGAAGTGCAGATCGATACAGGTGTTGGAGAACGCTGGGACGGCGTTCCAGTCGCCCTGCTGCCACTCGCCCAGACACCGTGTGAGAGCTGTCATCAGCACGTCGACAGGGTCTCACCCTCATGCTGTGATTGGCTGAGGAGAGTCCACAGTGCAGGGTTCATTTAGGAGGTGGGGAGAGGAGGGCCGCCCCCCCATCGTCAGCAGATATCGAGGGCCGTTATGGTCTGGTTTGCTGCAGGGAAGCACAGTGAGACAGGTGGTCAGACACGCTCTCCGGCTGGTCTCCCATTCACCTGCTGCTGTGGCTGTGCTCACCTGCATGGTGCTGTGGATCCAGGGCAGGACGCTGCTCACTCTGGTGTAGACGCCTGGCTTCTGTTTCTCACCGCAGCCGGCCCCCCAGCTGGTGATCCCCACCAGGAACCAGCGGCTGCCGTCCTGGCAGACCAGAGGTCCACCACTGTCGCCCTGGACAACACGACACACAATAAATGAAGAATGGCTGAATAGTATTTATCTGCTTTAGCTGATGCTAACGTAGAAGCTACAGTTTCATCAAAAATGCATCAAATGAAGCCCTTTAAAAACACAATTTTTCATCATCAGTTCAGTTGTGTCTGTTTCATGCTGTTCTGGCAACCAGATGTAGGCTGAGAATGTGGTGTTTTTGATTTTCTCCAGAAATAGACATGTTAAGGTATATGTATATATATATTTTATTCTAGCTCCCCTTTAAAGACATTTACATTTTAACATTCAGTCACTGTGAAGTGACGGCTCACCTGACAGGAGTCTTTGCCTCCATTGGCGAGGTCCCCAGCACAGAGCATGTTCCTCGTCACGGAGCCTCCATACACACTCCGACTGTTGCATGCCGTCCTACCAATGAGGTCCACGGTCACCTCCATCAGATCCCTGGAGACCGTCTCTGTGTCGAAGAGGAACAGCTTGTTCGTTTGTCTTACAAGGCTGAGCACCGTTTGGAAGCAGCGGCTGCATGACATCCATCTCTCCGTTTCACCTTGTCTCCTTAGGTGGCCCAGACATCATTTTCTTGCTCTCCTCTTGCTTCTTATTCCTTTGATGGCTATTTGTCTGCCTTTAAACTACTGTCTGTCTGACCACTCTGTTTGTTGAGTTGTTTCCTGCTCTTAATAGTTGTCTTGCCTTCTCGAGTCTGTGATCTAGTGCTTTATGGGTTCATTTATTCACTGGTTGTAGTGAAAAAACCTCCCAAAGGACGCCTGAGACATCATTTCTTTATCCAGTGAAAGACCCAATTTCTTTAATGAAAAAGGGGCTAAAATATAAATGAACATTCTAATCTGGTCTCATTTTCTTGTAACGACTGGTTATTGGTAGATAGTGCACCTTTACTATATGTATCTATTTAAAAGCTACGTATTAAAAGTTAACTGAGACAAGCAACATGACAATATACCTAGTAAAAATTCTTCGAGTTTTATTTTCAGTGAACTAATAGCTGATGGCTTACTTGATCCTGCCTCAGTGGTGCCAAAGCCGGAGGTCCAGCATTGTGTTCCTTCTGGGAATTGTTGTCCAGAGGTTGGCAGACAAGCTGGCTGAACTTTATCTGCATGATGTAAAAAAAAATATATATTACAATACATTAAAGCAAACTCCGACAGTAAATGTCTGTTTGGATACATGCATATGCACACACACACACACACACACACACACACACACACACACACACTGGGCTGGGCAAACCTCAGCGCTGCAACAACAAGAGAACAACATTGCTATGGCGAATCACAATTGTCACAGGATTTATATGTTTTGATAACACAACATATGAATCAACCCAACCAGTGCACATAATAACCCTTTGAGGTGTGAAGCGTGATGTTCACACTTGACTCTGGTGTTTTTGGTACTGGAAGCTCATCCACACAGTGTCTGCATGCGAGCTCTGCTGAGCTGCAGCCTCTGATATGAGCACAAGGTGAAGCTGGGACTGACCACTGAAAGCAACTGGGGATGTGAGTTTGAGCAGAGCGACGTCCTGGTCATTGGTGTCGCTGTTGTAGTTCTCGTTCAGGAGGATCTTCTCCACCGGGTAGGGCTGAGGTAGGTTGTCCAGAGACACTGCTCCAATGTATACTTTCCAGTTCCTCGCCAAAAGAGAAGAGGAGCTGCAGATGAAAAACAAAAGATGACAGTTACGCAAATTTGAAGTGTGCAGTTTCAGCACTAGGTAAAACAAGGTATTGTAAGTGTGTGGGAACAACAAAAATCCTGAGACCTTGGGAAGCAGTGAGCTGCAGTAAGCACAAAGTCTGGAGAGATTAGGACTCCTCCACAAACGTGGGATCCAGTGTAGTGCAGTGACAACTGCCATGGCCACTGACCCTCCTTGGCTTTGGTGCCCCCGATGATCCGGGATGTGGATTGCTGCTTACCACAGTCTGGACACAGCACACACAGTGGGAAAGAAAAATGTATCATTCTTTTAATTTAATGTAAAGCACGAGACAGGTTGGGGACTGGACATCAATGCCTCATATAACTGAAGCACTGTATCCTGTCTTAAATAGAGTACATTGTGGTGTCTGTGGTGTAAATCTAGAGCATTGCTGCTCGCTACCTGAGCTCTGTCACCCTTCACAAAGAAACGTCGAGCTACACAGCAGGACGTAGCTTTTTCAACCTAATCAACCGAGCTCTCTCATTATACAGTCTGTAGGAAGGCTGCAAAAGGCTGAACACCCTGTGATGACGTATGTTTGTGTTTCATTGTGTGTGTGTGAGAGAGAGAGAGACAGAGAGAGCTATTATGGAACTGTGTATGACACACGGTTTGAGGAACAGATGGAGGCTCCTTACCCATACACTGCAGGGAGACGGTTTCCTGGTTTGGACAGGAAGAGCTGCACAAAACACAGTGAGGAAAACATGTATGTTTGCTTGAGCGACCACATGCACTTTAACAGACAAGCAGAAAGGCAAAAATCATGGTTTCCACAAACAGAAGGATGAGAGAGATTTAACAATAAACAGGTTCAGAGGGATAATACAGTAGGTTAAATCAAAGCTTTGTATGAAAAAGGTCTCACTTGCTCACCTGACTTGTACCTGACCCTGTATGGGTAGATCTGATTTGCTGGTCAGTGTTAAACCAATGGACTCCTGGGATGTAATTGCTTTGGTGTTGTACGCTCTGGAAAATAAAAGAAAGATAGAGAAGAGCTACAGAGAAAGTCACAGAGAGAAACTTGCACACACAGAGAGAATTTAGCTGTGAACGATGCCTGATTGGGTCTGAAAACTCATTCCAGCTTTGTCACACTGAGACACCCCAGGGAGGCCCAGGGAGTATCGATTCATTGCTAAACACACAGCAGCAGGTGAGTAGAAATCAAATGGATCTCAGTGGGTAAAACAGAGGTTGGTGATGGAGACCCAAATCTTCCCTGGCTGCTGCTGAAATAGGCTGTAGCACAACGAGGAGCTAAATCACTCCATAAGGAGTGATGAGGCTCTGCATGATGGGGGTGGGGGAGGTGTCAGAAATATTTGAATGGTAAAGTGCTGATCCAAAATGCTTTCCAGAGACACTTAATGTTTGCTCTGACAGCGTGACTATCGAGCTGAAGTGATGATTCCTTACTTCCTGAAGCCCATTCGAGCGCAGGTCTGGTCCGCCATGTTCTGGTCCCAGTCTTTGTAACACACTGGGAGGAAGCGGCCATCTTGAGAAGTCTTGACCTGCAGACTGTTGTCAGCACCGAACCTCACTGTGGGGGACACAGAGGACAGGACACAGCTCAGATGGAGTCTTAGGATAAATGTAACGTGGCAGTAATGTTGATTGTTTGGCTTGTCATCACAACCAATCCCCAATAATAATACCGTATACAAGGCATCAAGGGTTTGCATCACCTCTTTCTGCACCATCTGCTGCTGGTCAGTTTGGTGTGTGTGTGTGAGTGTGAGTGTGTGTGTGAGTGTCCACCTTTACTCACCACAGTTTGTTTCATCACTGCTGAGCTGGCAGTCTTTTATCCCGTCACACTGGACGGTGTTGTTGGAACAGGTGTCGTACTGCGGCCGGGGCAGCTCATCGTTCACGTAGTTGTCGTCATCGTAGATGATCTCGTGCGTTGCCAGCCGGGTGCCAAAGCGAACTGTGGCCAGGGGGGAGAGGAGGAGGTCACAGAGGCTTTAATAGTGACTATTAATCAGAGGGAATGTCCCCTACTTCGAAATGACCTTAACAGCAATGACTAATCCATAGCCAAGCAGCTCCAAAATAATGAAATAATAGCATGAACAACAAATCAGATAAATACAATCCACTTGCAACTGTCGTAAATTAGTTTAATATAAAGTGAACATTGTGAGTTCTAAAAACATGAGCCTCAGTGATCTGTGTGAGTGAAGCACCGTTTACCTCCGAGCCAGATGGCCAGTGCCAGCAGACCAAGCAGCAGGATGATTCCCCCCGACGCTCCGTAGCACTGGGAGTTACTCTGACAGCATCCCGTCCTCTTACTCTTGGGGGCTGCACACAGACAGTCGAGTCAAGTCAGGTCACGTTTATCAAAGAGAATGTTAAAAACGACAGTAACAGTTGACTAAAGTGCTGGACAAGCAGGGTAAAGCGAGTCAATAGACAAACAGAAAGCACAACAATAAAGTGAACATGACAAAACATTGTTCATCCTGTGCTAAAAGCCAGCCATAAGACTGCAAAAGCCCAGTCACCTCTGCTTTTAAGCCTAGAAGGAGGAACAACTAGGCAGAGATGATGACTGAACTTTTAAGAGAGCTGATATGTAAAAAGGTGCAGGACCATGCACAGGTCGGAGCAGTGGGTAACACTCACGAGGGACGGAGCGTGTGACCTGGGGAAGGACCACAGGTGGTGGATACTGAGGGATGTAATGCGGATGGGTGGGGGGTGTCAGGCCGGGGCCCACGCCGTACACCACCTCCTCATAGGACTTGAGGGGAGGCTGGGTATGCACAGCCACGGAGTAGTACGGAGGTGGGGGCTCGTTCTGTGAGGAGAAGATACGAAACAGAAAGTAAACATCTGATACGACGTCACAGGTGAAACTTGTATTTAAGATCCTGGTGAATGAGACATCATGCTATATTTAACAGCTGGTACCAGGCTGTATCATTGCATGCACAATGGCATGTCTTGTTTGCCAAGACGGCCATTGTCCTTCACAAATTCCTGACACCATTATCACGGCCGTGTTTAAGTCCTCACCTGGGAAACAGTCTTACCCACAAAGATGCATGTGGTGTGTCTTGGCAACAGTGTTTATTAAAAGATCAGGTCTTAACATTTCATTTCTTAGGTTTTTCTATTTGCGATACCTGTCCTGCCCTTTTTCGATTTGCTGCTCCCAGTATCGGGGAATTTCACACAATTGCACGAGGATTTTCAATGATAAGTAATGGAGTGAATTCTCGGAGACAGGATGAGATTTTGATTGTGGATTTTCGTCTCACAAAGGACTCTTGTTATTTCACTCATATCTCCTCTCTTTCCACCTCAGTGACTTGCAAAAGTCTGCTTGAAAAGTCTATTCCACCCTTGTTTTAATGTTTACGTAAGAACTAATCAACTTATTTGTGTATTTTTGCACCAATTGATTGAGTGATATCTGACATTTTACCAACAAACCAAAGGAATATGTTTTGTTTTTAAGAAATACATACAGCTTGTTTCTTTGTCAGATAAAGATGAGACTAAATCTTCTGTCCTTTAACTAAAAGGTAGCTCAGTTCACACAAAGACTGGTATGTAAACCTGCTGGTCTCAAACCATTTTCCGTCAACTGTCATTATTACTTGCATGTTCATGGCAGCCTATACGTGTCACGGAACCACATCATACTATGTGGAATGCAACTTAGCAGGGTGAAGAAGATGAAATTTCCCAAAAGCAAAGTGATATCTCACTTAACTTGTTTGAGCACATTGTGGCCTAATCACCTGTTTACAGCGTCGACAGAAAGGAATCTGTATGTGTGTCTCACCTGCTGCCACTATCTGAGCGTCTCTCCTGCTTTTCTTCTCTATCTGCATACATATGAGATATATATATATATATATATATATATATATATATATATATATATATATATATATATATATATATACATATATGTGTGTTTTTCAACGACCTGTTAAAGCCTCCCGGGGGTCAGTACCACTGAAACCTTCCCTTGTTTAAACAATATTTCCGGCTCTGGTTTTCATTAGGGTGTGCATGCTCTGTCCTACTTAAATAAGCAATGTGAGGAAACAGGTTTGGGACATTACTTTCACCTCTTCTGTTCTCACAAATAGAACAAGGTCACGTACTGCGGATTCAATTTGGTTTAGCGCTCACGGGAAGATTTCATAGCCAAGCTTCTTCAGTTTATCAGATGTCTGGATTGATGCAGTATTCTCCCTTTATCCACCTCCAGTGAAGAAAAAGCTTAAAAGTTTTCCCCCCTCTACTGGTGGTTATCTCTGCTGCTGGTGTGACCTCTCACCATTCATCACCATGGTCACACCTCCATAAACTGGGGGGAGGGGGTCCATTGTCATAAAAGGAGGAATCAGTCCATTGAGGAGGCAGTGAGAGGCTTATAGGTGAACTCACTAGAATAGGGGTTTCATAAGACCATTTTTATTGTATACGATCATGTTTCAGATACGCCTAGGGGCAGCAGAACTTGTTTGATTGAAGTAAAATGGCGTCGCTGAAGCAGGTGGAGAAGCAAGTTCATCACATTTCCCAGTAGACACTTGGATCATCTTGCACTGTTTGCCTATCAGCCTATCAAATTAAAAGGTTAAGGGTTTACATGACATTTAAAAGGTCAACATTCAGCTACAATGAACTGGCAAACTAATGTGTCCCTAGGGTCAGGGCCTAAAAGAAATCATCTCAGACACTAATCAGGCGCTCGATGGCAACTCAAACATATCTGAAATACGTTTTTTTCAAGCATGTTGACTTGAGGAGAATTTGCACATTTACATGTGCCAATCATTTGTGGAGTCACGTGTATTTGTCTTGGCCAACATCATGTTTCCCTCAGAGGAATTTATGATAAGATTTCACATCCTGTTTCCTTATACTCTTGGTCTGGACAATGAAACACAAGACAAAAACCATAACAAGAGCTATTCCATGGAATTCTGTTCTATCGTAAGGACGAGTAAAACTTTTCAACCTAATGAAATCATTTGAAAACAGATTTAACTATTTGTGAGATGTTTCCTGGCACACAATGATGAAGACACAACAGCAATTTAAGCCTCCAAAAGCCTTAATGGTACAACTTATAGCATTGCCATGAAGTATCTGAAGACCGAAACCATTAAACCTGTGTTTGAACTATTCCCTTCCCGAAGCTGAAAAAACTTTGCTGTCGGCGTGATGGAGGCCAAACAGAGTAAATCAACACACAGAAAGTCGAACGAAAGAGCAAGCAAAGAGGCACAGGTACGGGTATGAACAGCATTTGGAGTGACAGCTAAGTATTGATTAAAGAGGAGCTATTTGAGCAATTTGAGGACAGCCAGAGGTAGAGGAGAGGCAACAGAGAGAGAAAAAAGTTTATGTCAGGGGAGAAAAACAAAGAAGCAACCTACCGAGTCATTCTTTGCCATTGGACTCAGGTCAACAGAGAGTGGAGAGAGGAGGTGAGAGCAGGCAGGTGGAGCTTTTCCTCACATCCAGGCGTTTACACAGTCACAGTGCAGCGACTAGAGCATGTTGGTGCCACAGCAAAGACCCCTTCTCTCCTCTCTCTATCTCCTTTATTCTCCTCTGTGTCTTCATCCAGGCAGTAGCAGGTAGGCCTGCCTCCACCCCCCTCTTCACCCGACCTAACACCTCCCACCTCCAGCCTCCCATCATTCTCTCAATCCTTCATTCTTCTCCTCACAGAGACGGGCGTGTCCAGTGCACCAGTTTCCCACCTGCCAGACCGGTTTCAGGGAGGCCGGAGACTGTCGCAGCCTGTTTCACAGAGTGAGGCTCAAATGACTCCAGCTGAGCTCTCAGTGTCCTCCGGCCTGCAGAGGGTGACAGGATACACAATGCAATAGCAGCTGAAAGCCGGAGCCATTGTCTGTGAATGCGCCTCCTGCCTTCTTCTGGGAACTTTTGGCACTTTCTTTCTCTGATTCTCTCGTCCATATTTGTTTCATAAATGCCCACAAGTTCTCCCCATTTTTTCCCCTACTGTCACACCAGATCCTTCTCATCTTTTTATGCTCCCTACCCATTGCAATAATCTGTGGTCACAGTACGCTGGAATTATCAGAAACAGTTCAGTTTGTATTTGCTGTGTAATAAGTAACATCTACTGACGTGTTGTAAAGTACCAGCTCTAGTGTTCACATATGGATAAACAGAGTAAACAACTCACAGAAATGAATCTAGGTTATAGTGGCTTTAGGTTTACCACATAAACATGATAACCCAGATCTAAAGGAGGCTGAGGATCGGTGTGACACCCCCCGCCTCCTGACTGAACTCTGAACTTTTTCATCAAATAGTCAGTAAATCTAAGTAGGGTAATTCATGTTAAATCACTGCAAGATGGTCTGAGGGCGTTCTTTGTGGCTCTTGGTGCACGTTAAGGTCGATTGGAGACTATACATTTCCACTTACAGTAGGTGTGAGTGTGAATGCGAATGGTATTGTATATGTGTGTACTGTATGTGTGTAAGTGTGTCATGTGATGGACTGGTGACCTGTCCAGGGTGTATCCCCTGTCTTTAACTATGACTACTACTATTTACTCAATGCAGAGATGATGAACAGGATGAAAAAGTAGAAGAATGGATCATAGCGAGCATACAAACACAAAATCCCTTCAGTCAAGCTTGATGAAATTTCAGGAACTGGTTGACTACAGTATTCTCCAAATAATGTTTAAAGCTTATGAGAGAAAAAAAATACCAATTAATATCCATAAAAAATCAAATAGAGAAAGTTATTATAACTTATAAGGAAATAAGATATTTTATAAAGATTCAGAACTAGAGTGAAGGATCACCTCTGTGAAGGAAGCATCTCTGTCAGTTTATGGAACAGTCTGAACAAGGAAACTAAAGAAGCAACTTTTTTTTCCCCAGCCACCTTCTGTGGTACAGCCCATTGGGATCTGGGTACTTCTATTCCATACTGGGCACAGATGTTTCTTTACACCATTCCAGCCACTTGGTTGTGCCTCTACATGTATGTTGACCTGGCTTGCATCTTACACCCTGCCACTATGTGCTTGACTGTCTCAGGGGTATCTTTGCATCTCTATGGTCCCTAGGGCCTGTTTTTGTGCTGGCATGATACAAACTGTGTAGGAGTTTGCCCCTCCACTCTCTCTCTTCTGCTTGAGACATTTGCTTAGCAGTTGAGGCCATTTTCTTGATGTACACTTGGATTTGTGTACATGTATCATCCTTTATTTTCCTTTCCTCTTCTACTTTGCTTGGATACATATGCGATCTAATTTGTTGCTTCTATGAAGGATAAAAATAAACTTTAACTGCTTTCCTGGATACATCACAGCATATTCAGTGTGACACCACACCTGTACCACACCTTAATACTTTACATAGAACATACAGTACCATATAGCCTACATCTCAGTTACCAAGCACGAAACATGAAAAGTTCCCTGTGATGAATAAATACGATGATATCTGACAGTGAAACTCCCACGCTTGAGAGTAAAAACCCCAGAACACTCATGGTGACACCAACTCGCAGGTCAAGAGTCTCGGCTATTTGCATTTACGATCATCTAAAACTTAGTCACATGTAGGAAAGGTGTGAACAGAAGGGAAACTGGTCTCCTATTTGACAACAATTAAGAGAAACATGTGGATTTCTCAGAATGGAAAGCTTGTTTGTGAAGCACAGATAAACCAAAAACCAATAGATGACTGAACAAGAACAGATATATCCTCTTGGATCTGTTGTGTTGTCAGAGTGATCATTTTGGTATGAAAGGAAATGTTTAATGTAACTACACACCACTTGTTAGACATGTGTGAACTCCTTCCGAAATTTACAGAAAACATAGATGACGTATTAGTGATTATACCACTGAAGTGAGTGGGGAGATAAGGTTCCACGTAGGACATTTTGGTTTTGCGGTTCATTATCTACGCCATCTCCACAGACATTTTACACACTTGACCTTCATACTGAGCTTGAACTTAAAAAGATCTTGTTTTGCTGTTTTAATGTCAAGACATCCAATTAAACCACAAATGATGAACAACAAGTATTTCACAGAATCTGCTGCGCCACATAATACATGTACCACAGTCAGAAAAAAAACTCACGTATGAGTAAATGGCTAAAAACAGACATTTTATAGAGAATAAATGTTGGAAATTTTTGCAAATAGAAATTATCTACCAACTGCCCCTTATCAAGGAAAGCATAAAAGGGAATGTACAATCGGTTCTCTTTTCTCACCAATGAGCTGTTTAGAGCCCATCAGCCGACAGACAAACTGTGAGCTGCTGACATTATGGAAAGAGGAAAAGAAAAAGCTGAAGAGGAAGGAAGAGGTAAACGAGACAGAGAGCGAGAGAGCAAGTGAGCGAGAGAGAGAGAGCGAGAGAGAGAGACGAAACTGGTGGAAGATTCGCTGCTGTGATCGTAACAGGAAATACATCATCTGAGAGGGAGGGGAGTTGAGAAACAGTGGAGGCCGTCTGATTACGCCTCTGTCAGTGAAGTCACAAGAAGGGAAAACACAAGCCGCTTTTTCTGTTTCACAGATAGATGAGCGGCCACGGAGTCGGCAAGAGGAGAGCCACTGATATGGACAGTTACACACAGTTGTTGAAGAGATGAGACTTTTCTACAGCCTGATCATTGGGATAAAAGATATTACTGCCTCTCACTATATGGATTATGTGCCACTGTGACTGAAAGACTTTCCACACCAGAAATGGATAACCGTAAGAAGACACTGATTCTGGTCCTCCTGGTCATCTGTGTGGGCAGAGTCTCAGGTAATTGTAACTTTAAAAAAAACAGAATTGCATTGTTTAGTATGTGTTATTTAAGTTGTTTTTAGAGTCACAGAGAGTCATTATTTTTAGCAATCTTTTGAAATATCAATTGTCTGGGGGTGGGATGAGATCATTTCTAGGAAAATTCATGGCATTTTCAGTTCTACCACTGGGGAACATCTGCTCCACTCATGACAAAAAACCCACAGTGACATTTCAGTCAGAGATCTCTGAAATCATTTGCAAAATAGCCCAACTTCCTTTTTCCCAAAAGTAATTGAGTTAAAAAGCATTTTAGCAGCACGTAGTGTGTTTACTGATAGGGAACCTCTTTTGCAAATCAGAGACACTTGTATATAACAAGTTTCTTTACAAATTAAATTTATTCTGCGCATAAATGTGAAGATGCAGAGATGACACCATTGGTCAATTAATAAATTAAGGAACTGGCCAAAAGGTTAAAGCATAAAGAAATATTTGTGCATTTATGAGATATTTAGTTATTTTCTGTTGGCAACAAGTATTCTGAAGTACTCTGAATACAACACATTACCTGATTATACCCACATACATTTATTTTACTGCTTCACTGAATATGTTTGATTGTATCTGAACATTATTGTAATATACAGTAAAGGGCAGTATCAGTACTTATAGTAACTACTTACATGGTAAAGGATCAGTTAAGGAAAATGTAATTCATCTCATGATTGTGAAAAACATATAACTAATTTTATATTCTTTTTCCTGTAGCAGCGATGAAAACCCACCAGGTTGAAAAGTTTGACAGGCCCGTTGTGGAAATCGTGGATGGGGAAGTGACAGTACGTTGGAGTCGACCTGCTGATGCACCCACAAACTCCACCTACAACGTACACTTTGGAATGTAGGTTTCCACTGGAATGAATATGCATTGTGTCATTTTCCACAATTGAACTGAAAACTCCAGGTTATGTTTCCTGCCTCATCAATGACACCAAGCTTTGATGCTGGTGACTGAGTGGTGTGAGTGCTCTCTCTCCTCAGATATGGTCAGATTGGTGTTTGGACCGCCGTGGAGAGCTGCAGAGAAATCACACAGACCTTCTGTGAGCTCAAAGACCGCATAGATAACTATGTCACTCGCTACAAGGTCAAAGTTGAGCTGGTCACAGGAAACGTCACACTTAAAGAGACGACACCCACGAAATTCGTGCTAAGTTCGGGTAAGCACGGAAATGTCCGATTCTATTGGTGTTGCCTGGTGAAAGTCAGTTGTCTCAAGCAAAGGGGATGTCCCTGACCAGTCCTCTGCTCCCACAGGCAAGCTGACACCTCCCTCCTTCACACTGATGCCTACATCCAGCACTCTAAAAGTTTTGGTTCACCAAAATGCAGTTCTGAGAAGAATTTTCTCTTATGGGGTGACCTACACCATCTACCTGGAGGAGAGAGGACAGGATTCTCCGGTAGGAGTTCATCACAGCATGACACACAGTCGAGACAACAACGACTTTTGTCTCATCTCAAACTTGATGCTGTCACTACAGAACACCACAAAGAGCCTGAACGGAGACGCGGAGGATGATTTTACCTTCACCTCTCTGAAGTGGGGCAGAGAGTACTGTGTCAACGCCAAGGCACAGGGCAACGGAGGTCTTCCAGTCAGCAATGTGTCGCCTAAACAGTGTGTGGTCCTTCCAGAACAAGGTAAGAAAGACCTCGTAAAGTGTAAGAACACAACCATGAGTGGCTCGAGGGATCTTGAGGAATTAGACCTCTGCAATCATAAATTGTCAAATTGCCTGAAGTTGAATATGAAGTTATATTGCTGCATAATACACCCGCACTCCAATTGAACTTTTCCCTGATTTTGTTCCAGAGTGGTTCAAAACTGCTGTGATTTGTCTTTCCTTCCTGGGAGTGTTGACCCTTGCTGCTATCATGGGAGCCATTCTCCTGTGCTACTTGAAAAATCCAGAGAAGACACCTGCTGTGCTGGTAAATATATTTAAATCAGTGAATGTCATCTTTGAAGTTACAACTGTGTTAAAGACGAAAGTCAAAATAGGAACCACAAGCTTGGCTGAAAATGTCTCTGTCCCATTAAACTCTTGATATTAGATTTTTCAACACAGCTGAGGTTGCAACTGAATGACTGACTTGTGTATCGATACTATCTCACTCCTCCACTTTTCTCACCTTAGAAATCCCCTCTGACTGGCTGGCGTCCAAACTCCATCGTTGAAGGACCTGTGGAGGTTGTGACAGACAAAGGCTGGTTCCTGTTCAGCGACAGAGCACATGAGAAAAGCAGCGTCAAAGACCCGGCCACACAACTCAAGGTGACGCACGGCGAGGAGGAGGAAAAGAGGACGAGCGTGGACAGCGGGGTCAGCCTGGTGTCCAGCTCTACCACAGAAGGAGGAGGAGAGAGTCCTTCGACCAGACGAGACAGTGGCTGTGGGAGTCTGGGGGGACAAGAGAGCTCCACAAGCAGTCAGACAACAGTTTACCCCCTGCAGGGCGAGAGGACTGACACCCACACTGCGACCAAGAGAGAGGACAGTGGGGTGGAAATGGGTCCGTCTAGCGGCCCGGACAGTGGGCCTTTGAAGGAGGCCGTCATGGGGGGCAGCTACCGAGGCCAGAGCCCCGTGGCCGTGCAGAGCCTGGTCTGCGACAGCGAGGAGACGCCCCCCGTGCTGGCCGACGTGGTCACGGGCTACCGGGCCGGGCCTCAGTCATGCATCTGCTTGGGAGAAGGTCATTGCACTTGGTGCCACAAACAAGGCTTCCACGGGACAGGAGTCATCAAACAGTACAGAGCGATGTGCGTTAATGATGGACTACTGAACAGCAGCTGTGATTTTACAGACCCATACAGAGGCAAACACGTTATTTCAAGTTACTCCAAAAAAACAGAAATGGACATTGTCCCTGTGGATGATTTACAAACAAGTTTCATACAACTGGGGGAGACGTTCCCTCTGCTGACAGCTTTATCATCACTGCCCCCAGTGGAGGTAGGGCGGGACTTCAACATGAACAATGTTCCCCTTTCTCTTTGTGACGTACAGCTGACAAATGACTAATGCTGCTGAACACTTCTGGAACCCTGCTGACATAAGCTGACATTATTTTTACCATTTCTACAGAACTTTATCGGGGGTTTATCGGGGCTTTGCTTTCCCTTTTCCATGCGATCACAGATGGATGTGTGAGACAGAGGCATGAGTTAGTAATGCACATACCTCACACTGTGGAAAAAGGGGCAAGCAACAGGAAGCTGAGGTGAGAGCACGCAGCTGCTGAGTGGTAGCTGTTGGTTTGAGCCCCTAGAGACAGAGAATATAATATGAGCGGACTCGCTTGACTCAGTCTCACTGGATATATTTACAGCTGACTGAAATGCTGTGTGCCGGAAGTGAAACTAGTGCGGCACAGAGCTCAGTGTGACGGTTTGAGTGTTACTTACTTTGGGACATTTTGCTATTTCTCCCTGCCAATATGTGGGTAATGCGCCTTTGAAACTTTTGAGAAATATCCAAAAAAAGAGAAATATCCCCTAAAAAGTGTCATGTCTATTTCTATGTTTAATGCATTTATCAAAGACAATAAAAAATGTTTATTTATTGAGTTTTGCTGTGAATTTGAGATGCTGTGCAACTCTTCCTATACAGTAATTAAAATGTGAAACATCCGCCCGGAATGTTCTGTAATTTTCACACATTCACAAAAAAAGCCCAATCAGTGAATAAATTATCTCAGACACCATGACTCAAAGGAACAAAAGCACAGAAAAGGAAAATCCTGAACTAAATTGAACTGCAATACTTGGAAAATAACACATCACATGTCCGTCAAGTCTAACAGGGATCCCCATATGCAAATTTATCACAGAAACCAGAGCAGAAGTTTCAGACATCTGAATAAGGTCAAAGCACTTCCTCTTTAAAAAAAGTCCTCTTTCACACAGACGTCATTGTTAACCGGACACAATGTTACGTGCTGTAGTAGTGTGTGTGCTGTGTATGTGCTTTAACCAAATACATTGTAGGTTTGCTTCCCTGTCCCGGTCATTTCTGTGTGGAGTTTGCATGTTCTCCCTGTGCATGCATGGGTTTTCTCCGGGTACCCTGGTTTCCTCCCACAGTCCAAAAATATGACTGAAGTAGCTAAATTGTCTCAAGGTGTGCGTGTGTGTGTGTGTGTGTGTGTTTGTACACACTGTGAATAAGGCCTGCCGTAACATTGCAATTTGTAGAAAAACACAACCTCTATTTTGAAAACCTTTTTAAGTACTTTCCATTTCTCTCAGATTAAAATAAAATGATGGAACTTTTGTGGAGATTTCCAAGACTCACTGGGAGAGTTTCGCAATGCTTGGGACTAGCAAACTGGTAATTCTCCCCCCTGACTGACTGATTTAAATGATCATTTTTGTGGTCTAAGCATTTAGTCAGTGGACTCATTATATGTGTGTGAAGCAGTGAAAGTTTATGCTCATCATTTGACATCAAAACAAAGTCCCATAGGTGGATCGTCAGCTCTCTGGGTGCCAGACAAACAAGAGCCGGAACTCATCAGATTCACATTTGTGTTTTTCTAACTATGTGCAGACTATGAGTGTTTTCGAGCAAAAAAAAAAGAAAAGTGTCCTCTCTTGAACTTCATGCAGGCAGCTTGTATTAGAAAAACAGTCGCTGCAGAGAAACATTCAGGGGAAACGCTATGAGACATTGAAGTTCCGCCACCCATAGAAAGTATCAAAAGGTTGTAGATGCGAGAGTTTGGAGGGAAGTCACCTGCAGCTTACAAGAAAACAGTTCTGCCCGGTTGCTGTGGTTGAGCTGTTGTTGCTCTGCTCTCACCTCAAACGTTCACAGCACCGCTCACAGCAGGCGAGCATTTGTCTCTGGTGTGTGATTCAAACCAAAGTCTGTTCCAGCAGCAACAGCAAGTCACACCGAGACTTTAACCCAGACTGACAAACCGTGTCGCATTTATTCTGCATTATTTTACATTAATTCGCTTTACAACATCATTCAAATGGCATACAATAGTTTACATAAATATAGGCTGAGAGACGCAAGATAAAGTGGTTTCTCTTGTTTAGATGAAGTCACAGCATGGCTTGAAAGCATGATATCACTGAGAGTACAAAAGAAATAGCAGTGTAAAGTCCCCTCTAGTATGTTCAGGGTATCATATCAGTATGACTAGAGAAACAAGGAGCAGCTGGCACGTGCTTTGAAATCACTACATGGTGTGTGCAACTGTGAAGACGAAGCTGCCTTCACCACAACGACTGACGGGATCAACAGCCGCTGAGAGGGACGTCATTTCACGATGTTGCTGATCGAGAAGGGAGGGGGAGACTTCTTCAAGCCCACTTTGCTGTAGAGAGAGTGGACAAACACACAGTCGTTCATCCATGAGGAAATAGCGCAGGTGAAAGCAGAACTGTGCATTTGAACGGCTTGGGAGGACACCCCGACTTACTTGAGCACTTTGTCCTTGAATGACGGCTCTGTAGAGGATTAAAAGCACATATGAATTACCATACAGAAGCAACATGACAGATTCATTATATTGTATGTTATATTGTGGTGTAAATATTGTCAGTTGAACTAGCTCTTACAAGCCTCGATGTTTATTTCAAAGAGAGGTCATTGGGAAATTGCTGCTAGACTGTTAAACTACTTTTTTTTCTGATGAGGTGCGCGTGACATTTAATGAATGTCTGACTCATATCTGTAGCAAGGGCTGAAACGGCACTAACGTATGTGCATGGGCGGGCTCGCCTCACTGTCAGACAGTCCCTAGTTGAAAGCAAATCACTTTGTACCCTGATATTCCTGTGTGGAGTTTGTATGTTATCCCCATTTCTGGATGTGGATTTTCTCCAGGTACTCTAGTTTACTCCCACAGTGTGAAAACATGTATGTTCAGATAAAACAATTAGAAAAAAATGGCTCAAATGTGTGTGTGTGTGTGTGTGTGTGTGTGTGTGTGTGTGTGTGTGTGTGTGTGTGCCCTGCAATGAACTGGCAACCTCTCTACAGTGTGTGCGAGCTCCTCCACCAGCACCTCCACCACGCGGTTGTTACACGGTTCAGTTTGACTGAGAAAAGCTCTACACACCTTTTTTCTTGCAGCAGTTTTTGCATTTTTTGCATTTGTACTTGCAGCAGAATTGTACAATGCCAATGGTGAAGAGAATAATGAGAATCCCAAAGCCAACAGCAATCCCTACTGCTGTTGAGTTTACCGTGCTCCCTGCAAAAACAGAGACGTAATTAGATTTCAACTATAGATTAACACATTGTCACAGATCGCCTTACGGTACAAGCCAAACCAACAGAACGACTAAAGACTCCCTTCTGTATTTTCTAGGGTATTGTATATCTGCCATAAATGACTGAATTACTGATCTATCTGGCTGCCTGGGCCTAATTGGATCAATAAAGCTGTTCATTATGGATGAATATTCATTCTGATGGAAAGAGATTACAAAATCAATTCCTGGGCAAGATGCCGGCTCTGCCTTCATTTGAACTGTTTGAAGAGATGCTGGAATTACAGCTGGCACAATGTAGTTTCAACACTCTATGACCGCTCTACCAACTCTTAACAACTTTACTCTGCAAATCAAGTTTGGCATTTTAACCTTGTACATTTCGAGCAACAATTACGGTGCCACTAAAAAGAATGTAAGCCAAGGGATTGTGAGATACAGTCCTCAAGGGCTGAAAAGTGAACCATACAAAGAACAACCCTGGAAACAGTAACTGCATCTAAAAAAGAGATTTAGATATCAATGTTGTAGACACGATATCCCAGTTATACTCTGGATCACTGGGACAATGGTTTCAGTATCAGAAATAAAGCTTCTCAGAGCCTCTGACTTACCACCGTTGCCCATCGTTGACAAGCCTGCGTGTCGTCTACAGTCCCGGTTCCTGGCGTGATTTTACATCAGTTTTTATTAAATGCTTGTCTTGACTCTGAGGAAAGAAAACACAGACCTCTCTCTCCTTCCCTCTTCACCTTTGTATGTCTGTCCACGTCCCCATTCCACTCATTCCTTTAAAACCAGTCCATCTCCTTTCTTTATTTTACCTGTCTTCCACCCTCATCCTCCATGACATCAGCAATTGTTACGACAAAAGTGAGCCATTCACACATGGACGGTCATGCTCAACAACACCTCATTTTTTGATTTCACTCTGGAGTGCTTTAATAACGTGACAAGACAATACAACAGACAAGATAACCAGAAACTCGGGTCTAATCAAGATAACTATCTTGAAACTGCAGCTAAGTCTGCAACGTGCCAAGGCAGGGCGGTCTATTGTCCCTCAGAGGCCAATAGAAAGCCTCTCCTCAGACAGCCAATCATCAGCAGGCAGCCAGGTAACACCTGCCTCAGGTGGTGCACGGGGACTCTCTGTCGGATGGCCGAGTTACTACACCCTCAGCACCAACAACACTCACGGTGGCAGCATTTTACATAAGCTGGAAACAGCAGACAGGAGTGTCTCTATTCAGTCACATCCTTGACTTCAACTTTAAAGTGCCAAATGTTATGACACTTATCAACAAACAACATATACAAAGTATATGCCCAATAAAGCCAAGGCAATATAGAGACAACTATGACTTGATGCTTTTATAGTTAGCAGCAGTGGGTGGGGGCAGGGAGATGGAGGGGGTCGTGGATCCAGTACAGCATCTACATAGAGAGCGGAAAGAGATGGAAGATAGGAGAAGAAACAAGAGACAAGAGAAGAGAGGAGGAAAGAGAGGAGAGACAGAAGAAAAGAAGAAGGAAGAAGAGGAGACAGAAGAGGAGAGAGAAGTAGGGGAGAGAACTGGAAAAGGAAAGATAGAAGGTGAGTGTGAGGGAGAGAGAAAGAGGAAGAGTGAGGAGAACTATGGAAGAAAGCATCGCATCATTTCACAATCACAATCACATACAATCACTAAAGGTCAGTATGCAAAACGTGGTTAAATTTGTTCTTATGAAACATGTGTCCCTGATCTATGTGACTGGGGATGGGCATGTAATGGTCAGACAAAGTCCCCAGGTCTTACACCGAATAAAACTGACAAGCCTGTGGATCAACCTCACTATTATGTATTCATTATGAGGGGCCGTTTGAGCAGTCAACCATACTTGCTTTCACATATAACAAACGCCCTCTCATAATTTATACACACATCACGCAAGTCGCTAGTCGTCACATGAGAACTTATTTTGAGCAGTGGAAGAGTTTCTTGTAAATTAAGTTGTGTGGGTGATTCATACTGTCATCACACATATATTACCACAATATGAATCATGAAAGGTGCTCACGACTGCACAGTACGCGCCTGCCTTCCATTCGCTAACAGATGATGTAGCATCCTCACTGTAAATGGAGGCAAATAAACAGCGTGAATTGTACAGTGAAGTACTGTGTGTCTGCGTTGTGTGTCCTGTCCCCTAAGGAAATCTTGTGCTATTTCTTAGAAGTATGACAACAAACTTCCTGAAAACGTTGTGCATTACATCACAGAGACCAGCGTCATTGATACTCTGTGTCCTGATCAAGGTAATGATACATAACCTGGTGGCAATGCCATTCTGTCACAATAATGGCTGTTGAAACCTGTAGCCATCTTCTGTTGCAAAGCTCCTTTGCGTTTCTCATCAGAGAGTGCGAGACAACTTCCTCATCCTGTAAATCCATTCACCAACAGCCAGGTGAGACCGGATGACACTGACACAGTTGATGTTGCCCATTCTCAAAGGACAATTAGGCAGGTTTTGAATCACACTCTCTCAATTTCACAACTCAATTTATTGGCCTGAGAGAATGACGTTAAACTTTTTTGACAGTTATATACAATTGTAGACACAAGCAGCCTCATGCTTTCGCTCATTCTCTTCATATGTTCCTCACATACTCACTTGAAAAGTTCCCCGCCCTCTTTGACACTCTTCCTTTGAATATTATTATTTTTTATAACAATTGCTCCCTTTTCAAGAAAAAAAAACCTAACCATTTTGTTGACAGGCTCCAAATAATACAATTGGGGCAAACATTGCATCCTCTAGACCTGATGACACATGAAAGCCAAAATGTTAAATATTAACTAGATATTTTCAAGTTACGCTTCCAGCGATGTTTCTCAAGCTTCAAGTTTCACAAACGCGCACCTGTGTGGACAAAGGGGTGTTCGGGCCCCCTGACCTGGAGGGTTAGGGTTGAGGGCGAGAGAGGCCGAGAGAGACAGAGAGAGAGAGGGAGGGAGAGAGAGGGAGAGAGAGGGAGAGGGAGGGAGGGAGGAAAATTTTGTGGACATACAGGGCAGACAGGTGGGGATGAAGGAGTCTGAAGGGTGTTCCCTCCTGAGTCAATAAAAGGCTGTGTGAGAATTCAGAGGATGCAGAACTCCAAACACCAGGACTACTCCAACAGTTTGCTCATCGTGCCTCCCGTGCTTTCCTGACAGTGAGTGATAGCTGCTTCACGGGTATGGTGGTATGTATGTCTGCCTGCTGTTTCTATTTAATACTTACGTGTCGTCAAATTTCTGCAGACGGGAAATCATTATGCCAGATTATAGTAGTAATAGTAGTATGAGAAGTTTGAGCCACTTCCTCCTTAACTTTTATAAACCACCAATGTGTGTCTGACAAGGATGAGCTCAGCACTTGAATCACAAGATCCAGATATTAAATCAGTGTTCTGCAGGTTAGATGCCCTCTTAACATGTCAAAACAAGGACCGGGATCATTCAGATAGCTCAAATGAAATACTTTGAGGATCTCTGTTTCAGTTTCGTAGACATTTGCACAGAATTTCAGAGTATCCTGTTTTCTTCATCAGCAGCTGTCACTGATGAAGCAATTATTTTAAAATACTCTCTGAGGGAAGAACTGACATATATATCACACTGTGAATCATAAAACCGCAGCAGTAGCCCCAAATAAATCAGTTAATATGTAACCCATCTGGACTATAGACTATTACAGGAGCAGTTGTCCTTGAGCTTTCCACAGATCCAGCTTGAAAAAAGAAAACACCAAAGAGTTTAGCAGCAGAGCGAGAGGCTTCATAGACAAAAGGAAAGCAGAATAACGAGCAAACGAATTACCTCGACGTGATATTGGACTGTCTGCGTGTGGCTGTCGGGCTGTGAGAGCTGATGGGATTATGAACAAAACGAGGCAGAACAATGAAAGTCTAGAGTCACACAAGTGTGTACAATAGATTCATCAGATCTCTGAATTGCTCTCATCTTCTCTCTTTTAGCATGTGGAAACATCTCGTCAGCTATTGTTCAGCCTCACACGCTATTCGTAAGTGGCTATTAACTGAGGGAATAAAACCTGATTTGCTGTACATTCGGTGGATGAAAGCCACATCATTTTTACTGACTGCTTTCTAAAAGACTTGAACCAGACTCAATCGTTTAGACACTTGAGAGGAAATCATGCTCTGGTTTTCATATCAGGGTGGAGCCCCTAAATGCCTTGCCTTACTTGACTTAGATTGTCAAGTAGGTTAAAGAGAGTGTGAGGAGAACGTTCAGAGGTCACAGCCTCATAACAAGCTGCTCAGACAGTCCTACATTTCTAAAGACATTCATCGTCCTTCTACCTCAGCTGAAGTCTTATTGAGATATCAAGGTTCATTGCATTTAACAGTCCAGGTCAAACAGCTCACTCAGCTCCTGTTTCTAACAATGGCTCTCTTTTTTCTCGCCATCCAAAGTTTTTCTCCCTCACTTGTCTGTGCTCAGTGTCCCATGACCTTCACAGTGGCCTGATTCTAGAGGCACTGACCTATTGACCGAAATAGTCATCAAGGGCTTTCTTGAGGGTTAATTCAACACTTCAGACACATCAGACAGAAACTTGCTGCCTTCTTGGTTTCTGTTTGTCTCAATGGTCGGCGTTATCAAAGAGTTTTATACCTCTATGTTTTGTTTTTTTTCTTACAATCAGAGCCTGGCACAACATAGGTTTGGGTGTGCCAACAACTGCAGCATTCTTGACAGTAATCCACACAAGGCATTTGTCTGGCACCTGTAGTTCTGCTCTAAATTAACCCCTTATTTTATGGGGATTAAAAGTCATATTAAAATGACTTATCTCAATAAACTATGTTTTTTTGATCCAGTTTGTACCATGGACTGAAGTTCAAAGCAGACCCAAATCATGGGGCAGCCAAGAGACCGTTTGTTGATCTTTATCTTTTTGTTGGTCTGTTTTGTATCTAAGTTTCTGTTTACCTGAAGTCAAACTTAATGACTTTATGGTTGCCTGGTAGTTCCCTTATAATGGCACGCACTCCAAGATGGAAAGTTTTTGGTTTCTTTGTAAGTAAAAAGTCTCAACAGTTATTGTTTAACAATAATAATGATGTTGATGGTCAGATAATTAGGTAAAGAGTATATAAATTGTTGACTTTTAGATTACATACTGTACATTTCTGATTTTTATTTTACAAAGATTTGAGACCAGAGTATTGGATCAGGGATCAAATTTCTGCAAAACAAATTAGTTTGTCCACAAAGCTGCAGCTGCTATTTGTCTATTGCAAACATGGAAAATATTATTCCAGCAAGATATCCTGTTAGAACTGTCGCTGTGAACATGTCGGTGCCTGTGCACAGTCTCAAAGCCGTTGGCAGTCTCCATTAGAGTTTTATAGGTCATTTAGTAAATTTGCCACATTTATGTAATGTTCATGCTACGTGACATGGCATGAGTCATAAGTGGTTGTCAGACTGATACCTGTCTGCCTGTCGTCAGGCTGCCAAAACAACACTGGTGAAAAGAACACGCACACGCCTCAGCTCTGGGGCATGTCACCGCACAGACAGCACACCACTGTTGACTTTAGGCAGTGTGTCTCCATGTGTGTGCATACGTGTGGCTCTGTGCCATGCCTGGGTTTTCAAATCCACTTGCTATTCCATTACAAATGCATGACTGTGTGCACGTTTGGGGGGAGAATTTCAAAAGGAAAAGGGCGCCAAAGGGAGACAGGCTGTTCATCCTCAGGGCTTATTAGGTTTAAGTGGGAGGGATCCATGGAGGGGAGGGACAAAACTGGAGAGGTAGCACAGGTAGAGAGGCAGTGCCAGACAGTGAGAACGAGAGAGAGAGGAGGAGAGAGGAGGGTCCAAGAGTCAGGTTACCTGGAATACTTTGCTTTAGTTTAGTTTTGTCAGCAGGGCTTGGTCATTTAAAAAAGCAACTCTCTCGGAACCTACGGCCTGTTGAAACACAACGCTGGTCTTCAATCCGGATGCAGTTACCCTTACCAGAAAAAGAAATGGAGGTGGAGAGAAAATGAGGAAAAAAAGAGAAAGAGAAACTGAATAAAATCAGGTTCGGAAAGAAGAGGAGGACAAAGGACATACAGCAGTAGGCGCACGGGAAGATTCTCCACCTCCAGGGAGTGAAGGCAGTATTTACTGTGTTCTCTGAGTCTGAAGGGGTGCATCAGAGTTTTACTGAGAGAGACAACTACATCATGTGGGTGAGTGCAACTGCAAGTAGAATCAACATATGGCAGGTGTGCATTGGAGCGTCCATCCTCCAAAGTCCTACAAAGACAGTCAGACTTGATTTTCAGGCTCACAGCATTGTTTTGCATGTCGAAAAAACTTGATGCAAATAGATGGATGCAAACCACTGGTAACTGATGGCCTCTTGTGCAGGAAGTCAGGACTTAACAGACACCCTGTTTGAAGAACTTATTCATCCAAAAAGTGAAACTAGACAAGAGCTTTATGAACACTTGGGGCTTATGGGGGTGTGTGTGATATGCATTAGTTAGAAATGACAACACACAGAGAAACAAAACTGAGGCAGTATCTGTTTCTTTTTTACATGAGCGATCTGTGGTTGTGATTTTCCTCTGGTTGCACAAAAAACACGCAGCTTGAGGTTGCTCTATCCTGGGCCGTAGGTGCATGGTGTTAACCACCGCATAGGGCAGGGATTTGTTCCAGCCAATCAAGAGCCACAGTTTGTCCAATCAACTGGCTGAAGGTGAGAAACAGTTAAATGAAAGAGTCAAGTCTGGTGTGTAGCTGCATGATTGGAACAAAAACCTGCACCCACATGGCCCTTCGTGGGATACATTTGACACCTGTGGCATAGAGAATGGGTAAACCTGAAAGTGCAGCCTTTTCAACAGAGACGCCTCTGTTTCTGTAAACGTACTCATTTGTGCTATGATATGTGTTAACGTGAGTGGGCTGCACCCGTCTAGATCTCTGTCTTTGATTAAGGCTCATCCAATATGTCACGCGTAGCTTCTCAAAAAGCCCCTTTGTGAGCACTTCGTTTGAGGGGAACATAATCCAGCAAAAGCCAAGCGTTGGTGAGGGGAACACCTCGTTTGAACAATAGACTCACCGTGTCAAGGTTTTAACCGGTTACAGCTGACCCAGTTAGGCTTTTGCGCTGGCCGCTGGGCTAAAGCGCTGAAGTTCAGCGTGTCAGTCTGACTCAAAAAGAAAGAAAATCAGGTGAAACCTGTTATGAGACAGTTATTTTTCCACCAAGGCAACCAAGGGTTACCAAGTCAATCACCTGGGTCAGTCTGACTCAAAGAGAAATAATATCAGGATAGACTTGTTATATCACGGCTGACTCAGCTATGTGTTGTTTCGACTAAAGCATTTCATGTCAACATTGTAATAATTGGCTGAGATCCACCATTTGTCTAACTAAAAAAGAAAACAAATTCGAGCCAATGATGGAGTTTAAGCAAGACAATCGATATCTTAATGCTCACTTGATGCCATACGATTGTTTTGAAATGTAACTGTCTGTTTTATATTAGTCACAGTTATTATGGCACCATTAATGTTGTTCCAGTTGGCACTGTCATCACTGTCACAATGGAGCATCATCTGTATTTTCATGTCACTGTTCATCCACACGCAGCCACAGGACACTTTTAACCCACCTGTCTGGTGAACCAGGTTGGGTGGAGCTCCCCTTTTTTCATGCTGTGTCATTCCTGCCTCTGTCATTTATTCAGCGAATGCCGTATATGATCAGGTGAAATGACCTAGATTCTCCTGTGGTTTTCCTTTCAGTGAAATTTCTGCAAACTTCCTTTGCGGGCATCTGAATATAGGTTATAAGTAGTACTTCATGTATAAATTCCAGTAGTGCTTCTCTTTTTTTGGTTCCATATGGTGATGGAGAGAAAGAATTGTCAGGAGGACTTTGAGATGAAGCTCCAGTCTTTTAGGGGAATCTGAGAAGACCGAGAAGAATCACCTTACATCACATTACATAAAGTTAAAAGTGTATGGCTATAAATCAATTATATGTAACAAAACAGCATTTTTACTTTGTGTGGGTACATTGCTCATGTTACATGCTAAAATGCTGCAGGGCCTAATGCACACAAGGGAAACTCTCCAGGTTTCAGTGAGGAAAAGAAAGGAGAAATCTGATAACAAAGATATGTGGAGAAAATGTTGCTGCTCTGACGTACATGGCTTTTATGCTTTGGGATGTGATTATTAGGGATGCTATCTTACATAAGACTGTCTCCAGGAGCTTCTCAGCAAAACAGTGAGGGCCAGCAGAGCAAAAGAGCACTCCTTTCCCAAAAAGCAAACCTGTCCAACAGCATTTTTTTGCTCTTCTGGCTTTATGAATTCTGTATGGTTTCCTTGGTACATTCAGCTGACATGTGTCTGCACACATGACACAAACTGATCAGCTGATATTTTCACTTCCTTTCATAGAGGAATTGCAGAAGAATGAGTCTGTGGAGGAAAAATAGGGAATTAACCACATATCAAGATAAAGCAGAAGTGAAATTCATCAGACATTCTTAAACAACAATGTATCTGGAAGCTCTGTCAGTACTGTTATACTATGGCCCTGACAATTCCTCACTTTGCCAGCCTGCCATCCTTGCAGTTCAGAGAAACAAGCAACAAACTGAAAAAGTTGAGTGAGCGCAAAAGAATAACAGCTGGAAAAGAAAGTGTTTGTGAATTTTGATGATACCTCCAGAACGAGCTGGTCTGCAGGCAAAGCCATGTAAGACGTTTGGCCCTGTACTAGTAGAGGTAGTAATTTGATGATAAATCCTGGCCTATGTGTATATTCTATATTGCATATTCTGCCCTTTTTCTGGGTACTCTGTTTGCCTCCTGCATTTCCAAAACATGCATGTTTGCATTGATTAGAGACTCTAAATTCACCTTAGAGAGTAACTGGTGTGTGTGTGTGTGTGTGTGTGTGTGTGTGTGTGTGTGTGTGTGTGTGTGTGTGTGTGTGTGTGTGTGCACACTTTGCTCGTGCGCCCCACTACGGATCCGCATCCCATTTTTTGAAGTTTTGTTCAGCGTTGCTAATTTGGTTTTATCCGGTGTGCAAAAGTGAATACGTAGCATATCTCCCTTTTGGTTGAGACTTCAAGGATGAGTCATGACAGACATTTATTTGGTTTACTGCTTAAGCAGGTTCCTTTAGGGGAATTCAAAACACGATAAGGTATAAACAGGTCACTTACAGGAATGAACCCTCAGGAGATAATTATCTCTTTTAGCAGTTCTTCTGTTTCAGGGATATGATAGTTTATTAAGGGCCATAAACTGACAAAACCTTCTACTGTTGAGGTTCACTATCGCTGCAAATAAACAGACGGAAGTTGTTACTCCAACGGTCAGGCAGGCACAGTTGGAAACAACTGTGAGTGAGTCAGCATTTACTGTACGGAGCCAGATGGTTCCCTCTGCAGTTAATGTAGATCAAAAACAATCACAGAGCATGATTTCAAAATAGTTGATAGAGGCCAAGAATATACCTCAGGTCTACTTTAGCCTTGCTAGCCCGTTGCAAATGCACAGAGCAACCGTTAGCTGTCGGGATGTAACTGTGGTGTGCACACACACCCTCTAGCAGCACCCCGAGTTGACTTATACTGCTTAATGAGGCACTAAAGATCTGAGAAGACCCAGGCACACACAGATCTTTCATGTCGTTGGTCCACCAGTGCTGAGCGAACTGTCCCCACCTGTGGCTCCAATCAGTGGACAGAAAGGAGCACTCCCAGTGTGTAAGAGCAGACAAGATGCTACATTTTTTATTTAGTCTATCAACAGTGTAGGAATTTTCATTTGAATTGCTTTGGAGATACTGTGATACATCCTGTAATTTCTCCTACACAAACCATTTGTAATGCCCAATTATGCAACTCTGCACAGCTGATTGTATCTTGCACAAGAAAAAGCATGAGCCTTTGTGGTTGGATGGGGGCAACCCCTCCACCACCCTGTGCCATTACAAAGTGTTCTGCCTCCACAATATCACAAGCATATGGAGAGGTCCCTATAGACCCTGCCTCTATACCCCGCACAATGCTGTACATTGAAAGTCTATCGCTTTCATGCTGGGCTCTGTCTGATAGCCGATTATGGGAACTGCCTGCAGCAAATGGACTGACTGGTGTATGCACACGGGTGTAAAGTGACAGTTCACAGTGGCACACTGAGATCCATGCGTGCACAATCTGTAATCCTTTGAGGCTCCTCCTATGGATATGCATTGTGCACACACCTGTTTTGCACGTGACCTCAGTGTTTAGAGTTTTTTGGTCAATCATTTGGAGATAAAGACAACATGTCACATGCGAGCAGGTCAGGGGAGCTTAGATAATTAGAGACCTGCTACCTAATTACTCAATCACAGACTTGGATCTCCACCTACAGTAGACATGCACGGACACAAACATACAACAAAATATGTATTTCAACACCTGTGACCGTCTTGTCTTGTCTCCTCAGACGGTCGTCCAGGTGCCTGAGGACACCACTAGACCATTGAATCCCAGGCAGCCAGGTAAGACATCTGTTGAGCTCATTTTGAAGTACATTAGAACTACTGAAAGGAATAATCGTTTGAGAATATCATGTCACACACTACAGTCTGGTACTCCTCATTTTTCCCCTTGAGTGATTTTCTCAATTGCTACGCTCCGTTTCTGTCCCAGTGGTTCCAAGGCCAGGCCGCCACAGAAGGCCCATGACGGCTCCAAAGACCCAGAAAGACAAGTCGGGGAAGACAAAGAAAGTGTTGCTGACTGTCCTGATAGTTGTGGTGATTGTGGCAGTGCTGGTCACTGCAATATACTTCAGTGAGTCACGGTTGCGGATGGCAGCCTTTCTCCTCCCAGAAAACACACATACACCACAAACTGGCATCATATTTCCCTCTCCCACACCAGAGGAACACTTTTGTAGGGGGTGTAACATTCACGACAGGATAAATGTGCCACTCGCTGTTAAATGAAACCATGCGAGGCGGGTGCTATTCTAACCTGTACTCTATCCCTCTCTCCTCTATGTGCCAATTCTTTTCCCTGCAGTTAAGCAGCTGATCGACAGCAAATATTTCTTCTGCAAGAGTTCAGTGAGGTTCATCCCAATAGACCAGGCCTGTGATGGGAAGGAAGACTGCACTGGTGGAGAGGATGAGATTACTTGTGTATCAAGCTTTGCAGTGAACACCACCTTCCCCGGTAAAGCAAACACCTGCCTCACCACTTCCTTTGTTATCGGCAACACAGGAGCAAAGCTCAGGTCAAAATAATGTTTTGTCTTTTCTTTCTCTGCCCCCCCCCAGTCCGCCTGACGTCTGCTCGGCACATCCTGCAGGTGCACAGTCCTGGCTCAGGGTGGCGGAGTGTGTGTGGGGACGACTGGACCCAGAAGCATACGGACACAGCGTGTAAACAGCTGGGATACACACAGTGAGTTCACACCCAAGGATGAATAGAGTGTGCTACATATTTTATTAGATGGGACACATTTTCTAAAATAACTGCCCTCTACTCGTTCTCACCAGAAACCCTCGCAGCACCACTATCTCTGTGAACATTTTGGACTCCTCTCTGAAAACAGGACCCTTCACAGCTGTCAGGCCTGCAACTTCAACCTCACCTATACATCAGGCGACCATTGACCGGTGAGGCAGGCTTCACACCTGTCATGAAAAGGAGGAAATGAAACACCTAATGTTAACGTTCTCACAGTTTCTAACTGTGAGCTTTTGAACCCTGATTTTCCCTAATCTACTCACAAAGAAGTCCCAGGATTTTGTTTCTCTTTCAGTGGTCCTTTAAGGTCGTGAAATGACCTGTTCTCATGGTTTCTGTTCCTGAAAGGCAGAAACTTCAACATTCTTTGTTCCCTATCTGTCGTTTTCCCCATGAAAATGAAAACATGATTTAGGCAGACAAATAATAGAGAAGAAGACTGAAGGTTCACAAGTGTGACAAAAGTCACATGTTGAGCCTTGTGAACCTTCACTTATTTTCAATAATTTGCTGGCTAATTGTGTGGCTATTTTCCGGTCTAACTGAATATTTATTTTCCCCAACAGTGTTGTTTGCAGATCGGGATCTGTGATATCTTTATCCTGCTCAGGTGAGGGGATTTTTTTTCTCAGAAAACAAACGTCACAGACATTGTTTACAGTTTCTATCCAGGGGCTTTTGAGTGGCGGGGGCGGGGATGACATGTTTCAGTGACCAGTTTCACAGGTTCATACATGTCCAAAGCATGCAGCAAACGCACTACTCCAGCTTTTGTGACGAATCAAAAAGCAGGAAAAGAAACTCACCAGACCTGAAGTGTGCTGTGTGAATAGAGCAATCAAGATGAATAAATCAACACAGACACAAGATTTGATGTGAGCAGCAGGGAATAAAACAGTCCTTGACTATAACATGATGTGTTTACTTGTCAGATTGTGGACTGGTGGGGAATGACGAACGCATTGTTGGAGGCACAGATGCCTTCATCGAGGACTGGCCCTGGCAGGTCAGCCTGCAGCAGGGAGGTCACCATATATGTGGAGGCTCACTGGTGTCGCCACGATGGGTTGTCACTGCCGCCCACTGCTTCACTGAGTCAGTCCAGTTTCTACGTATTCTAATTCCATTTCACTTCCTGTGTACACAAAGTCTAACACATCCCCCTCCTTTCTGCCTTGCAGTGGGAAACTGGAGCTCAGTCGCTGGAGGGTGGTGACAGGCAAGACATACATGGGCACGTTGGGAGGTTCCTACGTGGACAGGATCGTTCGGAACGGAGACTATGATTCAGCCCGAAATGACTACGACATCGCTCTAATGAGACTCAGCAGCGCCATCACTGTCGGAGGTTAGAGCTGAGTTTATCCCCCAGAAAAACACACAACAGATGACAAATAACAAATTGGCCTGTGGTGAAACGCATCCGTTCACTTGAAGGAGGTTGTGCTCTGGTACCCCCCTGTGGTTCTATTGTGAAATAGCATCAAGTGAATCTCAACAGGTCAAATTCAGGGATATCACTTGGTCACTTCAGCGGACCACTTCAAATTGCCAAAACTTTGACAAACACAAATAATAGACTGAAAGCTCGACTAACAAAATGAATGTTCTTCCAGAGAGGCAAAAGCCTGTTTGTCTGCCTCCCAGAATGTTTGGCCTTCCTGCACAGGCCTCGATGACTGTGACTGGCTGGGGACACCTGGAGGAAAACGGTGAGAAGCTCGCAAACATGTTTTTATTGTCAGCTGGTACTTTGATTCATCTGAAGTTACCTGTGTGGCTGAAGTGTTGCATCTCTGCTCTGCTTTCAGGTAAAGTGAGTCCCTCTCTTCAGAAGGCCAGTGTCCCCCTCATAGACCAGGCCAAGTGCTCCAGCCCTGCAGTCTACGGCAGCTCTGTCACCTCAAGGATGATCTGTGCTGGTTTCCTAGAGGGGGGAGTGGATGCCTGCCAGGTGAGAATGATGAACTTTAGCCAAACAACCAGCTATTTAAAACTGGATTTATTTCATGCTATACCGTAGCTCAGTTTGGTCCCTTGTCACAGATAAGGTTCCAGTGCTGGTTCCAGGCTGTTTCTTCCACTTAAGAATTTAGTTCTGGCCCCAAAAACTGGTTTCCAGGTCAGCACTGATTATCTGCTGGGCCTGGAGTAATGCTGCATTTCACACACCTCAGAAATATCATTCTCCAAGTTGAAAACTCACATTTCCACCTTAAAGCAATCCAGACCTACAGTATACCGGTGGGACAAACTCTTTTGCTTGTTGGAAGAGAGTTACAGGGTGAGAAAGTCTGCTTTTTCACAAATTTTAGTGAAAAAGGAGGCAATAAGATTGAATATTACACATTTAATTTTACAATGTAACTTTAAGTATGAAGGCACAAAATCCAGAGTGCAAAGCTGTCTGAAATGCATCATATGAGCCAGCTAGTTGGGGCGGGGTTATTGAGACAGACAATAACAAGTCTGACATCTTTTTTGTGACTTGTTAGAGAAACTGCAGACATAATGAAACAGTTGAAGAAGCTCAAGAAAGATGACCAAAAGAGGAAAGGCGGGTGTGGGGGGGGCTGGGGACAAAACCACGTTTTGATGTCCTGAACTTGACTTTTGGGGTCCGATCAGTGGCAACGTAACTGGCGTACACAGTGGTGTAATGACGTGGCTCTGCAGGTGGAAAAACAACTAGTTAACAAACCGGATCTGAACTAGCTGTGGTCACCAGCCAGAATCCACACCGGGACCCTCTTTGGTGGAGAGGGAATATGTAATAATAATGTCTGATAATGTTGCTGTGCTGCAGGGGGACAGCGGGGGTCCTCTGGTGTACGTCACCTCCTCTCGGTGGCACCTGGTAGGGGTGGTGAGCTGGGGTATAGGCTGTGCCCAGGCCAGACGACCAGGCGTCTACACCAATGTTGAAGAGATGCTAAACTGGATCAATACAGTCATCGAGGTGAGCTTGCGTGACATGCACAAATGAAAAAAAGTCAAATGCAAAGTCAAGCCGCAAAGATCACCCTGGCTGTTTTTACTTCCCCACAGAAAAACCCATGAGATCCTCAGTAGCAACAGACAGCCATCACGAGACTACAGTGTGCAGTGCAGCCCGGATACACTGTGAAACCAGAGGACTTTTTCATTTGACTGTGGTTTACACCGCTACAGATGCTGAGGAAAGGGGAAGCTTAAGAACAATGTCAGCAGAAACGCAGATGAACTTTTAAACGCAGCCTAATGCAGAAAAAAAGTCCATCTATAAACACATGTACACAAACACAAACGCACACACACATTTCACACAACCTTGTTCAGGTGTGGTTTGTGCCATTTCAGGTTTTCATCTCAGGGGACAAGCATATTTATGTTGTTACTGTACATGTTGCTGACCTGTAAAGCAGGCTTTTATGATTTTAGTGTCAGAATTTGTCACACCCCATATACTAATTCATGCATTTTTAACAGAAAATGGAACTCAGTGTTTTTCTGGCCACCACAGGCAGGGTGATAACACCAATACGTGTGCAAATTGTTTTAATTGTGCAGACCAGACTGGCAGTATCCGACCAGCCTTCTCTTTGATTCTCAGATTGCAGTGATGAGGGTTCATGTGGTAAAGGAAGGGAGACGTGGGGTGAAGGTCAGCGCTCAGGTTAAAATCACCAGTAATGTAATCAGGGTGGGGCTACGTCCAGAGGTTTAATGTATATATGGTGCTGGCACTGTCTAGGCACCGTGGAAGGTACTTACATGAGCACTTTAGATGGAAAGTAAGGATTGTACTTGAGCTAACTGCGTGAACAACTGAGCAACTGGTCCTACGATGCACTGACAGGACACTGTTAACATTGCAACTTCAGTGTGAGTGCACCAGGCGCCTGCAGTGCAGGGTTTTGCCTTCACTATGAAACCTGAGCAACAGGCCGTGTAATACGTAAATTTGTGCATTCAGGCAAAACCTTATCATACCGACATTTTGAAGTTCCACTCAAGGCAATCATCATCATCCTGTATTTATCACTGTCAAGACTTTAAGGAGCTACCATATGCAGGAAAATGCACTATTGATTTTTGAGGTGACTTGTTGTAAGATACTGTATGATATTATCAAGCAATTTGACATGTGTTGCTTTTTATGGTTTGCATAGTTGTGGTCATTGTGTGCCCTAATATTTAAATGTATATATGGTATGTTGTGGTTTTTGTATGTCAGTAGATTGTAAATGTAATAAAGACACTGCTCTTTGACTTGTCAAGTAAACCAGTTTCACAACACTTGATATTCCTGGTAAGAGCACCATGTGATGGAAACTAGATCTCTCCTTTTGCCAATCAGTGCCATCCTCCTTCCTCTACGCACACACGCACACACATACGCACGCACGCACACACAGCCTCTTGCCCAACATTAACAAAAGGAACGGCAGATGATTAATGGGAGTCATGACACAAATACCGATCAATGATCAGTCTTCTCAAGTTCCATTGAGTGGGAGGCACTTTGTGACGTTACAGACAGTAAATAACTCATCTTAAGAAAACAAAAATAACTTAAAAACAAAGATTGGGGCGAGATATGATTTTACAAATTTTACAGATGTTGATTTTGCACAAATGAAAACTAGCACGAGTCCTCGAGCTTCACCTTGTACTTGACTATGGCGCCACCCCGTGGTGAGCATCTGCTATTTTCTTGGGGGTGATAAGTTACCCCTCAGTCGCTAAGTAGAGCAGAAGAGGAGCAGAGCACAGAAGAAAGTTTTTATCATTTCCCAGTTGTTCCCATGACTGTGCAGCCACAGCTTCAGAGACACATACCAAGAGACAGCGTACACACTGTAAACACAAACAGCATTTATTAAGATAACATCAGAACTGCAAAGGCCAAAAAGATGAGGAAGATGAAGAGTCATGGTAAGTGTATAGCAGCAGATACACTAGAATATGAATGTGTGTAATCTATCACCTGCACCCTCTCGAAAGCTGACTGACTGAAAGCAGAGTGTCTGAGGTGGCTGAAAAGTGTCATTAGTAGTAGTTAACATAAAGACTGACACATGAAGTCTTTCAGGTCACCACAGCAGCACTGGCTGAGGATGAGGATCTGGCTGGTGTTGTACTGCATGTTATCTGCGTGAGCCCCGGCCTTTGAATGGGTTGTCCTGGGAAATAAACAGAAGACAGAGGCAGGTTTATTCATCATGAACATATAAAGTAACATTTCAAATCACTAACAAGAGCATCACTTTTATCCAATGAAAAAACATGTAGTCTGTCCCTGAATGCACACGCAGCATCATCATCTCTGATCTCCTGTTACCTCGTCGTCATCGCTGTCGTCGAACGCGACTCCTCTCGATGTCTGGCTCTGAGAGCTGAACCTGGAGAAGGACGACGAAGCCGACGCCGTCGCCCTGTGGAAAAACAGAGGAAGACTCCGGTTTAAGTAGAACAACAACCTGCGTGTATCAGTTTTTGCTCTCTGCCACATTTGAGCAAACATACTTTGCAGGAGGCCTGGTGGCTTTCATGAAAGGCATATCTTCATCAGAGTCATCTATGGTCACCTGGAGATGGATGGAGGTGAGACGCAGTGTTAGAGGCTGGAGCAGGAGCAGGAGCTGTGTGTTAAAGACATGTGTGTGTGTGTCTCACTTCATCTGTGATGTAGGACTTGGTGCTTCCAGCCCGAGATGGTCTCTGGGATGTCGCCTGAAATGCTGATAGACAGAGAGAAGAGAAGGAGCAGAGTCACCAAAGGCAGGACAGGGTGACAAGAGCAGATTCATAGGCTGATAAAACAGCATTTAGCTTAACAATCAGTGGGACTGGTTTCTGTGCGTTCTCTGGGATGGCTCATGAACTCGTGTGTCCAGAGATCCTCACATCACACACCCTCCTACCTTCCATAATGCTTTGTGTTGCTGAGGGTTTCTGAGAACGGCCCCGACCGGCCGGCTTTGGTTCAGCTGCACCTGCATCCAGAGAAAAGGAGCTGTCACACACACCATCATCCCCATACATCATCGGTGAAGACGGTTTTGTTCACTGCATTAGATGTGTTACAATCTGAATGAGGTGTGCGTCACACTCGTGTCGCTGAACAAACTGAAACCCAGTGACAAGTTGTGCCGCATTAATCTTAATGGATGTGTTTCTGAAGCAGCTGAAGGGAGGGCGGAGGGTCAACAACACGCTAGACACGCAAGACAACAAAGCGTCAATAAAGTGTGTAACATGGATGAAAGCTGAGGCATTAAAAGGCCATAAGAGTTTGATAAAAAAATGCAAAGGGACCCAGGGTGGACCCCACCACCCCCCAATGCCAGAAAAACTTGTATAATCATAATAATTTATCTTTGATGGTGCTGACAGGCCATAAACATGCAGGATATACAAAACGTACAAACTGCTACTAGGAAGCAAATGACTTTTCTGTTCTCTCCTACAGTCAGGAGCACAGAGCATCAGACAACAGTGTCTAACCGAGCGCAGCTCTACGCTGCTGTCAGGCCCTCACTGGTCTGTTTACACTGAGTCACTGCCTCGTGCCACGCCTTCATTTCTGAATAGACCTTTGGAACATGGATTTACCAGGTGGGTCTATTTTCACTCCATGTTCGTCACAGACCACATGACGGCTCACCTCTCCCCCTGCCCCGGGTGCCCCGCCCCCGGCCTCCTCTCCCTCTGCCCCGGGTGGGCGGCGGCGGAGGGGCGGAGCCTTCATCAGAGTCCATGGCCACACCAGCCAGCTCATCGGACATGTCCAGGTCACCGCCCCGCTCCTGACGGTGCGTCTTTGCTCGGCTGATGGCCTGAGAGTGAGAGAGGCGACGCTCAAAACACACAAGAGATGAGAGAACACTTCTGGCTCCAGCTGACTAGTTCTTTCACTGCTTACTTCTTTGATTTCATCCTCTTCCTCGGCTGTGTTCTTTTTGGAGTCTCTGAATCGCTGGATCTGAGAAATTACAAGCAAGAACTGAGATAAATCTTCAAAATGTGTCAACTTCCAAAACCCCTTTACAGGTTTTAAGAGTAAAAACCTGCAAAGATCTCGTTTAACTGATTCATAAGTTGGTCCTATTCTGAATAGAAGGGGACTACGAGTGAGCAGGTAAACATATCTAAGGCCGAAACACAACACTTGGTATCTGCAGGACTTTCTGATTGGCAGATTTCACTTTAGATGATGAGTACAGGGAAGGATGCTACTGTCATTAGCATATAATAGTAATAGAGTCCAAAAGCATTTTCCAACAGGTGAATTTTTCAGATAGTTGTTTTTTCCGTTTCAGCCCTCCATATGATACTAGCTTCATATTTCTTTATTCCCCTGTGAGCCCCCCTCACCTCTGCATCGATGTCCTGCTCTGTGGTTACTCCTCTGGTCTGGAGGTGGCGCTGTGTCTTCTCTAACTGGTAGGTGATGAGCTCCTCTATCGCGTCTTTCTCATCTTTGTCCACAAACTCCTGGAGGGCCTTCCCCATGCCCCTCTCGGTCAGAAGGGACAGCTGTACCTTCTGTGGACACACAAACATCACACTCAGCGAAAATAAGTGTTTTAACACCCCGTCAGTGTGAGACTGAGAATCTGCGCATGTGAGGCACCTGTTCAGCTGCCTCGAAGTACTGTTTCACCAGGTCCTCCACTCTCAGACCCTCCACCGCTGTGGTTTTCACTAGTTTGCTGTAGTCCACATTGACCTCATCTGACAAGCAGGGAGAGAAGGATGTGTCACACAGAAGTCAACCCATTAAAGTAGTGCAGATCCAGAGCTGTGTGGACTTGAACCCTGCCAGACCTTTGATGCCCTCCTTCTGCTCACGCCGCCTGAGGAAGTGAATGATGTCTTTCGGGTTGGCCACGCGGTCCACAAAGTTCTGGCTGAAGCGAGACGTGTTGAACGCCTCAAAGCCTCCACTGTAATCCACCTGGAGGAGGTGAAAACAGGATGAAGTTGAATGTAGTGTGGATATGAAGGTATAGACGGGATGCTGAACTCAGTCTTACCCTCAGGCGGATAAGAGGCTTCTCTGGAGTGAGGGGAGATCCGAGTCTGTCTCTCTCTGCTTCTTCTAACATCTCTGTGACCTACAGTGAAGAGGGGTTGGATGAGAGGTCCAGATCTGAGCAGTAAGTGCTGAAACTTTACCAGAACTTTTCAGCTTTCAGTATTTCACCCCATTTTTATCATCTTATTTCAACACAATTATTTCATGACTGAGATAATTCAGCTGAGACGTTAGGAACAGACTGCATTAGGTTGGAGGTGGCTGCCAGTTCTACCTTGGCAAGGCAGAAGTTCTCCACCTTCTTCGTGACCTGCGGTGTGCCAGGTGTGAAGAGGTCCTGGTAGTCATCCAGAACCACGTCCTGAATGAAAAACTGTCGCACCGTCTTCAAGGGGATCTTTTCCATGTTCATCTTACGACCTTTCACCCTCAGCAGCCCTACGTGCCTAGATCCAGGGAGACAAAGCGATTAGGCCATTTCATCACCTTAAACACACCAAGAATCACCGGACCGTGCACAGAGTGCATGTGTGTATTGGTACTTCTTGGTGGCCTCTCCAGGGGACAGGGACGTGGCTACAGAGCTGCCTGGCTGCGTTACGTAGAAGAGCTGCTGCTCATTCCTGGACGGCGTAATCAAACACTCATGCTCGTGACCCCACACCACCAAGTCCAGAAAGTCATCCAGGAACTGCTCAGGAATGTAGTTGGTGGGTCCATGCTTACTCCTAGAAAAGCAGAATATGGGTTGAAAGAACTGAAAGGAACAGGGTGTTGAGTAATATCCAGAGGCCTCAATCTCTTGTTGATCACCTGTTCTGGTGGATGGCGAAGAGGTTAAACCATTCATCTTGGTCTTCTTTAGGCCGAAGCATTGTTACCTTGTTGTTGACGAACATCCTGTACAAGCGCTCATCTGGGATCGAGCCTTTGAAGCACACATTTTCCCAGTGAAGCGACATGTCCTGTTTGTATGCAATAATCCAACAACGATGGTACAAAGAAAGCCCGAAACACACACTTACCCAGACCATACAGTGCTAGCTTGGAGCGTCCTTTCTGCATCAGGATGGGACTAATCTCAATCTTCTCTACTGAATGGGAGTGTCCAAAATGATTGACAAGCCCAGAAGCACTGAGTAGGTCAAGGGCACACAGTCCTTCAGACTAGACGGAAATAAAGTGAGAGCAAATCACAAAGTGAGAGTAAAGTGAGAGTAAATCAAACTGAAACAAGAGAAGAGACTGTGTCCTGGCAGTCAGAGTAACTCACCCCAGTAGGATCGTCGTGGTTACCGTGGATGCTGAACACAGGAATAGAGATGTTCAGGTTTTCATCCTGATAGTTCACCCAGGGAAACCTACAACACAGCAACAGGAGTAAAGCATTTGTTCAGCACGAAAATGACGTTTTGTCAGAAAAGAACTTGTTACAGAAAAGAACTGACTGAGTGGTGTTGAAGTTGACCGTCTGATCGCTGAGGATGTTGAACTGTATGGGCGAGTCTCCCATGCAGTATTTTCGTAGCATAGTGATGCAGTTGTGGAGACATCTGCGGGACGGCTTGTTGTCATGGAACAAATCACCACCCAGAAGGATGAAGTCGACCTGAAGAGGCAAGTACGCAGAAAGCCATCAGTGGCTATTTAGAAAAGGCAGATGACAGATGTTTAATACATATAAATGCATGTATCCACTTGCCTGTCTTTCCTGGGCATATTGCAGGATCTCATTTAGCGTGTTATACGAATCGTTGCCACGGATAGCATCCTTCTCGAGGTAGCCCAGGTGGACATCTGTAGCAATCAGGATCTTGAAGGTATCTTCGTCATCCCTAAAAAAGCCACACACACATACACACACACACAAGCTACAGTCTTCTCAGAAGAAATACAGCACATGTATAACCTGTGTGCTAACCTGTGTGGCAGTCTGCAATGTTAATTCAATAAATATAACTAGTAATGAATGAAAACGGTATATAGAGCATAACTGACAATAAATATGATATTCTAAGGTATAGAATAGAATGTATGTTTATTCTCTTAGATTAAACATGTACAAAACTTGTGTACATGAGCATGGCGAAAAAAATGAATATCTATGCCCAGCTAAGCTCATGTTTAACCTGCATCTGTCTTTTTATTGTACATGGCAGATGTGGATGTATAATTTACTCACAGGGGATTCTCCGACGACATGATGGTGCTGTTTACCCCTCACAGGTCGTCAACAAGGGGATTCCCTGCAGAAAATCATATGCACATCAGTGATGGTCCGAAATCGTAACAGATCTGAGGGTACACATATTAAGTTCATCACGTATTCGTGAGGTTAAAACTTACAAGCTCTATTTAGATACAGTGACCTACACTGAGTTTCTGCTTCATTCAGAACTGAGGGAAGCATGTAACAGAGCAGCAGGTGAGTGAACATAAGGTTTCGTTTTAGCTCGAAAACTAGCTAACAGGGAGCAGACATGTGTTTACCCGTTACTCGGGCATTCTACAGTGTCTGGATATAGTGTGTCATTCAGACCTGAGACAAGCATTTTTCCTTGTGCTTACTATGAGCTACAACATGGGGTAAACAACAGTGAACCCACCTCCTCCTCCGCCACAAGAACGATCAACTTTCCACGAGAAATCCCGGCAATTCCTGCAAACCTCTTCCCCGCCCCTCACCGGTGGCTCACAGTTGTTGTAGTTCTATTCTGGCGCAGCCGCGTTCTGTATGATGTGTCACCGCTGGATAAAAGACTACACTTCCGGCTAGCAGATAGGGTGCGCTGGGTTTTACGATACACCTGCCCCGATATTATCGTCTACCAAATGTAACCACGGCACCGAGACGCGAGGCCTAAACGGGAGACGCTATGATATAAATCATTCACACCTCACGAAAACCCAGCGTTATGTTTTCAAGTGATGTTTTCTTCCCAGGGCACGTATTAGCACTAGCGGCCCACGAAACAACGCCTGTCTGGGAAACTGCAAGTCGGAGTCAAAGAAGTATTTTGTAGTAGCTTATTTTCCAGCTGACCGCGGTGCTTTTTATCATGTTTAAGTGTTAGTTCTGCGCAAAGCGAGGCAGACTGGATCGGATGCATTTCAATGGAGACCACGTCAAAAACACACGCAGCTGATGTCAGGCGGGAGAAGGTAGATCTACCAGTTACCGCTTTATTTTACTTTAAACGAATAATAAAAACTCTGCCTAGCAACCAACTAACTCTAACCAGCCCATGCTGCAAACCGATGATGCTGACTGAACTTTGACTGTGAAATTATGTCATAAAGTCAAATTATTGCATCTAACCGAAGGCTTTACACGTTTATGTCTTAATTATGTGGTTATTGCTCCTAATGACACGGGTACCCCACTTTAAATCTGCATTACCCTCATAGTAATGTCTGTATGCCTGACAGGAATGATGTTGGCCACATATGGATGCTGTTTAACATCTGAGCTGGTTCTCTGCAGGTTCCTGTTGCAGGATCCGGACTAGCATCTGACAGCCTGTCACTCCCATCCTACAAAGACTATCCTGCACACCGTCCCTTCATCAACACATCCAAAACACACACACGTCTGTCCTGTCGCCCATCATCACCCAGCAAAGCCTTTCCAGAGACCAGCAGTGCAGGTAACTTCAATTTGTGCTTCTCTGTGGGTGTGTATTTGTGTGTGTGTGTGCATGTGTGTGTGCATGTGTGTGTGTTTGTGTGGCTTTGCAAAGTTTCCACTCAGCTGTTGTGGTGTGTGCCAGCTCCATGGTTACAGCAAGTGCAACATGATGCCGCACGACTTGAATGTCTCAGCTGCACTGACATCCATTCAATCTCACACATTATCCTCTCCAAGTCCCTATGCAACCTTCACATTCCTCTATCTAAACTGTATCACATTACACCATAACTACAGACATGCTCTGAACTTCTAAAATGTCCCACATGCTCGTGTGTGTGTGTGTGTAGCGATCCTGTCTGCATTGAGGAACCTTCAGGAGAAAATCAGGAGGCTGGAGCTGGAAAAGGGACACACAGAGCTCAGTTTGCACAGCATGACGAAAGATGTTTCACGCACACGTCTGCAGAGTGATAAAAGCACACAGCGTCTCTTGAACAATCACAGAGACGTGGACACTGAGACGAGCAGTCCGTCCAACTGCAACCAAGGTAGGTGTGTGAGTAAGACGTTTCCCTGGCTCGTCCTTCCTTGATCTGACGGTGGCTCGTCGTGTGTCGTCTCAGTGTTGATCACACACCTGGCCGCGGCCGAGGCTCGCTGTGGGAAGCTGGAGCGACAGCTGGATCACGTGAGGAGGATGCTGCGCAGCGCCAAGGCAGACCGAGGCAGCCTGCTCCAACAGCAGGTCTGCACGGAGCTCTGACACAAGCGCTAAGTCTCCTAAACGTAACAGAAAAGCTCACACAATGCAGCTGTGGGTGAACGTTTCAGAGTCCTAGCCTTATGCGTGTGTGAGAGTAGACGAGTGACGCCGTATTCATGACTATTACTTTCAGGTTTCCATGGAAATAGCAAAGTCAGCTGATCCACAGCCCGACACGGTGGCTGAACGCATCCAGCTGGAGAAGCTGGAGCGACTGGAGCAGGAATATCTCAGGCTGACTGTTAAGGGTAGAGTGTCGAGGGTCTTTAGGAAACGACACACAGATACGGCAGGGATAGTGTTCCTCTTTTTATTAAGGAACACAGTCCAAAACAGTGAAACGGTGCAAAAAATATATATATGCAAGAGTGACACAAAAAACCCTCAAAAAATCCCAAAGTGGAAAAACAGCCAAATTTCAATATTTACAGTAAATGTCTTTGAAAAAAAACACAAAAACGGCAATAGGAAGCCAAAATTTCATGAAAACAAAAATCTAGCCAAAGGCAAAAATACAGCAATAATACTCTAATACAAAAAAAAAGGGCAACAATATACTGCGCACTTACAGAACCGTTGGAGAGCTGAGAGCATGCACCTGTACCGGCCCCCCTAGCAAATGCCCCCTGCTCTCTATATGAAGGCACCTAAACACTCCCTGCAAGTGGCCCGTACCATTCTCCCCCTCTGCATCAGGGGGTTTCATTTAGTATTACTTTCCTATTAAAATTACGGAGTTTTTATTGACTCTACTTTCAAATAAATAATTCCTCGGCTCCCAGGAAATAACTATACACAATTTACTTGTCACACAAAAAACTATTGAGCTGTGCCAACTCTTAATCATCGATGTCGAGTCGCAGGGACGCGCACGCATGAGCGCGGCTCCGCATATAGCAGCGGTGATCACCTGTCGCACTCTTTTGACAGAGGAACACGGTGCGCAAGGTAAGCCCGACGACTAATGCTCACATTCATTGCTCCTTCCACTGTCACGGAGCTGGCACTCTCCGCGTCCCTCCGGCCCGGGTGCGCATACACACAAAACGCTCTTAAAGAGGGTGATACCCACAACAACAGAGAAACAAACAAAACTGACTGGGAAGGGAATGAATGGAGAGGTTTTGGGCGTTTGCACGTGCGTAATGGCGCACGTAAGAGGGAGCGGTGGTGATGCGTCCAGGCGCATTATCACACACCCCCCACCTCATGTTTGGCGCTCCTCGTAGAGGCGGGACAAAAAATCTGCAGTCACATTATTTTTCCCGGGTTTGTACTGCACAGTAAACTTGTAGGGTTGTAGAGACAGATACCACCGGGTTATTCGTGCATTGCTGTCACGCATCCTGTGTAACCACTGCAAGGCCCGGTGGTCAGTCTCAAGCACAAACTCCTTGCCCATGAGATAGTACTTGAGGGTGTCAAGAGCCCACTTAATGGCCAGGCACTCCTTCTCCACTGTAGAATACCTGGTCTCTCGCAGAAAAAGCTTGCGGCTAATATATATAATAGGCCAACGATCTTCCCCCTCTCCCTGCAGCAACACAGCCCCTAGCCCCAAGCCAGATGCATCCGTTTGGACAGTAAAGGGCATGTCAAAGTCTGGGCTCTGTAGGACGGGGCTGTTGCACAGACTGTCCTTAAGGCTCTGAAAGGCCCTGGTACACTCCTCTGTCCACACCACCTTGTTGGGGCTGGACTTCCTGGTGAGTTCAGTCAGTGGCGTGGCCCTGGTGGAAAAATCAGGGATGAACCTTCGATACCAGCCCACTAAACCTAAAAAGGAGCGGACCCCTTTCTTGGTAGTGGGCGGTAGACAGCTCAACACAGCATTGACCTTAGAAACTTGTGGCCTGATAGTGCCACCTCCCAGGACATAGCCCAGGTAGCACACCTCAGGCCTGGCAATCTGACACTTGCTGGCATTGACCACCAACCCTGCCATATGGATACGCTGAAACACATCCGCTAGATGCTGCAGATGCTCTGACCATGACGCACTGAAGATAACCACATCATCAATGTAGGCAGCTGCGTACGTCTCTGCCCCCCTCAGCACCTGGTCCATTAGGCGCTGAAAAGTGGCAGCAGCTCCGTGTAATCCAAATGGCATGGTAGTAAAATGATATAAACCACTGGGTGCTCTAAAAGCTGTCAGCTCCTGAGCCTCCTGCGTCAAAGGAACCTGCCAGTAGCCCTTGCACAGATCAAGCGTGCTCAGGTAGACAGCCTTCCCAAGCCGCTCCACCAGCTCATCCACTCGTGGCATGGGGTAGGGGTCAAACGCAGAGATGCCATTGAGTCTTGAAAAGTCCACGCAGAACCGCAGTCCTCCGTCCTTCTTGGGAACAAGCACCACGGGGCTGCACCACTGGCTGCGTGACGGAACAATCACGCCCATCTCCAACATGGCCTGCACCTCTTCCTTTAGTGCCGGAATCAGGCGTGCTGGTACTCTGGAGGAAGTCTGGCGAATGGGACCTGGTGACGTTAACTGGATATTGTGACTTATAACTGTTGTCCGGCCTGGCTCCTCTCTGAAGAGACCCTCAGGGATGATTCTCTGGAGTTCAGCCTGGTGACCACTGGACAGGTGATCGATTGAGGGACACGTAGCTCCACCTCTTGCAGTTGGAAAATACTGCTCCTGCAGCTCTTCTTCCTCAGGCACAGCACGAGCCCACATCCCCTTGCTGACAGGCTCGGGCCGAGACACCCACTCCTTCAACAAGTTCACGTGGAATACTTGCCTCGGCTTGCGGCGATCCGGCATGTTGACCTCATAAGTTACGGGGCCCATTTTCCGGATCACCTCATAGGGACCCTGCCACTTAGCGAGGAGGCTGTTCTCAGATGATGGGAGCAACAGGAGAACTTTCTGTCCAGGGTTAAACGTGCGACTGCGGGCCGTTCGATCGTACCAGGTCTTCTGGTTGTACTGAGCTTGCTCTTGATTGCTATGTGCCAGGTTACTCAATTCCTCCAGCTTATCCCGCATTTTGAGGACATAGCTGACAATACTGGTTGATGCTGCAGGATCCTCTCCCAACCATGTCTCTCGAAGGACATCGAGGGGACCTCTCACCTGGCGGCCGTAAAGAAGCTCAAATGGTGAGTAGCCGGTAGATGCTTGTGGGACCTCCCTGTAGGCGAAAAGGATATAGGGTAGCCATAGGTCCCAATCAGCGCCGGTGTCGCTCACAAACTTTCTAAGCATTGCCTTCAATGTCTGATTGAAACGTTCAACCATGCCGTCGGTCTGCGGGTGGTAGGGCGTAGTCCTAATGCCCTTAATCCCTAAGAGCGAGTACACTTGTTTAAGCAACTTGGAATTGAAGTTGGTTCCCTGATCGGTCAGAATTTCTCTAGGGATGCCCACCCGAGAAAACAACTGGATCAGGCAATTGGCCACCTGCCTTGCCTTGGTGTTTCTTAAGGGAAAAGCCTCTGGGTAGCGTGTAGCGTAATCGCAAACTACAAGAATATAGCGATGGCCTGCCCTACTCTTTTCCAGGGGGCCTACAACATCCATCGCTATCCTTGTGAATGGGGTGTCAATGATAGGCAGGTTAACAAGGGGAGCTTTTGTGCCTCTGTAGGAGCGTGTAGTAAGCTGGCAAACTGGGCAAGATTTACAGTAGTCTACTACTTCCTGATATACTCCTGGCCAATAAAAGCGACGGGCAATCCTATCAAGGGTTTTCTGCTGGCCCAAATGACCTGACCAGGGGACACTATGGGCAACCTCCAACACTTTGGACCTAAGGGTTTTGGGGACCACCAGCTGCTCTCCTTCTTCACTCACTCGCATTAGCTTCCCTTCTCTGACCACGAAACACTCTTTACCACACACAGTAGCTCTCAGAATTACCTCCTCATCTGCCACCACTTTATTGAAACACCTAGTAAGTGTGGGGTCATTTTTCTGCATTTGTTCGAAATCACCACTATCAATAACCCTCCCCTCTAAAGGTGGAAGAGACACTGATTCCTGCATTGGCGTTCCAAGAACCTTCTCCCTCCTCTTAGCTGACTTGTTTTTCCTTTTTTTACTCTCAGAAGATCCATCAGCAAATGGCAGCTCCTGCCACATGTCAGCAGGATTGGCCTTGGCTTGTGCTCTTGTTACCACCATGCCTGTGGCTGGAGGCATGTTGCGTTGCAACAAGTCAGCCAACACGGGGACATCCTGTCCTAAAACAACTGGATAGGGACAGTTGTCCATAATCGCCACATTAAGCAGGTAAGTTTGTCCATCTATCTCCATTTGCACCTCTGCTGTCTGATGGTCACTTTCATCGCCATGTATACACCGAACTTTTATACAACCTGAGATGACCATTTCATCAGGACCAAGACAAGTGCTCTGAATAAAGGACTGACTACTACCCGAGTCCAGTAGAGCCTGCCACCATTTCCCTCTGATTTTTACTGGCACTAGGACATCCCCACAGCTAGGTGTTACTGCTGGGTCCTCAGATGGGGTGTAACACAACCTTCCAGCACTAGATGTAGCTAGAGGGCACTCTGGTTTAATATGCCCAGGCTGACCACAACCATGGCAAACGATACGGGGCTTTGGCACAGTGGGCTGGTTAGACTTAAAATGGGGGGCATGGGATGGACGGGACTCATGGCTGCCACCCACAGACTTATCTTGAAGTCTGCCAGACTGTTGCTGGGCAACTTGGGCTCGCCGCTTGGGGTACTCCTGGATCCCAAGTTGATATCCCCGTTGGTATCGGCGGGCAGCAATAAAGGCTTCAGCCAGCTCAGCAGCCTGTTTGGAGGTCTGTGGGTTTCGCTCCATCACCCACACCTTGAGCTCAGGATTGAGCATCAGGAGGAGTTGCTCCAAGACAATGGTATCTCCGATCTGCTCCTTGGTCTTGGTACTGGGACACATCCACTTGGCATAGAGGTCAGTGAGCCTTGACTGAAGTTCTCTAACCGTCTCACCCTCCTGAACAGTCATGTCCCGAAATCGGTTGCGGTACGCCTCAGTGTCGATTTCGTACTTGGACAGGATGGCTTGCTTCACTTTGACATAATCCCTAGCGTCATTAATGTCCATTGCCACATAGGCAGCTCGGGCTTTCCCTGACAACAGGGGAACTAGAAAAACTGCCCAGCTGTCCATCGGCCAGCAATTTGCAGAGGCAATTCTCTCAAAAGTAGTGAGGTAATGTTCAATATCATCATCTTCTGTGTAGGGGGACATCTTAGGAGGGCTATAGCCATACTGAGGTGGGTGGGGGTTTGCTGGCCAGGATGTCTCCAATATTGGGCTAGCCGTGCGAGACGCTATAGCAGACCTGTGCATCTCGGGGGTGGTGTTAGTAGATTGGGGCAGAGTCTGGATATCCTGGCGTTTGGGCTGGACATCTAGCTCAGCAGCTGATGAGTACTGGTGTTCGGCGTCTTCCCCTGAGCTCTGGCGGTGTTGGATCTCCCCGTCCACCCGTACCTGGAGCTGCTGGAACTGATGCTGCATTGCCGCCCATCTCTGGTCCTGGCGCTTTGTTGCTCTCTCCCAACTCTCATCTCTCGCCTGCTGGGCCTGGATGAAGGATGATAATGCTGCCTCCAGTCTGCCCATGCGGTCATCAGGAGGCGCAGACTGAGGTCTGGTGAAGATCTCTTCTTCCTCCAGGTCTTCAGGGGATGCTGCTGTTGCACCACCTAAAGCGGTCTTGCTTCTGGTCACTGGGAGGTCTTGCTTCCTTCGTGGATGCATTGCCCTGCCTACTGTGTGTCGACCCTTATAGACACTGATCCCACCGCTGCCACCAAATTGTTAAGGGTAGAGTGTCGAGGGTCTTTAGGAAACGACACACAGATACGGCAGGGATAGTGTTCCTCTTTTTATTAAGGAACACAGTCCAAAACAGTGAAACGGTGCAAAAAATATATATATGCAAGAGTGACACAAAAAACCCTCAAAAAATCCCAAAGTGGAAAAACAGCCAAATTTCAATATTTACAGTAAATGTCTTTGAAAAAAAACACAAAAACGGCAATAGGAAGCCAAAATTTCATGAAAACAAAAATCTAGCCAAAGGCAAAAATACAGCAATAATACTCTAATACAAAAAAAAAGGGCAACAATATACTGCGCACTTACAGAACCGTTGGAGAGCTGAGAGCATGCACCTGTACCGGCCCCCCTAGCAAATGCCCCCTGCTCTCTATATGAAGGCACCTAAACACTCCCTGCAAGTGGCCCGTACCATTCTCCCCCTCTGCATCAGGGGGTTTCATTTAGTATTACTTTCCTATTAAAATTACGGAGTTTTTATTGACTCTACTTTCAAATAAATAATTCCTCGGCTCCCAGGAAATAACTATACACAATTTACTTGTCACACAAAAAACTATTGAGCTGTGCCAACTCTTAATCATCGATGTCGAGTCGCAGGGACGCGCACGCATGAGCGCGGCTCCGCATATAGCAGCGGTGATCACCTGTCGCACTCTTTTGACAGAGGAACACGGTGCGCAAGGTAAGCCCGACGACTAATGCTCACATTCATTGCTCCTTCCACTGTCACGGAGCTGGCACTCTCCGCGTCCCTCCGGCCCGGGTGCGCATACACACAAAACGCTCTTAAAGAGGGTGATACCCACAACAACAGAGAAACAAACAAAACTGACTGGGAAGGGAATGAATGGAGAGGTTTTGGGCGTTTGCACGTGCGTAATGGCGCACGTAAGAGGGAGCGGTGGTGATGCGTCCAGGCGCATTATCACACTGACACAGACGCAGAACTGTGCTGAGGTACACACAGAGACAGAGAGATGATGCAGTCTGTCTGTCTGGCTGCAGATAGAGAAAAGCGTTTTGTTCTTTTTTCCTTTTCATCAGCTTAAGATTCGGCAGCTGGAGAAGAAACTACAAGAGGAGGAGCACCATAGAAAGCTGATCCAGGACAAAGCCAATCAGGTGACAAAGCATTTGTATTTCTCTGCTGACAAACAAGCTCATATTTAAAGGCTTATGTAAAATGTTGTTGTCCTCCATATTGGATTTAATTTTTGAAACTCCAGCTTCAGACAGGCCTGGAGGCCAACAGGATCCTGCTCCAGTCAGTGTCACCATGTCTGTCCAGCCAGTCCAAAGAGAAGAAGGCCAATGTAAAGGTAAACACCAGTTATCTCTTTCAGCTCCCGCTACCTCTGTGCACGCTGTGCTGATTCACATGGGATGTGCCAGATAAATTAACGATAGATTCTTAGATGTGTGAAACAGATGGAGGTTCTTCTTTCTATTTTGTTGATTCCGCTTCTTTCTCTCTTTGTGCCCCAAATTAAATCCTTTTTGTTATTCTTATGCTACATGTTCTCAAACCAATCAAACCTTTTTGTTTGTTTTCTCTTTTGAAGAAATCTCCACCACAGCAGACGTCCCACACAGAGCCACATTACAGACTGAGCCTCAGAGATGTGCCTTTTGTTGCTGGAACGGTAAGAGCAGACCTGTATTTTAGTCTCAGTGTTTGATGGTGCCCTTCCATCACTTTCACCCTCTCTCCTTCCTCTGACTCCCAGGCGGTCGGCTGCAGCCACTCGGTCCGAGCAAACGTCCAGTCAGTTCTGTCTCTTCTGAAGCGACACCAGCCGCACCTCTGCAACAGCAAAGTCCTCTCCAACAAGACCAACGGCCACTCCGATTCTTCCTCTTCCTCCTCCTCCTCCTCCTCTGCCTCCTCAGCCAGCGGGGAGGAGCTGTCGGAGCTGCTGCAGGCGCTGCAGGACGAGCTGCGCCTCATGAGCCTGTGAGTGACACAGTCTGAGTCCTTTAACTAAAGAACCGCTTAGTGCGGTGTTAAATTTGATTCCCTATGCATGTGTGTGTGTGTGGTGTGTGTGTGTATGTGTTTGCAGGGAGCAGGACGAGCTGACGAGGCAGGTGGATGACAGCGTCTCTGACCTGGAAAGGAAAGAGCTTCAGCGGGAACAGGAGAGGCTGCTGCTGAAGATGGAGAGGAAGGGAGAGCAGATCAGTAAGCTCTACAAGCACAAGAAACAGGTGGGACCTCACTGGCACACGCAAAACACACACAATGATGTCTTACTTCCGCTTCCTTATCCTGAATGTCCTCTCGTCTCTCCTTCAGATAAAGAAGTTGAGAAAGGAAGCTAACTCCCAGCATAAAGGTGGCAACAAGGTGAGGGTGACGACCACAGTGTCCACCAGAGGGCGCTCTGCTGGAACGGTGAAAGTCAGACCAGGAGAGAGGAGCAAGAAGAACCTGAGGCTGCTGCAGGACATGAGGGCTCTGCAGACCTCACTACGGACCTGAAACCTTCACTTCACTCTGTTGTTCCACCATCAGAGAGATAAACCAGGGGTCTGTTCACTAGCACATCTGGATGACATCCTTAGAAGAAAAACAGAATTGTTTTCCATATCAGGAACATTGTGACACATCTAAATGTCTGTTGAGACTGTTAGGAGTATTTCAGAGTGATGGCTTTAAAGTATCTGTTTCTTTTATGTCCATTGCATAGGTCAAAGCAGGGCTGAATCACTGTCACTGTTTTTTATCTCGATGCTCAAGTCTTTCACCAGCAGAGGGAATGGAAGACGTAACGAGTGCTTAAAAACATTAAATTGTTTTTAACATTTTTTAACAAACTGTTTTTGGGACTGGACACCAGCTTTACAGTATTGGCAAACCTGGGTGTTTTCTGTTCTTTTTGTGTGTAGGGATGCCAAAGTCTCATGGTGCTAATCACATTTCTTGGTCCATATTCTGAAATTTGATCAAGTGCCGCTGCAGTCTCTGGCAGTCCACAGAGCCTGCAGTGAATGAATGGCTCTGCTGCTTAATAATGCTAACTGAGAGCGGTGTGAGGTACTGAATCCCTGTGGTTGGTTGGTTGTGTTGTAGACATGTTTTTATGTGTGCACTTACTATGATCAGGAACTTTGTAATGATTTCTAAAAACACATTCCACTGGATTTGTATATTTTTGACAATGGGAGCAGAGCATCTTTTGGTGAAAACGTATTTTCTCTGAGGAAATAAAGAACATCTGGTCACAGCTGACAGTGGAGCAGTAATGATTTGTTTAGCTTAGCTTTGCTGGGAGGAGCAGCCTCTTGTGAGGGCGTTCCAGTGACTGCTCTCCTGCCTGGATCCTGCTGTGACTGAGCTGCTTCTGCTCTCGTCTTATCTGCGCTTCCTGCTGCCACACATGACACGGACAGATGTCCAACCAGAGTACGATCGCAACAACCTAAAAACAATTCAGTCGGAAGGCTTAAATCCTCAAAGCACATTTTTAGGCATTTTTTTTCTAAATATACCGCTAAGCTTTCAAGACTGCTTCACCCATGACTGTAAAGGACTGAGATGATTCAGGTTTTTCTTTTCCTTTTTCAATTTCTCACAATTGACATAATTTCATTATTTACATCAAGTGAATTGTTATATTGACAATATTCCAAAACCTGTAACAATACATGATCTAGCTGGACATATTGACAAATAGATGGTGGAACTGATACTTAAGCCTGTCACACAGGATTTGATCCGTGATCTTAACATTTCTCACAAACTGGAGCAGTCTGTATTTATAACACAGAAAATGTGAACAATTTTACCTTTAGCTGCCTTTTCATAGCACACAATGTTTTCTTTTTCTTCAATGTAAAAAAAATGCAAAAGTTATGTATTGTCATGAAATCTAATATTGACTTGATAAAATCTAAAGGCTAAAGCATGTCAAACACGTCATGACACTGCAGCTATCTTGTTAATATCTTGTCCCTTACTTTAATTTACATATTAATGTTTATATACATGAACAACAGACACTACAGTGTGCCGTTTGGACTTAAAAAAAAAACAAAACACAAACTGGCAATAAACATACATGTGACCGCTTGACAACAAATTTGAGTTTACACTGTGAGAAGAAACAAAGATGAATAAATAATAAGTGTGATGTTGCTCACGAGGCCTGAGCCAATGACCGCAATTGTCCGTAAAAGCTGTCACCTGTGGGCGTGTGTGTGTCTCAGCCCGTACACAACACCCCAGGCCAGGAGAGAGGAGTCCGGACACCTGATCCTCGCCTCCCAGGGCCGCGTGTCTCATCACCACTGACCGGGCCTGGATCATGGTGGCCGGCTGAAAAGCACACCGGTAACCAGAGTCCTCTGTTTGTGTGGTCAGGTGTGATAAAATCGGTCTGCTGGCTCGCTCAGTAAGAGCCCAATCGAAGCTGACCTGGAATGAAGACGGTGACCTGCTTTGAGGCCACCTAGGCCCGCTTCAGTCGTGCAGTTTTGGTCTCAAGAGGAGTTACAAGACAAAAGTTGTAAGCTCAAGAATCTGTCTCGGTTATGGAAGCCAGCTGGGTGATTTTGGGCTCAATCTCATCCCGGTGTTTGGTGAGAACGGGCCGGTTGGTGTAGATGTCATCTACAGGGAGGAGGAACGTGACCGTCTTTACCTTGGCCCTGCAGTGTAGAGAGAGAACACTAGTCACAAACCACAGGTTGTTGAAGTTCTGGAATAGTCAGTGAAAGCATAGTTATAATACAGCAGTAAGGTTAAATGATGTATTTTTGGAACATTGGTCTTGACAGATGTTCGAAAGTTTGGTTTGATTCATTTCGGCACAGATTTCACTATCATGTGAAATGACTGTGAAATCATTACATCATTTCACATTGCTTGATAAATAATGGAGTGTGTCCTGAATAAAATGGAACTAAATTAAGCTATATAACTATGGAGTGACTACACATCCAGTTTTATATGTTTCAACCAGAATCAGTCACTGAGTAAGAAATGTATGTCACAATCATGTTTACATCTTAACTTCAATATTTGAAATAGATATAAAACAAGGATGTGATGCTGCACATCTTGGGCCTGGTATATATTGTTGTTTGCCAACAGTGTTTGTCATTCCAGCTTCCCTCCCGTGTCACATGTGTGTGCGTGCACCTGTTTTTGTGGACGTATTCCTGCAGCGAGCGTCTGTTGGTCACTTTGCCCACGTCGCCTCTGGCTGAGCCGTTGAAGTGTCCGTGCTGGATTTCTCCCTGCAGCCGCCCCCATGCAGACTCGCTCCGCTGAGACCTGCCAGGCCCCCCCTCTCTCATGGTCACGCCAGACAGGTTGGAACTTATGGAGTATCTCCGCACAGTCATGACAGTGTTTTCTGAGGGACAACAGGGACACAAGTAGGTAGGTAGGTAGGTAGCTGAGTAGACAGGTAGGTAGGCAGGCAGGTAGGTAGGTAGGTAGGCAGGCAGGTAGGTAGGTAGGTAGGTAGGTAGGTAGGTAGGTAGGTAGGTAGGTAGGTAGGTAGGTAGGTAGGTAAGTAGGTAGGTAGGTAGGTAGGTAGGTAGGTAGGTAGGTAGGTAGGTAGGTAGGTAGGTAGGTAGGTAGGTAGCTGAGTAGACAGGTAGGTAGGCAGGCAGGTAGGCAGGCAGGTAGGTAGGCAGGCAGGTAGGCAGGCAGGTAGGCAGGTAGGTAGGCAGGTAGGTAGGCAGGTAGGTAGGTAGGTAGGTAGGTAGGTAGGTAGGTAGGTAGGTAGGTAGGTAGGTAGGTAGGTAGGTAGGTAGGTAGGTAGGTAGGTAGGTAGGTAGGTAAGTACTTTATTAATCACACAGTGCATTGAGATGGTGCAGAGACAGATATGAATCTCCTAAAAAGATTAATTCATCCATTATCATTCCGGTCATACTGGACTCCAGTCCATCACTCAGCCCACACACTCTATGCCCTCACACACTTTAGAGGCAATTAAGAGTCTCCAGTAAGCCTAAACATGCATGTTTTGACCTGTGGGAGGAAACTGGAGGATCTGGAGAAAACCCAAGAAGACACAGGGAGAACATGCACCTGGGTCTGAGCAGGAGTCAATCACAAGACTCAAAAGAGTGCCAGTCACTCATCCACTGTCTCATCTCTTCTAATAAAAAGTTACTGGCTAAGTTGCAGGTAAAAATATGCAGAAGTATGCAAAAATTTGAACACTTTTGCACTTGCAAGAAACATTTTCCGTTTAGACTTCTTTCAGGAATGTTTCAACAATGAAATGCACAATGTGAGATACGCTGACCACAGTAAGGACGTCTCAGCTTTAACAAGAACTCCCGCAATCTGTCTTGTCTTGAGCTCTGCTTACTTGTGCTTAATGAGGAGTTTGGTGCAGAGCAGATGAATGTGTGAAGTCTCTTAAGACAACACTGTCAAGTGGCACTTCAAATAGAGCTGATATGAATTAAAACTGTCAAAGCACTCCATGAAAAAAACTTTCTTCATTTGTCCCTTTATCTCAGCTTTACAGTTATATCATTTTACAACCAGTTACTCTCTCTATTGTGATGCACTGATGATAAAATCAGAAAAGCATACGTAAGTTTCAAGCACAAAGCTGCACAATAAGAACAGTCCCACCCTCTCACCTTTGTACTGCCCCTCCAGGACCGGCGCGGACGCGTTCCTCCTCAGGTTCACGTACGGGTTTTCCTCTGCCCCTGCAGCTGGATGCACCTGGCTCCCGTGTCCGCCCTTCAGCTCCCTGTTCTCCGCCTCCAGCTTCTGGATCTCATCACGCATCTCCATGAGGACCTGGGCCAGGCCCCGGCTGCCCTCTGCAGCGCTGCGCTGCCAGTACCAGGGCCTGCCCAGCACCGGAGGAGCCTCCTGCAGAAGCTGCTGGCCCGGCTGCAACATCCTGCTCCCTGGAGGCTGGTTTGTGGCTCTCCTGCCTCTCTGAGCGTCTCTGTGGCGTGCACCTCAATCTCAGTCCAGATCTTGTTCTGAGGCAGATTATGTCGCCTTTCACCACTTATACAGCTGAAAGGGCTCCGGTGATCAGCCAGCAGCACACAGTGGATGTTTTATTAATCAGTTTCAGGCGTCCAGTTTCAGGAAAACTAAGCAGGGGTCGGAAATGAAATGAGCTCTGTGTGCACAGGGGTTTGAATGGCAGGAGAGCTGCTCAGCCTGCGGGGTCATCAAGAGAAGAAGAGGCTTTTTGCAGACAGCTCTGAGGTCCTGCAACATGTGTCATAGCTCTATGACTTGACGTGGAGGATCAGATTTTTTTGGCACGTCACTCTTCCTCTTGTTCTGCCCTTGTCTCTGTTGGGATTACAATATCCTCCCTCTAAAATATTAATCGCATCTGTCAGCAAAGACAAATCTAGGCAGGAAATTGAGAAAAGTCAACCTTTTGGTACTTTTCTTTCGGTGTGACGCAGAACATCTTTCTGTGTCAGTATGTTCAGTTACACACAGAGACATGTGGCCTAAACTTTATATACGCTGAGGTTGTATCATGATGATACTTGCTGTCTGGTAAAGGAAGAGGTCAGGGGTTTGCAGCAATAGTTGAGTTTCTAATGTAGTTCATATATATTTCTGAGATTTTAACAAAATAAGTGTTTCAATGAAGGAACTTCTGCACATGCAGCATAATTGTAAGAAAATCTATTCTCACAACATCAAATCATTTTCAGAAAATTTTGTCTCACAAGACTCCACTTTCAGTAAGGTGTATGTCTACCATGTTGTTTAATTGGATATTTAATCAGATTTAGAAAAAAGTCAGTATCACTCCATACATCATGTCCAGGGACGCGTAAACAAATGTGTTTCCATTACTCTTTTGACGCACCTCTCCATTGACAAATCTGACAACCCACCTCATGACAGCATAAAAATTGTTTTAGTGTTATCTGAGCCATATTTTTAAAATGTGGGTGTTTCTAGAGGTAATTGAGACCTACCTGGAGATAATGTCTGGGAGAAAGAAACGCATGAAAACGAGACAGGCGTTTGATAGATAATGTAAGGAGAAATCAGATATCAGATACAGACAGGCTGCACACAAGAGGAAATTACAGATAATTGCACTCGATGGGGCTTTCACATCCTCAGGTGCTGTAAATGGAGCTTGTGTGGCCACAGGTTGTAGCTCGTTCTGAATAGAGCAGAGCTCTGCTGGCTTTGTTCCAACATGAAAATATAAAAAAATGGGAGAATAAAATAGGAAATAGAGGAGGAGAAGAGCCATTAGTTGTTGTAAACGACCTGGACTGAAGGCTGCTGGCTGAGAGCAACCTGACCCGGCAGAGTCTAAGGCCACAGGGCGGGAGACGGGCACACAGAAGCCGGTCTGTGGAGGAGAGAAACCCAATCGGCCTCTTCTTTCTGCTCCACAAAATAGGCTACAGCGGGAGGGAGGGCAGGAGGGAGAGATGAACGACTGGTTGGGCTGGAACGCAGGTACAGTCTGTGAGGAAGAGGCAGGAGGTCAGGGAAACTGAATCTGCTGCAGCTCAGGTGTGTGCCGCCACAGAGGGAGCGTGAGGGGATGGAGATGTGACTGTGTCAGCACAGGGATGGAGACAGTGGACAGCTGGCTGTCTTTTTTGTACCACCGCTCCACACTCAGAGCCACTTAACCTCTTTTTATGTGCCGAGCCACAAACGCAGGGCTTAGCATCAATAAATAAACAAGCACTCTGTGTCTCTGTCCCTCTGCATGGTCAGTAATTATACCCAGCTATTGGAAAAAAGTGACACCAGATCCTATAGTAGGTCGTTCCGTGTCACAGCACACACTAAATTTCAACGTCATTTCACTTTCAGTGCAGGGCCAGGTCTCTCACAGATTAAATACAGCTCGCTGGGAAATTTCTGAATGCGCTCCAGTTCTATATGTGCATGCTTCTTAAATAAAACATTCAGCATGAAGAAGCCTCAAGTACAAGACCCATCTATCTGCACTTCCCTGCAGCTTCTTCAGTCGCCAACAAATTATCTGAGTGGAGCGTTGAAACCTCACGTACAGGAGACAGAAACAGAGGAAAAAGTCATCTTAAAACTCCTAGTTGACACTCAAAGCAAAACCCCTTTGTCTGTTCTTATTTCTAGGTATCAGCATGGAAAATCACTTCGATGCAGTGTCATGATTCATTTCACTGCTGCAATGATGAAAAAAACACAGGACACAGGAGTTTTGGACTTTGTTCAGGAAGAATAGCATCATAGAATATGAAAATCTCTCTGTTGTGCATTTAAAAAGTCTTCATTTTGTGGCAGTGATGGTAACAGCGTCTACTCGTTCTCCCCAAAGAAGATGTGGTCACAGTTCTGTAACATGCACAACAAATGGTGTTTAAACCTCACGTTGTTGCGTTGGTTAATTCTGTTATAAATTGGTAACATTAACGTCAGAAAGCAGCTGAATTTCATAACATTCACAAGATTCATTCTTTGTACCACGGAACAGGGAAAGGAGTGATTTTCTCCATCTTTCCGGCCGTCTTTGCTCATGACACTTTCAGACACTGCACGTCTATTGTGCAGGAAAAGGACTTTACAATTACATATAATTAGCTGCTGCCTGGTCCAGTCAATGAAGAGCTGCTCTGCACAGTTGCACACGTCCATTTTTTTTTCCTTTTTCAAAAGCTATTTTCTCCCATTTGACATGGTGTCACTGAGTGGAAACCGTAACCCCTGTGATGAGGAAAATGGCGGACGTGGACCGTAAACGACAGAACCTGCGGCTGAGTGGAGGAGGAAGAAACACAAAGAGCTGTCGACATTAACAAAATTTTATTTAAATGTTATACGTAAAACTTTAGCTTTTGTCCTTTTTTTAAATTCAGCTAAACAAATATTTATATATCGTATATTTTATAAAAAGAAACATTTCAAACATTTTAAATATTAATATTTCTTATTTACAATTCAAATCAATACAGGAAATAATAACAGTAACAATGCAATTTCAATCATAAAAATGTTACAAAACATAATTTCTTGTTTTGTTTCCATTTGAAAATTGGCAAGCTGATATTTCCAGAAGGTTACCAAGGATACAAAGAAGCAATGTGGAGCTGCTCTACATTCAAACAGGAACCGGAGGTGCGTTCAGCTCCTCGGACGCTTCGTTACTCAGAGACCTGTCATCCAAAGTCTGTCTTCACATTAGTCACCTCGCAAAGGTCTCTGGATCATCTGGAGAACACTGGGAATCCACCGAGATAAAATGTAAAAACTGTCTGCAAAGTGCACTGGAAAGCTGTACAATACACACGTGGCTGAACGCACCCCAAGCTCAGTAAGGTCACTGTTCTCTAAAGGGACAGAGAGAAGGCGCATGTTGTGTGTGTGTGTTTGTGTGTGTGTGTGTGTGTGTGTGAGAGAGAGAAAGAACATATGCACAGTGTGTACTTATCTGTGTCGGTATATAAGCTAACGAATCGGAGGGAGGGAATCCATATGACACATGGAACGAGTCTCTACAATCAAAACAAACATTAGGTACGGGTCCCGCAGCCTGGGCCGCCTGGACGACAGACGATCACGACCACGTCTACACACTTCTTCCCTTGTTTTCTCTCACAGTTCAGCAACAACTACAGTCTCAAACAAGCACGAGAGCCACTGGGGCTCAAACTGGCACTGGCACTCCAAAGCCTTTCTGTTTTTTTTTTAAGGGGGAGATGGGGCGAAGGCAGGGGGCTGGGGGGGGGGCAGTTTGTCAGTCTATTGGCCGTTCAGTAGGCGCTGTGCCGCTCCGTTCCTGGTTGTCTTGTGTGAGGAATCTGCAGGACGAGAGGAGAGAATGAAGCTTTTAGAGGTGGAGACACTCTCCATGAGGCAGGGGACAAAGATAAAGAAAACCGAGTCTGATTCCAAAAGAAAGCCGGGACGCTGTGTAAAACAAATGAAAACAGAGCAAAACTATTTGCAAATTTACATTGTTCAGCAATAATGGTATTAAGAAGCTTATGTAGTAACCTTACAATGAACTTCATTCATTCATCCTCAACTCGAGTGCCCCAAAATTATCCACTGGGAATTATAGGGTCTTATCTATGTTCTGGATTATTCTGAGATACTCAGATTTAACGTTTTTGCTATAAAGTTTTTGATATAAAAAGCAAAAATGATATGTGTGCGCTATTAAATGAGCATCACAGGATCGTTCCAAGTATTTTAAAAGTACAAACTAAAAATACAAGAAACAAAAAGAAAAATTGTGACTTGGTTGGCTCATTGGTTGGAGCCTTCAAATATTATATTTCTGTAACTAAACATAATGCTTTCTATGACATTGCTGGTCTAGCTGTGCATTCTACCATCTGAGAAAAAGTCGGAGCTCGACATCATTTTACCAGTTAAACAGTCTACATAGAAGTAAACCACAAGTAAAATGAACCACAAATGACTGGACTCTGCTTGATTTCTGCTTTACAAAGCGTCCCAGTGGTTTCAGAGTGGAGTCGAGGCAACATGACGTGTTGTCCCTGGAAGAGGGAGGGGTCGGGTGGGGGGGGGGTAGGATGAGCTGACATACCAGTCTTAGACAGAGTGGACAGAGAGCTGTTAGAGAGAGATGAGGCGCTGGCAGCAAGAACACTTTTTTGCAGCTGTAATGAGAGGAAATGTTCAAGAGCAACGCACAGAGAAGCGTGAAGTGAGAACAGGAGCAGATGACTATGAAACCGCTGAATGTTTCATAAAGTGAAAGGTAAAGGTTGAGATGTGTGGTTAGCGTCACGGTTGAACATCACAGAGAGGGTTTCATGCTGAGACCTGCTCGTTCATGATGCCTGACAGCTCCGTCAGCATGTCGCGGTAGTGGGCTCTCATCTCCTCCTGGTACTCCAGCTGGTCCTCCTTGATCAGACGCTCGTTCACATCCAGAGCCTGACCGCAGGCCTCCGCAAACTGCCTGCAGGGGGCGCACACGGTCACACAGGACGTCAGTTAAAAGATAAGGTAAAAGATATACATCCTTGAGTTTGATTTTCAACCACTTTCTTACATTTTATTTACACATTTCACAATAATACAGAAATAGTTTAAGTAGATTATATAGTATGTTGAACCTGCATTTTTCACTCCCACATCATGTAAACTCACAATGAGATGTAGCTCAATTCTATCCATTAAAGTGACGTTATTACATATAGATGTCAAGCTTGATTTATTAACTGCTTAAAGAGCATCTATTCTTATCTGACACCACAAATCTGAACAAACCTTCCCACCCTCAGTCCTACCTGAAGATCTCTTTGAGTAGTTTGACCTGGTTGTCTGGGTATTTCTTGGCATTCTTCTCCTCTAAAAAGGCTCTGGCATAAGCCATAGGCCCCGCGTTCACCTGGAAGAGGATGAGCAGGTGAGACCACACAAAGCCTAAAAAAACCTCCTCCACTCGTCTGTGCTCTGGAGGAGCTCCCCCACCTTGACGCTGACGCTGCCCTGCAGCTTCAGCTGCAGCCGGATCATGTCCACCTCCTCCATGTTGCACAGCTGGTTCAGCTCGGACACTTTGCGTGACATCTCATCGATGGCCACCTCGATCGGGTTCATCTCCGTGCTCTGCTGCTCCACCACCTGGATCCGCTTCTTCAGGTAGGGGAAGCTGGAGCTCGCTGCAGGTAGAGACACAACGGTATCAAAGCTCAGACCTCAACTCGACTACTCAAGAGACATCGTATTTTGAAAGAGAAAAGACAGGGATAGAAAGTTAACAAGATAATCACTGGTCAGGATGGTGCGCCTCTTGCACTGCTCCTCCACGTCTCCATGCTTCTTCCCCGACAGAGTGAACGGCGTCTCGAACACGAAGCGGTTGATGTTGTGGTGCCTCTCGAAGTCCGTCCTCTTCTCCTGCTGCTCCTTCTCGTCAAAGTAGGGCACCACGTACGTCACCTGTATGTAGGCGAACTTAGGGTCCAGGTCCTTAGGATTCACCTGTTTTTAAAGACAACAAACAAACAGTAGTGAATATTCCAAAGTGTATGCTAAGTTACATTAAAAGTACGCAACATGATTCAGTTTTTCATGTCACGCCAAACCTTGTTGGAGTCTTGGATCATCTTAACGTTGTCTGCTCCAAACTTGTCTGAGTACAGCTTGAGCAACCTCTGGGAGATTTCTGACAGCCCTGTCAGCTTTGGCTCTTTGTAGATGAACTCTTTGCTCTCCTCCTCCTCAAAGAAACCCTGCAACAACACACACACACACACACACACACAAATGAGCATGTTGAGCAAAGCCTGTTGAACACACATATATACAATATATTTACAAGAGAGATTTGATGTTTCCCTCTGGTGGCTTCTCCCACACAGGCCCTAACGTGTTAGAACATCTCAGCCCTGACAGGGTGCCAGCGTTTAGTTCTGGATGGGAGAGGTCAGAGGTCACTTTTCAAAGCAGCACTGGAGTCAGAGGTCAAAGGTGAATGAGGCTGATTAAGTGTTCTGATCTTCCTAACCCACTTGTCGGCTGCTCTTCTTAATGTTTAGGGAGGACACAACTTCATCGTTGGAGATTATGGGAGGTAAAATGAACCACAGCAAGCTTGACGGGGCCCCTCAGAGCAGGTGCATGTGTTAATAGTGGTACAGGGAGAAGAGAGGTAAAGGTGGTTAGCTCTGAGGAAAATGGGAAATCAAAGACAAACGAAACTTACCGCGATCTTGAAATAGAATATAATAACGAAAAAAAGAAGAAAAGAGCAGACAGAAAATTAAAGACACAGACTCAGTAAAAAAAAAATCTGGTCTCGCTCTCTCTTTGGCTGTGCATCTATTCCTTTCATTTTTATTCCCCTCAGTAGTGAAAAGAATTCATATTCTCATTATCAGCTTTTTAAAGCCTTTCTTCCCTTCACGGCTCTGAAATCCCTGCTTAGAAATATCAATCCCTGGCTTACAAAAAGGTGTGTGTGCGGAGCATGTGTATGTGTGTGAAAGATCCAGAGCTGAACGAAGGAGTTCAGACAGAGGAGGTACGGGATTCAAAGAGGAGCTGAGGTAACCTGAGGTCACCACAGCTGCTTCATACAAATTACAAACAAGTTTCTAGCCATGAGAAAAGCTTTGATTTCATTTAGCCTTGACTTCTGGCGTGCTCAGAGAGAATTGAAAACCTGATCAAACTGAGATATCTCAAAAATGCAAAAATGATTCTTTGTTTTTATTTTTACAGTTGCTCTGCTGTGGCAAAGAAAGACATGGGTGTATTGTGTGAGTGTGTGTGTGTGTGTTTGTGTGTGTGTGTGTGTGTGTGTGTGTGTGTGTGTGTGTGTGTGTGTGTGAGTGGTGGAGAACTGCTGCTCACCTGTCCATAGAAAGCTACACGGTAGTAGCGACCAAAGAGACGTTTCTCAGAGTTCACCACCTCGGTCACCTTGAGATAGGAGCGGTGGATGTCATAGTACAGCTCCGACAGCCTCTGTGGGCACACACACACACATGGAGGGTTAATCACAGGCCAACACACACACACACAGATACACACACACACACAAACAATGGTCAGCACGGGAGTGGAAGAGACAGATACCTTAAAGTCCCGCCTCTTTTCAAAGACGGCTATCACAGGTTTGTTGATGTCGGCGATGAGCTCGTGTCTCTCCGACTTCCACAGGTAATCCACACACAGCTCCAGCTGCTCCACCAGGGTGTCCTGCAGGGATGGGGGGGGGCAGCAACATCAGGAAGCACATCACAGACAAAGAGAGAAGGAGGGACACTCAGCTCCAGATCATCCCACCGGCTCAGCCTGGGAGCTGTGTTACAGCTGGTTATGGTTTCCACACACTGACCTCGGTATAGGGCGTGTCCTGCGTGCCAGTGTCCTCCTTCATGGCGCCCTCCTCCTTCACATTGGGGCTGATGCACATAAACGCAGCCCAGCCCATAGAGAAGGACGCTGGAGGGGAGTGGAGGGGTTCAGACAGGTCAGTTGACACACACATTTCATAAAAGCTCACACATTATTGCAACATCATGAACAGAAGACGCACCCAGCACCACACTCTTGTATTACAATACAAGACGTTCTACATATCAAGCAGCTCTTTAGACACGGTGAACTGAAAGCCGAAAATAAAAACACCAAATGTGAGCGTGCTTTGCGTCAAAACCCAGTGACACTGAACATCATCCAGTGAGACTCGAGCGAGGAGCTGAGAGTCAGACGGTGGCAGGAGGAAGTGATAATCTGACAGTATCGCATCATTAAGGCAAGAACAGTGGTCCTCAGAACACAGAGTAGGAAAAACCTAGAGAAGAGGAGAGATCTGTCCATCCAGTCCAGACCGTGTCAGTCCCTACACCTTCCACCTAAAACATCAGCATGTTCCCGCTCCCTCCCACTGGTCCGTCTAGCTGAGGTCCCACCCCCTTCTCCCAGCAGGCCCCAGGCGCACACACTCACTGTCTTGATCTCGGGAGGTAGTTAGTAAGGAGCTACAGTTAAAGACAGGGCTTTCCTCAGGGGACACACTGGACATCCTGGCCTTGTCAGCTCTCCAGTAGCCTGTTTGGTGGGAGTGGAGGAGGAGGAGGAGGAGGTTTACAAAGTTTCACGTCCACTTGCTTTTGCCATTAATGCTCAAGGACAAGGCTGGCATGCCACGCTAAGCTCTCAGCACACAGGCAGGGTGACGTGCATGCAAAAAGACGTCGGGCCCATGCAGACAGACACAGACGCATGCTGTGGTCTGAATGAGGAAGCGTGCACGCGTTTGAGCAGACAGATTTGCAGACAGGAATAGGAAGCACAGCAAAATGTCATCGGTTTCTACTTCTACCAGACTTGGTTAAATGACAACAGGGTTTGGAAGCAGACACACAGCTACACTATCCAACCTTCATTCCCTGCGATTTCCTAATTCATCTCCACCATGTTAACACACACTGAGTCAACCCCTATGATGGTATGAAGGACTTGAGAGTTGCGATGACTTTGTTAGCAGCGAGAACGAGAAAAGATGGCCATGACTGGAATCTGTGGTTAGGAGTTACCAAGCCTGCAGAGAGGCACACGTGACAGCAGTGCTGCAGCCCGGCATATGCATCAATATTTGCGCATACGCCTGAACACACAAACCATGCTGTCGCAGCGGCTGCTAGCACACACACGTACCTCTCCTCTTCAGTGATTCAGCAATCAGGGCTGAGATGTGGATGTAGCACATGGCCGCCTGAGGGAATATCACACACACAGGCATCAGATTTGATAAGATGAGACAACCAAGTGGCAGAAAAACTGAAGAATAGCATCAATAAAGCAATAAATAGTGTGTACAAGCAGTAAAGCAACACAAGTAACGCAACATTTCTGTTTGTGAAAAATGTAAAGGTTCTCGGTTGCACCTCAGAACCAACCAGTGGAGACTCTGACGCGTTACGAGGAGAGCGGCTCTCACCTCGGAGAGGTCTCCGTTGCGGCTGTGGACCTTAGCCATGCTCTCCAGCCAGGTGCGGCGCAGCTCGGGGGTGCTGGCGTAGGAGTTGGCCAGACTGTACTGCAGGTCCACCAGCATCTCCGGATCCTTCTCGTGCTCCTTCATCTGGGCCGTGGCCATCAGCACCGTGCGGATACGTTTGGTCAGGTCCTTCACCTCTGCCGGGAACGGAGTGCTCTGTGGAGACGGGGAGCGTGGTAGACTGTAACACTCCTGTGTGACACGACTGTTAATGATGAGAAGAACGACTCCAGTGCACAACTCAGAGCTCAAGATCAAAAGGCTTAAAAAGATTCTGCATCAATTTCTACTTTATGTGCAGAGACTCCGTGTGAAGTGAGCAAGTAAGAGCTTTTTCTAACTGTATTAAAGAGCTTACAAATATTTATTATTCTGATTCTATCTGTCCATACACTCATTGACATACATTCTCATGTAACAAAGACATCTAAATATAACTACTGATTGAAAATACTAGACTTCCCGGGGTCTTAAATACTTAAAATCAGGCCAGCTAAACACACCAGACCTATGCATATGAAATTCAATGTATCTGCCAAATCTGACAGGTTTCCGAGCAGGCACCCAAAAATGGGTTTACTTTGTAAGAAAAGGCATGAAATGAATGACAAGAAAAAACATTAGTTTCCACTGGGTCCAGACGTTCTCAGTGCTCGGGCCCCAACCATTAAGCTGTGCCATAAACCTGAACCTACTTTGAGTGGTGCGTCTCCATTGGCAAAGTTATTGATGATGGCCAGGGACTGTTGGAACCTGGAGCCTCCGATGCCTGCGTCTGCGATCAGCTGACTCACCGCCTTGATGACCTGCGGCGGGACGCAGAGGTGAGGACGTAAAACAGACACTGAAAACACTGAAACGACGTATACCGGCACTGAGCTCGCTCCACTGACCTGCAGATGCGAACGCACGATGGACTTGCCCTTGGTGAACTCAAAGTTCTTCCTCATGAAGAAGTAGAGCAGCGCGGCTGCCTCCGTCTGCGTGGAGCTGGAGCGGTGGTTGCAGCACTTGAGGATCTCGTAGCAGAGACAGCCGCACAGGTCTGCCTTGCCCTGGAAGAACGCACTGGGGAACTGGAGTGAGAGATAGAGAAGATGAGACCTTCTTTAGAAAGAAAAGACATCATCATTTTCATTTGGAGGATTGATGTCTTTTTTCTGGCTCGACCTTTTGCACGAAGAGCCTGAGTGCGGCGAAGACGTGACGTAGCGTGGCGGTTGATTGGTTGATCTGAAAGAAGAGCAAGTAGGTGTCCAGCACCTTCTTCATCAGTGCATTCTGGCCTTCATCCAGCAACAGCTGCTTCTGTGAAAGGAGAAAAGCAGACAACATGTAACTATCAAAGAGCATTAGGAAACAGAGGTTTAATGTGACTGTTCAGACCTTCAAAAACACAGCTTAATCTAACCACCAGGTGGCAGCAGAATATCAACTGCTTAGATTTAGGCTGCATAAATTACTCTGCAGTTCATTCTGGAGTATAAGAGGATTTTGTTGGAACAAAAAAATTCATTAGAATGATGGCAGAGTCTATCAATCTCCTATATAGAATGCCAACATGTAATTTCATTACTCCACTTTTGGGGGAAGAAAAAAAAATCTTTCAACCTCAATTGAAACAAATTCAACATGAATTGTAAAATCCTATAAAACTAGGCCTGTCATTAAAAATCTGTGCTTGCTGCTGAAGAGGACAGGGTGTCTGAGAGTTTCTGGGCCTGATTGTTCTGAAAGAAGACCTTGTGATGAAGCACGAAGAGCTCCAGCACATCCAGCACAGTCAGAGACACCTCGGTGGACAGGTTCGCCTCAATATCTGTCGGACTCAGCGTGTCACCTTCCTGAATATTCCCATCTGGAAAGAGAAGCACGGGTAAGAACGACTTGAAGCAATCTGAGAGGCTTCACACTCGCCTTCGTTGAGTGGCGTGTCTGTGTGTGCTACCTGACTCCATCATCTGCAGCAGCTTGGGGTTGGTCAGAGCGTTCTTGCCCCTGATGATGGGCATCGTTTGGGAGCGAGCGTGCCGGTGGCCGTCCCCTCCAGACGAAGCCATCCTGGAAGGTGACAGCAGGGGGTCATCTGACCTGTTTTAATGACTCTGACCAGCTAAGTCTGAAGTGTCAGATGGAGGTCGGCCACCTCCGGAGAGCACGTCTTTAGTGGGCAGGTAAAAATATATGACATCTCTGTCACAAGGACATGCAGCTATCAGGAGTCAAATCACACGAAACAGTATGAGGAGGTGCATGCTGGGAACACAGTCACAGTCTAGAACATGGAAACACACAGTGGTCACGTCAAGGATGAATATACATACAACAAGGAAGCTTCATCTAGATCCATGTGTTGAGAATTGTTGCTGTAGGTTTTAAATAAACAACACTTTCATGTCGAGCCAATCGGCAGACAGCAAAAACAAAGCTGAGCGACCGAAGACTCTGTGTGTTTTAACTCTGTCATCGTGGCTGAGGTGCTTTCCTGTTGGAGGGTGGTTACCATTGTGGGAAGAGGCTGGAGGGTTGAGAGGACTGGGAGGGGTGGTTAGAGCCCTTCAGGGTGCCATTGGCCTGGGTGGACTGGGCCAGCTTTACTGCCGCCGCTAGCTTCCTGTTCACGAGCCAATCACATCACAGCTGCCGTTAGTCAGTTACGGCCAGGTCAAGACTCGTTGAGTGACACGATCATCAGCATCATTAGTCAGATTCCCTGTTATCGTCAGCGAGGCTGAAGCAGGCCTGGAAATCTTGCAAAACCAGAGGTTCTTTCTCTGGCCCCGCACCCCCCTGCACATCTGTGACCTTGTTACATATGCATATCAGCGAGGTCACATTGTATTCCTGAGAGACTCGGAGGGGGAAAATGCTGAAACATACATGAGCTCAGATTTGACCTTGAGTGTGACGGGAGCGGCTGGAGCCAGAGAGGAAGATCAGACATCTCGCAGAGAGAGAGAGGAAGGTCAGCCAGACAGGAAGGTTAGTGGCGCAGCAGAGTCAGTGGTTTTTAGTTTGTTTTTAGTACAATTAATATCGTGTGAACGGCTCTCTGCGGGGGTGTTAGTGGAGAGCAGAAGCTTGAGGTTAGCGCTGATGTGAAACAGTGGACAGCCAGAGGATTAAGACACGATGGAACCAGTAGACGGTTATGATGCAGCACATCTGGATTTCAAGAAACAGATGGTCGACACATCACGTTCTGATGTTCTGTAAATGAAGCTCTGGCGGAGCAGCCAAAAGAAAGAAGGCACCTCAGCGGCCAATAAGAATGGAGCAGGTGGAGTCCAGCCGGTGATGAAGCAGGTAAAGGTGCGTTACAGAGGAGAGGGTGCTTCACAGAACACACACACACACAGAGCACACTCTAGGTTCACACACACAGAGGGTTTCTGATGCAACAGGACATCAATAATGTGCAGCCACACTGAACCACCATTAACACTGAGCAACATGCACAGAGAGACGGGGGTGGAACGAGCACTATGGTGGATAGACGACAACACATAGACAACAACAGATCACCAGTACTTGTGTGTGTCATGTTGTGTGTGTGTGTGTGTGTGTGTGTGTGAGTCAGTACCCCACCTAAAGCCCAAAACTTGGAATCTGTAACTGGGGGTGCACACCAACAGTCAGTAACTATCAGTAACTATAGCGACTAGAATCACTGGTTGGTTTAAAGGTGTTTTAGTTGGAGAACGTCTACCCATCTTCAGCTGTCCTGTCAAAAGGAAGTGAAGCTTTCTATGAACACTGGATCCATGATTCATGGTTCAAAAACATAGACTTTCTTTTCAATCCTAACAGGATGTAAGGTAAAGGTTACAATTCTCCGATGAAGTATAAAGCATAAAAAGCCTTGACGAACTCCTGGATATCATAGTAAAACTTTGCTTTTTTGAGAGTCTATTAAAGTGCCTTAAAGTTCACTGTCTTGCTAACAGTATTTTGCGTCTATCATCTTGGCTATTCTACCTCCTCCGCTTGCCAACTCTAAGTGGGAGGAGCTATGTTCGGTCACGCACCAATCAAAACTCAGAACATCAGAGCACCCACTGATTCTGTCAGCTGTCCATTTGATGGATTGTTTCTGCAGCTGCTATCAATCAAACTTGATCGAAGCACATCCAAAGGTTCCAGATGAAGAGGATGAGCAGTTTTTGGACGGTTCAGTCTTGATTGATGACATGCTAGGCTGCCTTTTTTTTAATCTTTGGTGCTTTTCGTGCTTTCTGCATTTCAGACCACGTTTTCAGGCGCTGTAATGACTGAATTGTTGTCTGGTTGGCTGACTCTCTTCCTGGCTCGCTCACAGCGTCAGTGGGTGCCCACACTGACTCAGCCAGGCATCAAAGAGCGAGCAGAGAGAGACACTGAGACAGACACAGGAGCAAGACTGTGAATCCCCCCCGACGGCCTGCTATTACAGACGAATGTTAAGTAGCGAGCAGCTCCAGACGGGCTCGACGGCGTCTGGGAGCGTGAGCGAGCCTCGCAGCTATCTTTGCTCTGCTAATACCTCCGCACACAGTGAAGCTCTGTGTTCTCCCAGCCTTTTGTTGGCTTACATCTCAGCATCTTATTGCTGAAAGGAAAAAGAGGGCTAATTTAATTAGCTGGGAGGAACCAGAAGATGGAGGAGTCGAGCGGTGCCAATGGCTCGGCTCCAGTAAGAGCGCACACAGACTCTACACGCACACACGCATGATAACAACCCCCATCCTGCGCCTGCCAACCACTACAGCACAATATCCAGCAGTGCTTTTCTCTCCACTGCGAGATCCAGGAGTTTCACCTCCCCCTCTCTTCCTTTTCTTCCCTCCTGTTACCTCGTCCCCCTCTTGAAGCTCATCCCCGAGCGTGCACCCGCATACAGAGCACATATTAGTATTTCTGCCTGACTGTGCTCGATTCATTTATTTGTGTGTGTTTGCACATAATGTGGCTGCGTGGATGCATTTCCACATGTGTGTGCACTCATGTGTGCACATGATTATATGAATTATGTATCAGTGGATGTGGGTGGGGTAAGGGTGTGTGTGTGTGTGTGTGACTTGTGGTATGTTGCTTTAATAAGATGTTTCCATATCTATAGCGCTACAATAAATGCATATGCATATGAATGAGGGATGCGTCACGCTCACCTGGCTATGTGGCGTTTGCCGAGGAACCTGAAGTGTTGGAGGCAGAGCCTGAGGGGGAAAAAAAGCACAGGCATCATGAGGTGACAGGTGTACTTCTGTGAGTCGAGAGCTCACGATCAAACCGAGCTGCAAACGTTCGGGTGTCTGTGCTGACACAAACAGGAAGCGCAGGCAGTTCATTAACTGTGCTCAGCAGCGAGGACGCGCTCGCTGCCTCGCTACTTTTATCTGCTCCCGTCTGGCTGCGCTCTCCACCCTTTTTCTTCTCCTTTCACTTCCCATGCAGCTATAACAGCAGAGCACTTACTCCAGGATGTTGAAGAAGTCAGAGATCTCCTGGTGAATGGCCCGGTGCCAGTACGACACCAGCACATCTGGAAACAGGTCGGGGAAAAGACAAACACACACAGGAAAAACAGGGCTGCTTTGAATAGTTGCCTATAATCTGCATTTTGAGCCTGTAAAAAAGTGCATCCTCTGCCCTCTGGACTGTACAGTGTGACCTCTTACCCTCAGATATGGTTTTCATGATGTGTAAAAAGCACATGAGGAGGCTGCGGGTTTCTGCCTGGTCCAGTTTGTCACATCGAGAGCCGTAGCCGATGAGCGACTGCGGCCGAGCAAACTGAGGAGAAACATCCAGACAGGAAGACACTCTCTGATTATACTGTTAGTTCCAGTACTTTTTTTCTCCTTCTCATGTGAAATTATGGGTTTCAGCACCCTGCGGAGGGAACTCAGGGGCACTGCGTATTTTTTACGAGCTCATGTGGCATTTTCAGATTAAATTTTACTACTTGCAGCATATGTCAACAAATAATTCATGAAGCAAGGCTTCGGCAGTTCTCTGCCAAAGTCTGATTCCCAGCCATGGAGAGACGATTTAGAAACATAATTTTAAAGAATGATAACTTTATAAATGAAGCACTGGAACCACAATTGATGTTCCGTACAGGAAGAGACCTTCCACTCAGTGTGGTGATAGCAGCAGTGTTAAACAGTGATAAGTTTCACACCAACACTGTACATATGCTAGCTCCAGGCCAGTGTCTATTTGGAACCGTTCTTTCTGTTCCCAATGCCAAAGAACTGGCTCTGTCCCCAAGCCCAACATTTCATTTTCTCGCAAGGCAACAGGAGTGTTGAAACCTCAGAGAAAGAAGCTAAAGAAAGAATGGGTAAACAGCAATAGGCAGAAATCCACATTCGATGTCCTGGACTCCTGGAATTAGACTGGCATGACACAACTGGTGTATACAATAAAGTAATGATGTAGCTAAACTTGAAAAAAAAATGTGACTTGAGAGAGTTTTCATACAATTGGGTGATTGAAAGCGTGAAGAAATATGATTCTGTCTTTATTTCGTCTGATGAGTAAATTACAGTGATAACAGCTGCAACCATCATCCATGAAAAAAAAGGAATGAAAGCTTCCAAACTGCAGTCGGGAAGCTGACTCCTGCGGGCCTCAACATACATATAAGTGGAAAAAGCAACCGGTTCTCAAACTGAACCGGCTCCAAATCAGAAGTTGCACTAGCCAAGAACTAGCACTAGAACCATTTTGGTGGAAAAAGGGAAATATATTTATGTACAAAGACAATAATTCAAGTATAATCTGAATCAATAATCTGAGCCGTTGTGAAAGACTCAGTGTCACTCCTCAGACGTTGCCTCTCGAGCTCCTCAACTTTTTTCTCACCTTCTCACACCCGTCCATCTTCTCGCTGTTCCTGTCGCTGTTGCTCGGGTTGGAGTCCACGCTGATCAGAGAGCCACGAGAGTCGGCCTGGTTGCCCGTGGCGACCGCCAGGGAGGAGAAGGCTGAGAGGGAGGGGGAGGGGGAGGGGGGCACAGCATCAGTGTTCCCCGTTCTCACATTTCACTTCTCTTAAAGAAAGCAACAGAGAGAGAGAGAGAGGACGAAAAAAACAAAACAAGAAAGCCCTACCTGTGATGGAGTTGAGTACTTCTTTGGAAAAGGAGGCGTCGACGGAGTTGCCATGGCGCGTGACGGGAATCACCCCTCCAGCCACGACTCCACCCACGCTGAGGTCATCCCTGGAGCCCTGGTCGACGGGAAATCAACCACAGTCTTAATACTTTAATAACAACACAATTGTTTAGATGGTAACATTGTGCTAAACAATGTCAGACTGTTTATAACATAGATCCCAGTACACAGACAGTCTATCAGTCATTGTCTTACTTGGTCGCTGGAGGTGAAGTAGATGGGGAAGAGGTCCCTGAGGAAGAACCGAGGCATGTTGTCCAGGATGAGGCCGTACAGCGGCAGGTAGAGAGACGCGATCCTGGCCTGCTTCTCCTGTACGGGCGGAAAAAGGAAACAGAGACTTTTTAAGAGACTTTAAACCAGCGTGCTTATTCTACAGGCAGTGATCTCATTTTCAAACATTACAAGAAGTCATTACGCTCCTTGATTTGCTATATGCTGAAGACGATAAGCGCTCGAATGCTTGAACTTCACATGAACCAAACATTTCCAGATTTTTCCAGGCTGTTATCATCACATCTAAACTGTTAGTGTGAATGGAAATGTGGTCAGTAGAATGAACAGAATTCTCTCCTACCCAAAGTAAACAATGAGCACTAATTTTACCAGCTGTTCATACTTCAACAAACACCTATAAGATATTTCCTGAGATGAGATATTTCCCACAGTTGGAAAATTCCAGAAAGGACATTGTCCTGCTGAGGAATCTGATGACTTTGCTGGTTTACATAAATGTGTTACTGAAAACACAAAATTATACAGTATGTTGAGTATTTTTCAAACCTTATGACTGCACTCAAGCCTCACCTTGACAATTTAACAAGTATAATCAAGCGTTTTATAAACTTTCCACACTTCTGCCGAATCTTTGCCTCGGCGGTGGTCTCGTACCACGGGTGAGTTTTCCCAGGACTTCCTCGTATGTGGCCTGTGCACACATGTGGTCGGGGCTGCGGTTGGCAGCGTTTGGCAGCACATTACCGACTCGCTCTGATCTGAACTCTTCCCAGCATTCAATGAGACACGGTCTCCGCTGCCCGCAGCTGCTACCCAACAATCACATGTCAGCGTGCGTCGGCGTGAGTCACGCTGGAAGAATTCCTCCTGGAAGCTCGTGAGTCATTGTTCACGCCTGGCAGTAGCAGAGCCCCCCCCCCCAGCCCTGTGTCAACACGCGTGCTGGCTACCTTTGTGGCGTAGCGTGCATCCAGAGAGTGTTTGGCCATCAGAGTCTTCAGGGTGGCCAGGGCCAGATGTCTCAGGTCCTGCTCGTCCTGCAGAGCCAGCCCCAGCTCCCGCAGCAGCAGCCCGGTCAGGAAGTGCTTCCTGCAGAACTCGCCGGTCAGGTTGTACTCGGGCACGGACACTGGGGAGAGACGGCGTACAATAAGCCCCAGTCGCTGTAGGGCTGAGCGTCTGCACAGGGCTAACTGAACTATACTCTGTCTGGAAACAGTCACATTTACAACAGGGATGACGTGCTTAAAATAACTCTTCGGGGCCAACATTATAATCCTTTTCTTAATAAGAACCTGGTCGCAGCGAGCAAATGACAACATCATGGCGGATTTCCGTGGATTTCATTATCGTCACACACACACACACATACAGTACACACACATACACACAGTGTAGCACAGACAATGACACAAAGAGATGGATGAACATATTTACCATGAGTGCTTTGTGGCTCAGGGGATGCATGGTCTGACATGAACAGACAGTGGGGAGAAGTGGCACAGAGAGAGGAGACAGGGTGTGTTAATAGACAAATGAGAGTGTGAGAGCTACTCGATGAGTGCTACAGAGGCGGTGCCGAGGCTTCGGCTCAGGCTCTCACCTGTGATGCGGGCCGAGGGCAGCGGCAGGCTGAGGGGGATGTAGTGCTCGTGGTTACACACCTCCCTCAGGAACTCAAACTTCAGCTCGCACAAGACCTGTCAGACAAAACACACGATGCAAAGGATGCATGTGCTAGTTTTTGGTGACATAATTCATGAAATCTAAATGAAATTAGTTTTTCAAACATCTACTACTCAGGCCGAGCTTCACCTAGACCCAAAACGTCATTAAAACTGGAGAGAAAAGTCTATTCTGTCGTGGTCAACTTATTGACAGGTTTTCAAGTTTTTGATCAGATGCCATCCAATGATCATGACCCCAGAGCCCCGCCCACACACACTCTGCTGTCATCGCCATGGCAACCTTAGTTAGTTCCATACAACAGGTGGACTTCCCACACACACATTCTGTTGTCATGGCAACTTTGCATAGAGGTGGAGTAGAAGTAGAGGTAGTAGTAACACTGACTTTTCACAGTTTTTTGCCACATAGCCTAGTCTTACCTTGCTGTCGGTGGCGGTGATCATGTTGATGTAGTTGCTGATCAGCTTGAAGGTGAAGCCTCTGTCCATGAGAGTGAAGCAACGCTGCAGAGACAGACGCAAAGATCAGACACAACATCGGCCGGAGACTCATCATCAGACAGATCATTTCACACAGGAATCAATAAGCAACGATTTGGAAATGGAAGCCATTTTCATCTGGAGATTGTTCGTATCGATCGCATCTTCAAGAAACGTACGGCAGGCGAGTTCGCTTTCGCGTGTGCATTAACAGCCTGTTTACATCAGACCGTCTAGAGTTGAAGCTTTTATTGTACGTTCATATATTCAGCAGTTTTCGTTTAGACTCAGGACACAAGCACTTACCTTGACAAAGGCTGCCACGGCCAGGTTTGCGCTGCGCGTCTCCTCCGGCAGCTCTTTGTTCTTCCAGAAGATGTGTTCAGACACCGTCTCCACCAGCGTCTCCACACGGCTCAGGTAGGACGAGGGGAAGCGCTGAGGCCTCAGCACCTGCAGGGACCCACAGTGTCTCAGCATGGTCTGCCACTGAGACCTGAGCCAGAGGACTCGGCGTGATGTGAAGTAACGGGTGGAAGTGCGGTGTTCGGCCTAACCTTCACTTTGTCCGAGTCGACCAGGTGCTGTGCCATGGACTTGACAATCAGCTCAAAGAAGAACCAGGAGAACTGAGGAGAAACAGGCCAGAGGAAGGTCAGTCTCCCGCTGATATCCAGCAGTCTAACCAGCTACAGGAGGCACTCTGCATGACTCCCTGTTTTTACACTAATTTACTTTTCTCTGGGAAAATCAGATTTTTCTACTATTCAGCTGTAGTTTTCCAGTTTGGGATGAGGAGGGAGAGAAACAAACCTTCAGGACGTTCCTGACTGCTGCCTGCTCGTTGCTCTTCAGGTCAAAGGTCATCCCCTTGGCCAGCTCCTCGTGAACGGTTCTGAAGCCGTGCGCCTCAGACTTGAACACATACTGCACATAAGAGAGAGAGGTACTCAGGAATATGAATATATGACGATGTTATGATGATTTTTATTGTAAAGCACTGTGCTTTGATGTTCAAAAGAAAATGTGATTCACTGATAGAAAAAAAATCTAATAACAAACTGACAAACTGACAGCGATTGTAACTGCAACTTTAAAACAGCCGCATCTGAAGGAATAGTTCAACCAACGGCACAAAACCCAAATATTTTCTACGTTTACAGTGAAACAAAACAAAAGAAAAGCTGCAATTCATTACAATTGGGAAGCTGGAATGTTTCTGATTCATACAATTGATTGTTTGCTTTGTTTTAGCTCCATGATAATATACCAAACCGCCCCTCCACAAACGCTGCAGATGCACGAGAACAAAAAACCTGGAATGAAATATTGTCGACTAAAAAGCAAGGAAAAAAAAGAGATTGAATTCACACTACAGTGAGTTCAACCCCCATCCCTCTCCTTTCCTCTCATCAAACACGGACACACACACACACACACTCAGCAGTTTCAATTGGCCACTACAACGACTGAACATCATGCCAATCTGTTACTATGGCAACCGCGCTTCCATCGGCTCCGCCGGCCTGCTCCTCTCACCTCCCGCCACTCGTCTACGCTGCTACCTCTTCATGCTCTGCGGTTTCCTTCACTGTGCTCAATGTGAAACAGGTCTGCTGCTTTTCTGCGGCTTTTTCTCTAATTCACGGACTGATTTTTTTTCCCTCTAAACAAACATGTCCAGTGTTCCCTGATTGAGCCGGCTGAATGTCCTAGTTTGACTCCTGCCCAGTCACCCCTCATTCTTCCACGGTATGTGTGCATGTGTGTGTGTGTGTGTGTGTGTGTGTTTGCACTCTGGGCATGCAGCCCTAGCCACACTCCTGCCGGCCCAACCAAACACACATACACAAAGGTATGCACACACAAACACACGCTGTGTATCCCTCTTTTCTAGTTTTTTCTTTGTCAGGTTTAAAATTGTCAGAGCTCAGACTCCACTTCTTCTTCACACCAATTATACACATACACACACACGCACACACTTCCTGCAAGCACAGCTTGTGTCTGATCGTACCTTGATATAGGAGTGCAGGTAGTGATCCAGGTTTTCTTCATGGCACTTTGCAACAATGTGGACCAGCACTCTGCAGCAACAGCACAACAAACATCCGCAGTTTTATTGATTACAGCCTCAGTCTTCAAACCGAGGCAGAACACATCTGTCAAACACTGAGACGCTTCCCTTTCTTCTTCTTTTAAGTCACTGGCAGAACGTTTACGACTGTGCACTAATAAAACAACATGACATAGAAATAAAAGTGCAGCTCTGAGCTTCAGCGTTCTTCCCCAAGCCTCAATTCACATGAGAGGCTGATACTGGGCCGGTGTAGTACCGCAACCCACCTAGTGGTGGCAGTGGTGACCTCGTCGTTGTCATTCTGAGTTAGAACCTTGAACAGCTGGTTGAAGAGCACTGGCAGGAATCGGATGATCACCGGGATTCTCTCCATGCTGAGGAGACCCTGGAGAAGGGTGGGAGAGAGGCGTGGGAGGAGAGAAGAGGTGGAGAAGGGTGGAAATGAAGACGTGATCCACACAGAGGCATGCGTGCAGCAGGCAAAGCCTCGGTCACAAGAAACAGAGATGAAGGGTTTAGGGGTGGGGGTTCAGTGTCTTCACCTTCAGGCAGTTGAGGAAGTTGGAGGTAGGTGGTAGCGAGAGGTCCAGCTCTCTCTTCTGGCACTGCTGGAAGAATCGGTTCAGGTGGGGGTCCTGGCACAGAGAGACGGGTCCATGTCAGTCAGCAGGGAGCATCTGCTCCAAGAATTACTGGGCCGCTTCCTTTTTTCGTGAAGAGTGATTGCTCAAAGATGAACTTGAGAGGCTCGCAACTATCAGTCAGAGTTTCATTGACTGCTCCAGTCTGAAAGTTTATCGTTTCGAAACCATCGAGAGATAAGTGCAGACACAGCTCTGCACGCAGACACAGCTGAAAACCTGCAACACTCCTGTGTGTGACCTGAATTGCTGAGAAAAAATCTGGATGGACTCTCCCCAAAACTTGGCGAGAATTTAAGTTAAAAGTACCTCCAGATGATAAAGTTCCGGCCCTGCGATATTTCACGTAGCTCACGGATAAAAGTGTTTGTAAGATGAGATAAAACACTGAAAACAAAGCCTTCGTAGTGCTTTCAGTAGAGATTCAATGAGAAAAGATTTGCAAATTAACACAGTTTTCCTCAGGGTTTGTAATGTAACATGAATAGTCTTCAGATGATAAGATGCTGCAGTTAAGATGTTGCTGTGCAGCGCTCTAAAAAAGTTCATTTCCTTGTTTCATACCCTTCTCTTCACAAGAGGAAGTCTGCACCACATTACTGCCACACTTTATTTGGCACGATGTACAACTGTTTGTACATTTTTTATACCAGATCCTGATAGTCTTACCTGAGTGTATACTGTGGAGACAACATTGGTGGACACTTTGAAGATAGGTTTCCCTCCGTCGACCCATTTCACGTCTGCTCCATTCTGTAAAACAGAGAGACGGACAGATGTCACACACTGGCTCGTTCTCCTTTAAACGGCTGATCGATCACAGGACAAATGCCCTCAAAAGATTTCCTGTTTTTATCACTATCGCAGCGTCTCTTATTTTCTCATCATATTCCCTCACATCCCTCTCTCTCCTCCGCTCCCTCCCTCCCTCTCACCTTGGCGTTGCTGGCCTCCTTGATGGCCAGGTACCCAGGTGGCAGGTTACAGGACACGGGGATGCTGAACTCCTGAGACGACAGCCGGCCCTCTCTCAGGAGAGGCAGCCAGGAGTAGCCCACTGAAAGAGGCACCAGACTCAACTTTATTTGTCTCCTCGTGGGAGAAATGACTGTGGAGGATGGGAAACTGTTGCATATACACATACAGACAGATTGTGCAAACCAGCAATAAATAAGATAAGTGCTAAACAAGTGCTTTATTTATCCCTGAAGGGAAATCAGTCCGTCTAGCAGCCAAAGTCACACACACAATTTGCCCACACATTCATTACACACATTACGCGCACACACACACACACACACACACACACATACACACACACACACACACACACACACATTGAGTAGGGCAGTGCTGGGTTTGAGGTCAGAGACTCACTCACCAGGGGTCTCCAGCGCCTCTTTCCTCTTGGCATTCGTCTTTGCATTGATGTCGCAGGTGACGTGGTACAAGGAGAACAGAAGGTGGTGTTTCTCATGCAGCTGAGTGGGAAGTTCAATCTTCACCTGGAGAAAGAAAAGAAGGAAAGAGAGGGTTAAAACTAAAGTGAAGTATGTTGGTAAGTACGTGACATTTCGCCCACTCAGTCGTTTACCTCATCATAGAAGTCTGGGTTCTGAGAGTGATGCAGGACTGTGGAGCAGGCTGCTGTGGTGAACACTGGACCTCCCGGCTTGCCATAGATGCACTAAAATAAACATTTACCACGGTCATGTAGTGCTGGTTTAAAACTGAGAATGAGTCACATGAAGTGAATGTGGCAAACCTTTAAAGGTTTGGCAACTTCTTCATCTGAGCTACGAAACTCCACGTAGACTGCAAGGTTACGAGCCTGCAGACAAGAGCACCATTGTTAAGGAACATGATTAACTGTCAGCATACACACACAAAAAATGAATAATAAAAGTATGTGAAGCATGTAGAGGCCCACTGTAAGGCCCTATACAGTGTGCAACCTGAGCTCTGGACTCACCTTGGCAAAGCTCTTCTGGCTGTCGTACTTGAGGTGCTTGGGGTAGACATAGATGTGGTTCCTGTAGACGCGGTGTGGCAACGTGAACTTGGTGGAGTCCTGGACGAACTCCTCCACCTCCACGGTGGGCTGGTGCTTGCTCAGCTCCTCGAAGGGCTTCACCGGGACGTAGGACGACGTCACGCAGTCTAAAAATGCAGAAACGAGTTTGAGAGGTTGACAAGATGGGGAGAGACGGTGTCGTGGATGAACACAAACAGAAGATCTGGATGAAAGGCACATACTGGGGTGTTCCAGCGGAACGTGATCGAACGCGATGTCCAGCGTCCCAGGAATGGTCTGCAGTTTGCTGGTCTTCTCAGCCCTGCATTGGAGTGAGATGTTGCCTCAGTTATTATCAGTATCGTTCATATTGTTTGTACCGTTTATGCATGTATAACTTTACGATGTAAACAAGTGTATGCATAGTGCATGTGGAACTGGATTAAATGAAAAAGAAAAAAACAGACTGGTATGTTGCCTTGGAGGGGAGGTGACCTACTTTGCAGGTGTAGCCTTACCTCCTGTACTCAGACACCAGCTTAATCAGGTCATCAGTGGAAATCTTGTTGCTTTCCTGCTTGAAAAGCGGGGAGAAGCGAGACTCTCTGTCCAGGCCGCCGTGGTTGTCCTTGAACACAGATCTATATTCAGATAGAGAAAGAGAGAGACAGATGGACAGATGGACCTTGTGAGGAGGAAACGCAGACACATTTTTAAATGTTTAGACAATTGTGTGTGGAGCCAGCGGCCACTGACCTGACAGACCAGGCGAACGGCATGCGGTACTTTCCCAGCTTGCTGCAGAACTGTTTGTTGGATTTCAACATCTTCTGGACGGTCTGAGCGAGACACAAGCAGAGGCTTCACGTGAGCGAGACGCCACGGCTGCTGTTTTTTTGTTGTAACGACACCGGGATGCGATCGGCCCTGAACTCTGGGTGACTTGGAGCGGAGTGTGGGACTGAAGTGGGGCTTGTTTGGAGCCGTAACGCTGGCAGCAGGCGCCGCGTCTGCTGATCCACTCACAGGGACCACACGGCCGTGGAGCTCTGCCAGCACCGCCGCCAGGAAATGCGATGGATAGAATTTCGGGAAAAAAAAAAAAGCTCATTCTGAAAGTATCAGGGCCAGACTGGCATTCGGTGATGAAGATAAACTCTGGCCTTGCAGGAAAACCATTTTGTAAATGTCATCCATTGAAGCGTTTGAGTGGATTAAGCCATTTCCCTTGCTGAGAAGGCCCTAACAGCATGTTTCACGAGCCATTTTTCCCAGCTTGCTTCAAGAGATAAGACGACGTGAAGAGTGCACTTAGGCGCGACTTCCCTTCTTTTAAAAGGTCATTTGATTGATTTTCTGCATTAGCTGTATTTCACTAGTATTGTTCATGTTACTGAGGGCGTCTTCTCTTCGATTGTATGGGTTTCATCCCTATCCTTTGTCTCATTTTTACAATTATTATCTAAATCCTGTAATCTTTACGGAATTCTACTCCTTGTTTATGCACCTTTATCTTCAGTCATTTCTTTATATGTTAAGTATGAAGTCTTATTTTGTTTGAATTTAATTTTGTTTGCTGATGTTGAGCACGCACAGCAAGCACACAATTCTTACATTCTTACAACAAAACACTCATTGAGAATGTCTAGAGAAATAGAGAAAAGTAGAGATTTTCCGACCTTGCTGGAGTCTGTATTCTTGATATAAGGTTCTGTCCCACATGCAATATTTCCCATCAGCACTTTCTCCACTCTTGCCACCATCACTATGTCCGTGTGGGGGTTGGTCACGGAGAATATGGCCTGTGTGGGGAGCGTTAGAAGAGTGAATTAGAGCCTATCTACATGTCAAAGCTAGAGCAAAGAATGGCAGGACGGTCTGGGCACCTGTTTTGGAAAACACAGCCAGTGATCCATATCCAGGCTGAGGTAACAGTCCCCTGGCTTCTTCTCAGCAGGAGAGCACAGGCCGTTCTCCTGACCTCCGACCCCGCTGCCCTGAACACCGTTACTGCAGCCTCCGAGCATCTGACGCACCGTCTCGTGGTTCAGGTCTACGTGGAAGTCAGCCGACACCTTCCTCCCCTCTCTCACATCCAGCAGAGCCAGGGACACGAAGAAGGGCTCGATCTAGTGGAGCACAGTCCCATGTTTTATATATCACCCCCACACTTCAGATACTGACTGATATCAGTTCAGTTCAGAATGGAGTTGAGAATCTCATTATAATGTATGTATAGGATCATGATTTGAAAGAAGTTCAGGAAATGCATGTCACGTTATAACAATTCAACTTCTGTATGATTTGTGCAGTTGCAAACAACTAATGAATGAATTGAGAAAATATTCAACAGATGAATCCACTTCAAACATAATCTTTTTTTGCAGCCCTAGAACATAGATTACTGACTTACTTTTACTTTCATTTGTGAAAGATGGTGGGAAAAAAAACCCCAACCCTGAGCTTTTGTTTCATTACCTCATGACATCACCTGATCAGAGCTGGACTTTTGAGAAGTTTCCAGAAAGGCTCTTATGATTAGAAACTCTACGATATTACCATGAGGTTTTGTGTTTTTTGGATTCAATGAACAGAACAGTGTTACTCATCATTCTACATGTAGGGACAATTTTCAGACTTTGATACACTTTCAAAGTGTTGTATGACTAAGTGGTATTTCCCTGATTGTATTGCATGTAATTCCTGTCCTTCCAATACAAACTCCACTTGCATGACATATTGAGAGAAGTGTGAAGCGTTGCTCACGTTGGTGACCGGTCCGGTCTCGCTCTCGTTGATGCAGCCCTGCAGCATCAGGTTGAGGGATCGGCAGCTGATCATAAACCTCCTGCCCAGCTTCTCCTCCAGCGGACGCACCGTCGTGCTCTCACCTGAGGCGTGCTCGGCCCGTGGGCTCCTCAGAACCTGGGATGAGAGAGGGAGGAGAGGGGGGGCCGTTATTTTAATGATGTGGAATCATGGTGAAAGCCAAACATGATGCAAGAGAGAGAGAGAATAGTCAAAACAATAATCAAAAGTGGACGTGCGGACATATTGATTGCACTCACGGGAGTGTCGGGGTCCAGTGAGAACAGATTTAACCTCTCCTCCCTCCTGGCAGAGCGAATCCCTTCATCCGTCTCAGAGATATACTGTTACAGGAGAGACGCCAAGACAGAGAGTGGACTGAGAAACAAGGCGTGAAACAGCAACATCACAGCTTCCGTTAATTGTTATCTTAAAGCTTTTTAACGGTCTGGACTTTATGGACCAGCGTGGAGCGTTAAGTGGTATTAAATGGTGAATGAACTGCGTGCATAGCGCTGCTCTAGTCTTTAGACGACTCAAAGAGCTTTTTAAAGGATGAGTCACCCACACATACATGGTCTGTTCATCAGCCAGGATCTCTAACCCTGCACACAGATTCACAGACTGACGCAGCGTCAGGGGCAGTTTGAGGTTCAGTATCTTGCTCAAGAATACTTCCACAGAGGTATCTCTTGATCTCACCACCCACCTTCCGATGTGTGAGCCATCTTGTTGCTCTCTAAAGCCTCTCTAGAGCTTCTCTGACAGGTGTGCTACACTGTGTTACAACACCATTGATTTATGACTCTGGTGACTGTAAAGGCGTTATCACTGCTCCTAGCTCCGTCAAACCTTGGCCAGCTCTGGATTGATGCCGTTCTCCGTCGTGGTATCTTCGTTCTCCTGCAAACAGCTGTCAGTCAGCGAAATGTCGAACACATCTGGAGAGAGAGCAAACACAATCAGGACTCCTGCAGGAGGCGACTCCACTGTACTGGCTGAGTGATTGACTGCCAACACCTCGAGGATGGGAAGTATGGGAAGTATTTCAGACAGTTTCTACAATAGGTGGTGGAGAGTACTAAATACACACAAGCCAGAGTCATATGTCTCAGAATAATATATGACTCCATTTGCTGTACTGATGGATAATAAAGCAAGCGTCCTGTGCAGAAATAAACCCCTCCTATGCCTGGAGCGATGCTTCCCAAAGGCCACGCTGAACAAAATGGCTCATTAACGGTAGGTCAGCGTGTGCTCGCAGCCTGATTTAGAGCCAGGGAGCCGACGTCTGCTCGGGCTATTACATCACCCCAGCTCTCCACCAGTCTCCACGCTCCCGTCACTGTGTGTTACGTTACACGCTCAAATAAAAGCTGAGGGTTCGCGTATGGAAGTTTCTTTTCTCCTTCTAAGAAACAAGTCGTGATAGATGACAAAGAGGTGGAGTTGAGGCTGGTGTCAGGCTTCATTTGCTGACAGCAGAGCGCAGGATTGAGCACCTCATCAAGGCTGTGGTAAGATGGCGGACAGTCTGTAGTCCGAGTGAGCTAAAGGTCACATTTCTGCTGACACTGGGGATAAAATCTTTCCTCTCTTAATGGCAACTTGATTCATACATGTTTTGGAGCTTTGCTGCAATTTCCTACTTACAATTTGGGTTTCTCTCCACTTTGCTTTGCTTTCTTTTTTTCCAAAGCTCCCTCTCCGCTCAGACGTCAGAGGTAAACTCCATACATCTCTAACTAGGAAAGCAGAGCAGCGCTCACCCTGCCGGTGGTCGGTCAGGTCCAGGCTCTTGCGGTCGGGAGCCGGGCCGTCGTGGGGACTGATCTGCAGGATCCGAGTCAACGTGCTGATCCACTCCTCCATGTCCTGCTCGCTCTCCGCGGCCAGCACGAAGTACGTAACCTCGTTCATCTTCAGCTCAAAGGCGTGCTTCCTCAGACGGTTATTCTACAGGGGGATTAATGGAAGGATGGACTGGATTAATGTGGTTACACTACAAGCCCAGAGCTTGGGTCAGCCAATGGAAAATGTGACTCTGTCTTGCACAAGAAATATCTGGAGGTTCTGTAAACTGAATCAATTTGGGGGATAAGCAAAAACCTCCACTACAAATATCTCCAAACCATTTCTTAACAGTCTTCTGAAAAGGTCATAATAAGACGTGACAATATAAGAACAACTTTTCCACAGTATAGTGTGTGGCTGCCATACTGCAGGTGTAACACTTGTAAACAGGAAGTCCTCCCTTGATCCTTTTGAAATTTAACTTCATAGTTTTGAAAGTTACTATTAAAAGCCAACTGCACATTTAAATAGACACTGTGTGAGTTTACATCATTCCCTAGAAAAGTCAAAAACTTATAAATATTATAACCCTAACCCAAAAAGAGGAGCTAGAAGCTCGTTTCCAGCGTAAGGATGAGGAAGCTGCAGCCTCTAAATCCACTGGTGACGGCCGTACAGTAAGTGACGTGACTCAGCTCTGTCTGTCGCTGCCTCGGCCGTTAAACTCTCCCCTTCAACCCAGCTCGATAAAGATCGCAGTCATAAGGCTTCATAACGCAAACCACACTTTACAACACCACAAATTCAAAAAGCAACATCGCCTCGTAAAAGATAATACCACGCTGCATTTCTGAGCTTTGTTTATGGACGAAGGCTCCGACGAAGGTCTCTGTGAACGAGAGCAGCAGACGCTGCATCTGAAGCAATAACTCTGCAGATGTTTTGGACTTACTTCTTCACTGCTTTGTAACTTCTGGTTTTGGTAAGACGCTTTTGACAGACGTCTTAAATCATCCTCAGTGAATAAGTCAGAATTGAGCGTTTGTCGGCCTCACTCTGTGAAACCTGTACCTGTACGACGCCGGTGCACGAGTCCAGGAAGATGCATCCTTTGGGCTCCTTGGAGATCTTCTCATCTTTGTAGAAGTTCATGATGTATGAGTTGTCTGTCAGCTGCGTGAGCTGAAAATACCTCCTCTTGAACGACTGCACAGACAGACAGACGGGATCATGTAAATGCATCAGTGAATGTACAAGTCAATGTGAATGTGAACATGCATATCGGGGCATCTCAGGCCGGTTCCTCACCCGGACAGTGATGCTATTGTTGACGGTGCTGTTGAAGTTCCCTTTGTAGAGCCAACCTGACCGAAACACACCGATCCCTCCCCCTCCGCCTCCGCCACCTCCTCCCCCTCCTCCTTTGGATGAGGACAGGGAGGTGGTATCCTGTAAAACAGGAATGTGGTCACTTATGGATACATTAGCTTTCCATTCATCCCTTTGACATGGTGTGGCAGGTGATCGATGGCAAAACGGAAACCTTCAGAGACTTATTCTATCTTAAGACAGCCATTTATAACTCAGATAATGTTCATAAACAATGTCCCGCTGACCTGTAATGAGCTGACTGCTCTCGTAAAGTATTTTTTAACAGCTTTAAGGCCCGTGCTAAACTAATTTAATGCTCGAGGCTCAGGATGTAATGCACTCATTCTGAAAGCATTTGTCAAAGAAGACGGTCATTACCGACCTCATCCTTGTCCATGTCCTCATAGTCAATCTCGAAAGAATGAGACGGCAGCTTCTCTGCCTTGTACAGCTTCCTATAAAAGGAGCAGAGGGAGGGAGAGAGAGACGAGACACACGTTGATCTCTGATAATGAAATATATTGATGGAAAGGGAAAATGGTTTCAGGAATTTAATTAATCCGAGTTGTGCAGATGAGTGTGGGCGGCTGACTCGGCGCCATCGTTCTCTGTCAGGAGCGGACAATAGGTAGCCCTCGCTCCATCCCGCTCCACTGATTTCACAGGCCGGCCTGGTCTTTGTGTGCGAGCCACGGGGACCAAATGCCTTTGTGCGTGTGCTGTGAGGTGCAGACAGCGAGGCTGCAGTCTGGGGAGGAGAGCGCTGGAAACACCCTCAGCTTCAAGTCAGAGGGCCATAAAACTCTGTCTGCACCAAGAAAATACCCCAAAGGGACGACGTTTAGGAGGTCTGGCCACCAGCAGAGGAGCGCTGAGGCCGGGCTTCACAGATGAAGACGTGGTGCTGACATCCACGTGTATACAATAGCTGTAGATTGTCGTTTTGCAGTGAATTCCTTGGTATGTTTTACAACAAAGCCTCAGCCTGCAGTTTAGGCTCAGTCGGCTTGTGAGCCACATAAACAAACAACACAACAGTGGCGTTGGTACTTTTAAAGCGAGTCGCTCTGCTTGCGCTCTAACTGGTGTTTACGCTGCGTCTTGCTTTGTAGTTGACCCTGGCGGTCAGTTCAGAGGTTATGTGAACTGACTGGGAGAACCCAGAGGCAGCCCATGGGACGGAGCGGGGACATTCCTGTGGTCCGGAGCAGGAACTGCAGAGTGCTCCGGGTCGCTCTCTGACTGACAGCCTGAGCCAAGTAAACCAGCCACTGAATGACTGAACGGGTGTCTGACTCTTTTATTTTGAAGAAATGTCGAGGGGTTTTCCACTCAACACCAGCCATCATCTTTCTCTTGTTAGCAACCTTTAACTTCAATGTAAAAAAAAAGGTGGTTATCCTCAGGGGTAGAAAAATATGCAGAGGCCATGTTTAAATGAGGATATGGCATGTGTTTCATCATGTGTTGCCATGGCAACACTAGCATAACTAGAAAAGGGGGAAGCTGGTGGAAAGGGGGGGATGGAGCAATTAAAATATGATCATAAAATGACGTTAAAGGTATTGACCTGATCTGCAAGACTTCTCTCTGTGGTCTCCTCTGATTTCATCACTATGTATCTATGTAGGATCACTCTCCTTCCTACTGTCTGCCTGGATTTTTCTCTGGGTGCTACAGATTAGGGAGGCTAAATGGACCAAAGTGTGAGAGTGTGTGTCCTGTAATGGACTGGAGACCTGTCCATTTACTGTATTAGACTGCATTTGCTCCCACAAAACGGGCTAATATAACTGTAAAAATTGCCACATAAGCCACTTGAAAATGTAGAAATGTAGGGAACTGTTTTTTCCCTTCGTGTCAGCAGCTACTTCTTAGCACTTGCAAAGTGAAAATAATTCAGAGATAGTGAGTGAGATAGTGAAACAAATCATACAGAGTAAAAATAACCTATAGAGCAAATGCTTCTAGTGTATTAAGATAAGACAAAGAGGTAAATACAGAGGTAAATAAGTAAAAAAAAGAAATCTAAATATACACACTATGTACAAGAGAAGGACACACAATACCAGACAACAACAGCAGCGCTTGCATGGGGTGTTACCTGGGCAGCAGGCGGTAGTCTCCGGCATAGTCGTCAAACTTGAACTGGACCACATTCAGCTCGGAGTTGTAATACTTGCAGGCCTTGCAGAAGAAGATAGAGATGGAGATGACTCTGATAAATGACTGAACTTGCAGAGTGATGGCCTGTGTGAGGCAGAGGAGGAGGCTGAGACAATCAAGACAGCCGGATACAGGGAGAGTGGAGTCAACCCTCCTGAGGCCTGGTTACTGATGTGTAGGCAGGGATTCCTCATTAAGTTATTTGAATTATAAAAAGGAACTGAATTAAAACTCTGTCCCAGAGGAGTCTGCGAATAAATGTATCTTTACATCTTCATTGATTACTCGTCTGTCTGAAGGGTTGAACTTGAGTGAGGGCTGGAAGGAAGGAGGGCAGCTTGTCGAATGCCACTGAGCTCTTTAATGCATTTGTTTAGAAACACTGCAGTTATCCATAAATGCTATCAGATGTTTGAAACAGACCAAACGTAGTATCAGCCACAACTCCAATGTCAGACCGGACGTCACACAAACATACAAAGAGAGACAGACACACAAGCCGGTCTCCAGCGAGCTGTGACAGGACTGTCTGGGGAGTTTCCGTCTATGCAGATATAATTTCTCCTCTGAGCCCGAGAGATTAAAGCTGATCGACCTGAAATCAGCCCTAATAGCACAAGTGCACTCACACATAGACACACACATGCAAACACACATCAAGATCTGACCAAACATCTGTTTTATTTCAGAGACACGGTGAAACCGCTCCACCGGTGTCAGGATGTTCTTTATTAAGAACTGCCTAAACTGACAAACCTCACCACATTGACTGAAACCCTTTTATTCAAACCACAGATCACTGAGCCACCAACTCACTCACACACACACAGACAGGCAGACAGACAGACACAGGCAGACAGCCTCACCTGTCTGACCAGCAGACACTCTGCCTGTTGCTCGGCCCCCTCGGGTACAGTTGACTTGAGAGTGCGGCTCTCCTGAGGCACGGTGGAAACCTGAGGGGGACAGAGGAGAGGAGAGGGATCTGTTAACAGGATCAGGAAGCACAGAACAACCACGCAAACACATAAATAATAACTTTTACGAGTCGGAAAGTGAACGGAAAGAGCAAATGTGATATACAGCAAAATGAATGTCAGATTTAGCACAAGTGGGAGTTGTTAAGGCTGTTGTATAAAAAGTAATCGCTCTGCATAGGTCAAAGGTTAACTTACTGGAGACAGATGAGTGATCTCATCAAACAGACTGCTGGATCGGTGCACATACATTCACATACATCAGAGGATGCATCGTTACCACCTCTGTGAGATTACTATTCTGCATTCAGTGCTTCTAGCTGGTCTAAATTTCACTTTGTGCCCTAAAGTAATACTTTTATTTGTCCTACTGCCACAATGATACACAATGACACATTTTACAAGACGTAACCGAACCGAAGCAGTCACTACACCCAAAGCATTAAGCACAGATATGACAAAAGGGAGCACAAACGCTGCCCACCCTGTATTATGTTTTTATTTCTTTACAGAAGATTCAGCATTAAAGTTGTCGCTGTGACTGTGTTTACTGGAGTGCACTCTCACATGACTCCTTGTAAAGGTCCAACATATTAGTGCCTTATAATGTTAAGAGAGGACAGGCGAAATGTTATCCCTGAGTTTGATGTAATATTCATTCAGCTCTTCTTTCTGGACAGCTGTACTGCAGCAACCATGAATAATTCAAGCCAAATCTTTTCATAATATTCTCTTTCTCAGAAGTGATTAGACCTTTAACTAATAACCTCAGCCATGAATCGCACAGCTTTAATTACTCAGAGTACGTCCTGCCATCCATTACACATAAAATCAACATTAGACCCTTAAGGTGCATGTTTGCATTCAAAGAGAAAGGAGGGAATATTCTTCCCAGACTGTTTTTCACAGCCTGGGAATGAAAACAAGTCGGCATGAAAGATCTCTGTGCGTGAACAGAGACAGACTTTGATTTAAACAAACCAATCAGCTGGCTCGAGCTCTGAGCTCACTCACCAACTGGCAATGGAGCAAATCGAGTAAATGCCTTTTGTGCATTAGCGATCCTCGGCCAAGCCGCTTTCACTTACAATTATGGAAATTGACTTTAGGCTGCAGGGACAAAGAAAATCAGTGGAGGCCGCGTTGCAGCCAGCGCTGGGAACCAGCCGAGTCGTGCATTAAAGCTGCAACAACTCCAGGGGTCCACGCGCAAACGCTTCCCTTTACCTCAACAAGCCAACTGGGTCACCTTAACGTGCGGTGGATCTGTGTCTGTGCAAACACATTAACACGGTAATGAGAGCGCTAATCAACAAAGCGCTAAAGGGCGCCGGAGAGAGTAAGCCGTAATGAAAAGAAGAACGTGCGATCAGTGATGGAGGGACGCTGCCAAGTGTTGCATTTCAAACAACAACTGTGTGTACGCAACGTTTCCTGTCCGCCATTTTTCTTCATGTGTCCAAAGACAGAAAACTGGCGAGCGGCCATGACATTATGAGTGATGGAATGAATGAATGAGTTAAGAGCAGTGACACACCGACATGTTTCCATCTTCTAAAGTTGTTTCACCCACTTGTGACTTTTGATTCTGAGGCGTCTTTGCCATGAGCTCTGGACATAATTACCACGCAGAGTCGTTTAAACCCTGCAAAATGCTGAGCCTGGGCCTAATGTCGTTAGGCAGATATGAAGTATGATCTGTGTAGATCTGTGCTTAGCTGGTCAACCTCTGGTGAATTTTCCAGTAGTGGGACTCTTCACAAACAATATTTGATTTTTACTTTGAAAATTGTTTTATTTTGGTCTACTTTAGCATTGGTTGCTGTGTGAAATAATACCGTTGCCATTGGGTACAAAGTGGTAATGTGACAATTTTAAAATTCCCATAAGATGTTTCTTGATTCAGACTGAAACCAAGAAGCTTCTTGTTCTGACTAACACACACACACACACACACACACACACTTACTGAGAAATCGTTGTCAGGGAACAGGAGCAGGTCTCTGAGGGGGTCCTCCTTCAACTCGTCCCCCAGTTCAGAGATGACGGTCTCATAGTCGAGAGGGTCGACCAGCTTCGGCTTCTCCTGCTGTAGATGGAAACAGTGAATCAGCATCACACCTCAATACTGCACAAAACCACTAGAGAAAGACACGTAGCATTAGCTAACATTCATTTAACATTTTCTGACATTTCTACAAACAGATGTGTTTAATACTGGCACCTTTAAGAGCTCTTTAAGATCCATATCTTTAATCTTATATCTCTGACTCATTTTGAGTATAGGGAACTTTCAGCATTATGAATTTATTTTAAGAGGAGTCCATGACAAATAAAGTCATTTCCATTTCCTGTGTTAAGCCATGACATCATTAAAAGGAGGAAGTGGGACCGCAACTGAACCTGAAGCCAGACTGCAACACACCATCGTTCAATTTGACTGAGGCTAAAAACAAACCTGTTACACGTTCCGATCAAAGCAGACAAAGTAGCACAGGTAGATTTATCAGTAAACTGTACCTGATATATAAACCACTAGCCTAAATGCAGGTGCATTTACAGGCCAAGCACTCAAACTAAAAACTAAACCGAACGTGCCAGAAACTGGTTAATGAGCCACAATGAAAAAAGAACAACTTTTAAAACATGTGTTGCACAAATAGAGCAGAGGTCTGCAGCCATTGAGAGCAGCAGAGCAGGAGGTGGAGCAGGGCTGTGGTGAGGCAGACGGAGGAAGTAATGATCTCTGGCTTGGTTCACACGCACACAGCGCAGACCGGGGCTTTTACCCTGCACTGCTCGCTCAGGAGCCAGAACAGGCCTCTTGGCTTACGACCAAGGCAGAGCGCAGACAGGAAGAGCAAGAATGCAACTGTAAGTGAAGGTGATCTATGCTGAGCAGCTCTCACCACCCATGCTGAATACTGTTAACATTCACCCTTACACAGTAATATAAACGGTACTCATATGGACCTTGTCCTCAATAGAAAAAGCCGATGTTACTGATTAGACAGAGAAAAAAGAATGCGCCCATTCATTCGTCATTATCAAATGTGACGATTTGCTGCTGTCCTCTGTTTTATACAACTGGGAATCAACAGCTGGTGGGACACAACAAGCTGTGTGAGGGCGTCCCATCTGACAAACATTCAGTCGCAATAAAACACTCAACAAGTCTGTGTGTAGTGAATCAAGGATGGGTGTGACCGCTGTTTGTAGCTTTTTGGAGAACAATCCTCGTCATCATCGTCAGATAAATGAGACGAAGCTGGGCAGGAGCCTCGACTCTGAGCCGTGTGATGTCACAGAGCGAGGGGAGAGTCTGGCTCGAATCTGTCAAACTCAGGAATTAAACATCTTCGCCACACGTTGCACATTATTTAATATTGTTTGTCAGCTCTCTTCCTGTCACCGTGCCCATGTGGTGAAACGTGAAGTTCTTCAAAGGCGCAGGAAACAAAGCACACACAAATCATAAACCCAGATTTCACTATACGGCACATTTCTGCTGCCAGGAGTGGTCTATCATCTTTGAAGAGCTATTAACCATAATCACATTATAACTGGCAGCACTGAAGCATAAGTAAGTCATTGGCAGTCAGCTACAGGCATGTTAAAATCTATAAGAATGAGTGTTAATGTCTTGATTAACACTCAGAGGAACAGCAGCAGAGACAGAAGGAGAATACATACAATACTCAGACGGCTGAAATCCGACCGCACTCGTTTGCTCTTAAATTTCTTCCTGAAGGTGATTTTGCTCCTGAAGCTCATTGTGAATGAGTAGAATCGGACTGTACAGTATTAAACACACACACACACAACCAGTCTCTCTCTCTCACACACACACACACAGAGCACCAGGTTACAGCTAAAAGAAAAGTGAAGCACACAGAACGCACATCGCAGGACATGTGCTCTGTCAGAAGCAGAACTAACACTGAGGATGGGTGTTTGAATTTGTCTCAGCACACGTGGAAAGAGAGGAAGTTGGTGTTTGATGTCAAATACACACACACACACACACACACACACACACACACACACACACACACACACACACACACACACACACACACACATACAGAAACCCCCCCTACAAACAAGAAACCCACCCTTCAGTTTCAACATGTCACACTCACATTGTCTTTCTCTTTGAGACATTTCAATGATCTCACTGGCACTGGTGGATTCCCTCAGCAGCTTCAGACCGTGGACGGTTACATTTCTGACTTGTATCACAAACCGTGCACTCACTTATCATTCACACACACACACGCTTTAAGCATCTTATCTCCCAGGGTCCGCAGTGACAACAGGACCCTGCGTTCACACAAACGCAGCGTGAACTACAAAGCAAACCATCAGTTTCCTGTTGCAGAGCTCCACTGTCCACCATACATTGCAAAATGTGTGTGTATGAAAAAGCAATACATGCTAAGTAGATGTAACGAGAACAAAATGCATTTGCATAGCCAATTTTATTCCTGCACACACACACACACACACACACATTCACTTCCCTTAGATTAAACCTCAGAGCAGAACAGAAATCCGCAAATGAGGAAATAAGTTTTGATGATGCAGTTTAGTGTTAAAGGTGGTAATATGGAGAATGAGCCTCTCTATCGCCACCTTGTGCCTCAAGATCATAGTAGCAACAACAACAAAGAAATAATTATTCCAGCAGTCGGTTGCCAGGTCTGGCTTTCCACTGTCCCAAACTGTCACAGACGAGCTCCAGCTAGAAGCTAGTGCCAATGCTATCTAGGGTCAATGTTATGTCATTAAAACAAGTATTGACTGTTACTGACAGGTAAATTTGACTTACTAGTAACATTTAGCTAGTAGTTCAGTTAGCAAGCATGCTAACTTGGTGATCGAGGAGAAAAGTTACCATTTCCACATGCCTTTTAATAGCCTGGGATGCTTTACTTGAGTCTATTGAGCAGAGGACTCCTCACCAGTCACTCACCTGCTGGGACGATAACGCACCATTCACCAGGGCTCTGAAGCAGCTGCAGGACTTGCAGACTTCACTATTTTACCCAGTTTCAGCCTAGAGACCATATCTGTCAACATGCAAAGCTGTTGAAAAAAATGTTTGAATAATTTGATTAAGATTGAATTCAAATTTTCAAGGAGATCCTATCCTCTTATTGTGCACCACTTGAAACACCAAATTCTACATATTCAACATGTTATAGCGCCACCAGAAGGCTTGTTGGGAGCACAGGATTCAATGATGCAGACATATTGTAGAGGTCCACTTTAAATCCAGCGACAGATGAAAACGTTTGTTGCATCACTTTCCTCGCTGCCTGAAGGTAGCCGGGTGAGGAGAAATTAATGCCTCCAGCTCATTGCAATGTCGCAGCACAAAATTTCATTTATGGTGCCCGTAGCACTGAAAAATAAACATATTTCCAATTCCCAGAGCCTTTCATGTCAGTCTGGGCAGCTACAGCACAAGCTGCTGAGAGTTTTCACATACTGAGAAAGGTGGTGTAGCAGTTTCTGCAAACACGGGTTTATTGGTGGATATGTTTGGATGCTATGAACACCACAAACGACATCACAGGCAGGCAAGACCTGAGGACATCCACCCAGAGCTGCTGGCTAAATGAGGAGATGTTTTAATATCTGTGAATTCAGCCTCCTGAACGTGAAATGTAAAACATTTGATGCTTGAATAAATACAGGACAGAGGCGACACAGAGGCTTGGTGAATAGCCCAGTTGCCTCGCTGGTTCACTGGTTCTGATAACCTGCCTTTGTCCTAATGGAGCAGACAGACAGGCACCTGGAGAGCCTTCTGACAGCACTGGGCACAAAGCAGCTTACAGGACTGATGTTTAACAGTGATCTACACACTTATACACACAGGCTAAAATGTCTAGGGTGCTGTCAGTTAATGGCTCTGATTTTGCGGAAAGTAAATTTAGAAGTTTTGAGAGCATGTCCAGTTTCACATCTTGTTGTCAAATGTGTGAGTTGCATGTTCTGCATTTCTTGCATCCTGCCTTTTAGGACGATTCAAAGTTCATACGTGACAACACGACCCATGACTACACCTCTTATGTTCATGAGAGAATGAGGAAACTTGGCCCTGTGAGGACGGGCCATTTCAAAGTGAAGCATTCATCTCAATCTGCCGTATGTTTTCCTAATTTAATAAGCGTTAATAAGTCTTTGATGTCTCGCATGTGAAACAGTGAATCATAATTACACTCTCAGCGCTGCACTCCTTCAAGCCTATTCAACGTCAGCGGCGACCTCCTCTTCTTTCACTCCCTCCCTCTGTCTCTCTCTCTCCATCCATCCTCTGTTCTGCACCAGCTGCCTCAGCTGGCTCCATCCCTCCATCCCTCTCTCTCTCTCTCTCCCTCTCTCTCTCCCTCCCTCCAATCGCTTCCTCACTTCATCAAACATCCTCAGCCGCGTGCTCCTTCATTTCTCCTTCCTTTGATTATCTCTCTCTCTCCCCTGCTCCCATATTAAACATACCCTTTAACATCACCCCCCTTCCCCCACTACCTCTGTTTACTCTCCCTCCATCTTAGCAGGGGTGAGGCAAAGCAGGTGATGTTGGCTCACTACAGTTGAGGGCACACTGTGAGGGAGGGAGCGAGACAGAGGGCGAGCGGAAGAGGAGGAGAGGCTCTGAATCAGGAGGATAAAAATTTGGGTTAATGAATCTAAAGTGGGAATTGATGAAGTTTGCACATCATTACAGGCTGGTCTGCGTCATTCTCAGGCACAGATTTAAGGGCTTATCATCCCGTTAAGTGGAAACTGTGAGGGAGGTGTGAGCAAAACAAAGAGAGGGGGGAGTGTGGGAGAGGAGAAAGAGTGTGAAAGATTGATAGGGAGTGAGAGAGAGACAGAGAGAGAGCAGGGAGAGGAGGGAGACAGCTGAGACAGCAGAGAGGAGAAGTTACTTGACAGAAGCCATCTGCTTTACATCATTAGAGCAATATGGGGTTTGGGGAGAGACACAGTGGGACTAATGGGGATTGATACTTCTAAGAGAAGTTGCTCCACTGATGAAAACCAGCGTTCTGCACTTTTGTTGGGGCAATCTGACGTGTTAACTCTGCCTTCTTCCAAAACACACACACACACACTAGTCTGTTTTCCTTGTGGCTGTGTTCTTGACACCAGTCTATTTCAGTCTGTGCATTCAGCTACGTGACAGTCTTGCTGCAGACTATAAGGAGCTCTGGCTCCTCTGTCAACGACTCAACATTTCCCAAAAATCACACATCTCCTCAACGACCAATCAGCAAACCAAGAGCGTGTTACCGAGTGCCACTCAGCAGGTCCTCCGAGGCCAGAAGTGGACAGACAGTGGCCAAAGAGGGGATGGAGGATTTGCATTTTTCCCTCTAACCACAGTGTCAGTGACAGAGGGAGAGACAGTGTGGGTCTGACAGCATGGAGACACCAGAGAGACTCCAATGTAATTTTGCCTAAAAATGTCTGCCTAAAGAAATCCGATATAAAGTCATCAGAATCAATCAAAAAGTTTAAAACTGAATCGACCGAACTGAAGACGCATAAAGTTATGCAGTGTGAAGAACTTGAAGGTCAATTTTCCGAAAAAAAAAACTTTTTTGTCTGAAAAGTTGGAGATGATGTCATCAATTTTATGTAATGGGAGTTTAAAGAAATTTCCAGAGCACAGTTGGAAGAAAACTTTGATGCTCTTTTTCAAAAGACCTCGAACAAAGTTTGACCTGGGCCTTGGGGTTCTCCAGGGCTCTATACGCGGACCATCCTCAGAGTAACAAACTCTTGACAAACTTATTGCACCAGTTTGTGGAAACACCTGACTGGGATTAATCAGCACATCCTCTTTCTTCTTACAGCAGCAAACGTGGGTTTGCGGTGTAAACTATCATGACATGGGTTTGCCACAGAGGCCAGAAAAGTAGGCACCAGAGGAGACATTTTATGGGGGAAAAGAGAGAAAGGAGAAACAGAATGGGCGACTCTAAGGATCCCACTCTGCCAAAACTTGAACATTTTTTCCACTAGGCTTACAGCAACCAGGGTCTTTCTGGGAACAAAAAAAACTGGCCAACTCTAATGGATACAGATACCAAACAGATGTCAGACATGCAGCCCTGTACAGAAAAGAAAAGTCAGCAAGGAGAGACACACATGCACATTGATGTAATTCATTCATTGACTCTCTTATACATCATTCATTCTTCCATGCATTCACTGATTCATTCAGTGGGTGAAACGGCCCTCATCCACCATCTTATTGACAGCTCTGTTTAAGCAGCTATATTTATCATCATCTCTGTGGGGCCATATGCAGAGAAAAGCAGATTTTTCCCACAGAAACTAGATTCCTCATGTCTGACCCCACCATCCCCCCTTATTCTCCTCCCTCCATTTCCGTCTCTGCCTCTCAGCTGTGCAGAGAAACAACCAGGCCCCAGTCATTGATCATACATCAACCTCAGCAGCAGAGAAAAACAAAGTTTGGCAAAGGAAAAGCAGAGAAAACAAAACACAATGCCAGAATCAAGAAAATTGCCTATATTGATTGCCTGTGATTGAACTATCCCAAATGTATTGTTATTTACTTGGCTTCAGTTGCAACACATGTTGATTGTGGTGAAGCCAAAGGCAATTAACCACACTGAGGACAATGACATTTCTTACTTAAATTAAGTCAAGACATACGATTGAGAAAAACAATTCTGGTTCAATTGAGAAAAACCAAACCAACTTTTTCCCACAGTGCATATTCGCCCATCATCAAACACGGTGCTATGAGCACGCCCACCTACTGCCCACTGTCCCCTCTACCTGTCCACACATGGGCCGGGCACAGGGTCAGTGGGGAGTGGGAGCTGCTGGTTACCATGACAATGATGGTCAGCGGGGATGCGGTCGAGGTGTAACCCTCCAGGGTGGGAGTGGCGGCGTCCAGCGACATCTGGTCCTGGCGTGAACACATGTGACCGCAGTCGGCCCCGCCCACTGAGCGCAGCAGCAGGACCACGCTGGCCGAGCAGCCCATACTCCAGCGCTGCAGACCCCTGATCCAGCCAGCGGCGGCGTCACCTGGATGTGGAGGCTCCTGCTCTGTCGACCTGTCAGCCCCTGGTCCAGCCAGTGGTGCTGCGTTCAAGCGCAGTGGGACATCTGACACTCCTGACACATCCTGCTCTGCTCCACCCTCCCCTGCGTCCTGCTTTGCAAGCTCTGCGTGTCTTCTCCCCCTGCACTGCTCCGCTCCAGTCTCCGGCTCCTAATGTTGCTGCTGCTGCGCTTACACACTGGCAGTCTCACACAGCTCGCCCTCTCTCTCTCTCTCCTTCTTCCGCTGACACACACGCACACGCACACACACACACACACACACGCACGCACGCTCACACAGACACACACTGACTGCAGCTGTGCATGGTTCAGCCCAGCCCAGCTCACCCAACAAATCACGGGCTGCAATGACTGTCAGCTGACCAGAACCAGCTGCAACACACACACACACACACCAAATTCATTTTTCTGATTTCCATACTGCAGCACTCACCATGTTCTTCCCAGTAACACCAGTGCTCTCAAGTCAGATTTCTGCAGCCTGTGTTTGTGTATTTGCGGTTTGCCGGACAAAAAGCACACATACACCGCACTCTGAGTTGGGAAAATAAACTGTTGCTCTTGCTCCGGAAAAGACAAACACAAAAGTAAGTCTCTATGCACATGCATGAGTTTGCAAATGGAAGTTCAGCAAAGTGTTCCAGAGCACAGGTTGGCAGAGTGTGTGTGAGGCCACAGGGAGAAGGGTTATTGAACACAAAGTGGATGGAAAGTAGGGAGTGGGTGGCTTCACAGATAAAATGTGTTGTTTTATGGGAAACTCTGCTGACTGTGGTTGAGCAGAGAGATTTAAAGGGAGCTCTTAGAGGGGTCTACAACAAGTGCTTTAGGTTTGAATTTCATTATGTTCGGTTGTAACATCCCAGAGTGCCAGTGTCAGTCACTTTGCTTTAACGCTAATATTTCTCATGTCACCATCACATCTGGTCCTGCTTTGCTTCCTTCAATTTCAATGCGTCTGGCTAAAACAAAAAGAAAGAAAAGTGCATTCTGAGAGCAAAATGGCTTTCATGTGTTTTTCAAAATGCCTCTTGTTACAAAATTCCCCTCGTTCCTCCTGGCCAGTCGCACTCGCTGAACCTGAGCTTGTCCAAAGCTTAGATCTCAAAAAAAAGATACAGTTATGCCACCCAGAGTTTTCTGAAAGGACGCTTTGAAGTCCAAATGTTGGCTTGCTGTTCTTTGCCATCTTTGTCAGAGCCAGAAACATTTTCATTTGATTAAGGTGGAGGAGCTGGAGCGAGAGGGGCTAAACTGGAGCAGCAAGCTGACTGTGACTGGCTGGGACATCTGTCAATCACACACTGAGCCTGTCCTCAGTCAGAAACACAGCTCAGACACAGGAGAAAGTTAGATAAAGCTATACAAATAATAATAATGTTTTTGTCTGTATTAAAAAGGAAAAACAGTCAAATAAAAGATTTAGGATGATGTTTTTAAAAACTCACAAAGCTGAAGGTCTAAGGATGATCACATTTGTAGTTCATTAGATCAACAAGCTGCTTGGTTGATAAAATAATGTAAAAGCTGAAAAAGACTTAATTAATCAGAAAACATTCACATTAATGAAGCAGAGATCAGAGAAGTTTGACTTCACTTCTTAAAATCCCTTTTCATCTTTTTTTAAAGCTAAAATTGCTAAGTCCATTATGAAAATAACAGATGATGATTGTTTTGTATAAGTGTAGATGGGTTATGACATTGGGATGTGTGGTTGACATAATGACTTAAACAGTGACAAGGTGGGAAGAGCTTGTTGGCGTCACACAGGGTCACTGCGGGGTAAATATTACACGTTTGTCTTGCAATAGGCTGTAATTTAGCTCTACGTATAAGGCCTGTTGTACAAGCCCAGCGGTTGATCTGTAATCAACACATCGACACTTAATGTATAGGTACGGACGCTGGCACGCGCTCAGCTCCCTGCAGAGAGGAGGAGGTAACCATGGTGACGCTATCGGGTCATGATTAAGGTCATTAGTGTCCATGCAGATGTGACAGAAAGTCCCGCCCACCGCCTACATAAGCGCTCCTTATTATAATGCTTTACATAGCTAAATATAAACAGCACGCAGGCGCACACACACACACACACACACACACACACACACACACACACACACACACACACACACACACAGGCAGGCGCGTGCACCGAGGAGGAAATTGCTATTCCTCCCACGCAGAGTGTGCAAATATTAACGCGCCCCACACATTAGAGGGATGACAGCGCGTACGTCGAACAGAGTGGAGACAAGCATTAACTGCACCCCCCCCCCACCTCCACCAGCACCACCAGCACCACCAGCAGACCCGTCCAGAGCCTCTCTCTAAAGCCCCTCAGTGCAAACATGGCAGCCACTGCAACACACACGAGCCACAGAGATGAGCTTTGTTTGTACGCCAGGCCTCCACAATGCCGCTGTCATGCTATTATGCCCACACACTCATGCCAGCGTGTTTCACAGCTCGGCCGGTGTTGTGCTCTCCTTCACGTCCACCTGCTCTTTACAAACCGAGATCGTATCGCCACGCTGGCTGCTCGACTGTAAGTACACTCCCGGCCAAATGATCGTCCAGGTTTAAAATAATGCACCTAATGCAAACCACATGCGAATGAGAGGGAGAGATTGTTTAACTCTTTCCTCGACTCAGCGTATTAAACTTTTAAACCACTTGCAAAACTTTTTTAAACCGCTAACGTCAACATCATTAAAGCTGCAACAAAGGTCAGTTACTGTAATCTGTCAGTTACTTTCTCTGTTAAATGACTTAGCTCTTTGGTTTCTAAAAACACAAAAAACATGAAAATTGTGAACGCCTGTTTCAAATAGGCAAAGATACAATCTTTATTTATTTTTTTTTTCATCCTCAACTCAATTTTCTTCAATAGAGAACTAGAGGAACCATGAAATATTCACATTTGAGACTGGAGGATTTTGACTCTGATTCTTAAAATCCTTCTTGAATAAAATGTTAAATGTTTCAATCGATTAATCAATCATCTAAAAATTAAAGTTGAAGTTATTTTATTAGTCGATTCATCGATTTGTTGTTGCAGCTGTAACCTATATCATGACTTTATTCATGTCCCTTGAAGGGTCATTTGGTTTGTAGCAGACATCCTTACAGGTCGCTTTAGAAGAGTTCAAGAGCAGGTGCTAATGTGCTGGAGCTACATCTATGCTGTAGTTCGATTAGAGCGGGAGGAGAACAGGCGACACGGTGGATGAGCGGTGAGCACTGTCTCACTGCGGCTGGACTCCTGGGGTCAGATCTTTGGGCCTTTCAGTGGAGTTTGACGTTTTCCCTGGATCTGTGTGGGTTTTCTCCAGGTTTCCTCACACAGTCCAAACACCTGCATGTTCAGGCTGACTGGACATTTCCCTTAGGTACGAGCTGAGAAGAAACGGTGTGTGTGTGTGTGTCCTGTGATGAGCTAGCGACCTGTCCAGGGTGTGAGACAGTAAACACGTCTGCATCTCAATTTTAACATTTCTATATAGAAATCCAGTACAGGACAGAGGACTGATCACATTCTGAGTCTTATCAATATACTGTCAAAAAATAAGAAGAATTCCAGCTGTTTAACTGATATAAAGTCACATCTGCTGCCGTCTGCTCTGCATTTTGTTTATTTGTTGCAGCTCTTCTTCATATTCTTACACTTATCCTCTTTCTTAAACCAAACGAGAGACGATGAATTTAAAGCGCAGCACCCGGGGCGACTCGGCGACTGAGGAGGCGAGTGCTGAATAAGTGATGAGCACCTCGCACTTCCATGAACGGGGAATGAGGAAAGCGACACACCCTGCGTGTGGCTGGAGACCCAGACATGGAGAGGATGCGGTGTAAAGCGGCCCTGCTCCCAGAACACTTGTCCTCCAGTTAAAAGGCGCTTAGGAAGATAAATAAATCACACAATGAAATGGGAGAGCAAGAACTCGACAAGGATGGTGTCACGTCCCTGGACAAAACCAGCAGCGCCGCACCAAGCAGGCAGACAATGAGGCGGAATAATGCGCTCCCAGTCAGTATTAATACTTTATTTTATGGGGTTTTCTATTACTGAGCAATTTCCTCGATAGAGGCACATAAATAGGTATTAATAAATTCTGTGGAAAAAGACAATAAATGAACACAGAGATGTCAGAGAAAAAACAGGGGCTTTGATGCAACCTACAGAGACTCTTTTTAACATTAATAAACAAGCCATGTGTCCATATTAGTTAAAGATTGCACTTTTTCTGGCCACCTAGCATTTCTTCACTACTTCACTTACTTTACACCACATTATTAAAACTCTGGGCCTTTAAAAATACATGGGAAAAGTCTGTTTTCAGACCTTTTAATGGGAAAATGTTTAAAGATTAAGATTAACTATTAGGTTATATTTCAGCAGTCAGCATTTTTATGTAATATTAACATGTAAAACGTGTTTTAGTGTGAACTCAGAAACAGAATGGCTTTCTTAGTGCTGCTGATTTAAAACAGTATGTAGCAGATTTCTTTAAACTTTTGCATGATCAGCTGTAAAACAAACACTCAGTAATCTACTGTTTCTCTCTTGGTTTCTCTCTCAGTTTTCTCCACATAGAGATAAAAAGTTAGTGTTCTTCTGGTGAGTTTGCATGTGTGTGTCTTGTTTATATCTGCGTCTCTGTTTCCCTGTGTGAACCTGTGTGTAAGAGTGTGCATGTGTGTGTCTGCACAAGAAGGATGACATCATCGGGGTGTACAGGGCAGTGTACCGCCATCATTTGTGGAGTTAATGTTTTCCAGCTGCACAGCCTCCGCCTCTGTAATCCTGCTGTCCCTCTGCTGGGCAACAGCCCTGAAAGCGACAAAACAGTGCTTCTAAGCACTGGACCCGGCTCGATGGCAGCGTGTGTGCACGCACACATGCTGCACACACAAACAGACAAAAGACAAAACATGAGCGATCTTTTTTTTTTTTTTCATTGTGACTTGAAACCAGCACGGCCAACTAGGCCAAGTAGGAAACCACAGTCCATTAAAAGTGCTGCGCTCTGCCTTGTAAGCAGTTCGTCCTGCTATAGTTAGGATCCCTGCAGAGCGGCGGGCTGACTCATGGCAGCGGCGTTTGATGTGGTGCGCAGCTTCTCCCAGTTTACTTAGGAAAACACTCTCCCGTTCCCATGGCGACCACAACAGGAAGGATGCTGTCAGTCAAGGTCGCTGGCTCCTCGGTAAACTGTGGATTGGCCGCGGGCACTCGCAGAGGGACACGGGGGAGGTCAGAGTCCCACTGGCTGTGCCACGCGTTCCTCTGAAGGGAGAGAGCTCAGTGCCTGAGCTGCAGAAGAAACACGGCGAGGAGGGAGAAAATCTGCAGACCGGAGGGCTCTGCTACCGATGATTTATGAAATGAGCTCGCGGTGTGTTTTGGTTGCCCTGACTGGCGGTTGCAGCGTTAGTGACCCCGTGAATAGCTCACACAGCGAAGCATGCAGCGCTGTGTGAGTCTTCCGCATTGGTAGAGTGGTTGATATTGTCTCAAACTCATCCTGACAAGCTGTTCTGAGAAAAACCTCAGCCCACAGATGCAACACCCCAGCAAACAAGTTCCTGCAAGGACCGGAAGACATACAGGGAGTGAACCAAACACCCAAGTTTAAAAACAGAGGAGAAGATATTCTAAGAAAACCTCAAAAAGCTGTCCCCTTCATGGTGCTGCCTGGTAGAGAACCATGTGTTGTGATGTCATAGGATGATGATGATGATGTATTGTTGTAAACATAAAGTGCTGGGAAATCAAATGTAATTAAACTCTCATTCTGTCAAAACGCCTCATTTAAATTAAAGGGTTTTCTTGATTCTGACTCATGTTATTTTACTTTGTGTTACTCCTCCACACACATTTGTTGAAGGTGGAAATGAGAAGCAGCGGATCTCCGTGCAATGAATCCTCGTCCTGCTGGAATACGTGAGAACGCTGTTGTAAATATGAATCAGAATCTCCGATATAAAGCCCAGCATGTTATAAACCTGAAGGCAGACCGTGTGGAATGTCTGAATTAGTTTTATCTGGCTTCGAGTCGAGTTCTTGCCCAGTGGGAGGTAACAGGAAGCCCAGAGTTTGTGCTGCCAATGCCATCTAGTGCTGACAGTGGTACACAGCAGGCTGCGTGGGGCCATCGCCCAGCCCCAGTGCCGGTCCCCACACCTCCGAGCTGCACTTCCCCTCGCTGCCACGTCTTTAATGAATGACCCTGCAGGAGGCGCTCTGTGCCAGAGATACTATCTGGTCCTCTGGCGGCCGGGTTGTTTAGAAAAGGAAGCTATTAAAATGTCTTAAACTGAGACCGAGAGTCCTGAGGCAAGAGGGATGTTGGGGGAGGGACCAAAGAGGGGAGATGAGGTGGTGAATATGAGAGAGAAAGAGAGAGGGGGGAGGAAGCGGGAGAGAAACAACTGCTGGGAAGTTGGAAGGAGATTGTTAAAAATTTCCATTCATTTCCCTACGACTCACGCTCCTCTTGGAATTCACCCCGAACAACAAGCAGCGCCACCTTAAAACACAAAATGCACATACGCACACGCCTACCTGGAGTAAATATCTGCATCCAGCTTTGAATTAAACCTGAACCACGACATGACATGTTTATACATACAGTAAGGATAATGAATAGAAGTGAGTAGTGTGCAAAGAGGTTAACATTTGAGATGTGTTCCTCTGTTATTATTTCAGTCCATGGTTCAGAGTCATATGAAAAACATCAGGGGATCCTCTAACAAACAGATTGACCCAGACCTTGACACCACAACTGAATTAGCAGGTTGGTAGTCACACTGATTTAATGTATGGCATTTCCCTCATGTTTCTACTCTCGCTCTCTCTTCCTCATTCTCAAATTAAATGTCTTGTTTTGCAAAAGTAGATTTGCTTCCTTGATATTGGTGGAGGGTTTTTTTTTTCCAAAAACAGGTTTTATGATGTCGTGGGGAAACCACCCACAGTACCGGCCAAGGTGCGGGTTTTGCTTTCACATTTACTCATTTACTGAAAAACTGCAACCGAAATGAAAGCTCTGGCCGGTGGTGACGTGAAGGAGCAGGAGACTGGCGTCGTTTATCAGCTGCTCAGCGGCACAGGCACACACACAGCTACTGTACTGTCACAGAGATGGTTTCTCATTAATTCATTCTCCCACGTGGCATCTCTCCACATCTCCCTGCTGTTCTCTCCTCCCTCCCCTCCCCCTCGTCCAGGACCATATCAGGCATCAGCATAGATGTCTGTGGTCAAGCTGAAATAAATATTTGAGATATTTATATGTCCTTCTGCACGCGCCTGGGGGAGTGAAGCTTCCTTTTGTTTGTGATATTTTTAAAATCTGTTAAAAAATGTTTAAATGAGAGTTCACTGTGTTCAAGTTGAAGAACGGCGAAAGCTCCCTGCTTCTTAAGTTGCAGTTTTTCAGTCTCGAAGCACAGAAATGAGGCTTGCTGGGAAGAGTGGAGGATATTGCCAGGAGAAATCTGTTCATCAAAACCCAATAATACTGGAGAGAGCGCTGCAGCAGTGTAACAAAGCCCAGTCCAGGACGGTAGCCTTGATTATCCTCTGAGCTCTGCCATGTATCCGTGTTTCTCTGTGATCCTATCGGGGCCATTTACACAGCTGTAAGACCTCTTCTGTTTCCTGTCCAGGTAAGATCCTCTCCAACCAATAAGACAGTTCACTGCCTCCTGCATGTCCAGCCAAGTCAAACTCTAGAAATACCCAGAAGCCCCCCTCCACCTCCACCGCTGCCTGTCTGCGCCTCTGACACTCGGAAACCGTAACTATTCCTTTAGCAATTATCCTTAATGATTTCTTCTTCCTGTAACTCTGTTCGCTCGAAAAATGTGTCCTCACTCTGAACCTGCCGCATTCATCCTCAACCAGGCCCGAGCCAATATTTACTTTAATGCAGACATGCCAGAAGCACATACCAGGACCATGGATGCTATGGTCACAAGATACCACGGCTCTAAACAGTTGCATTATCTTCAGTCACAACCAGAATGAGGAATAAATCATACGACTTCGTGCCAACCCCCATTCTACACCCGCACAGTGAAGAAACATCCCACCAGGAGGCCTAGTTTGTAATAAATCATTCAGTCATGACGCCTCCGTATGACACCTACACAAAGCCTACATGTAACCTCGGTGTAACCTCCACACCAGCACTGACTATCTAGCAGACGCCCACTCAGCACAGCTCCCTCTCCCTGAGGTCCCACTTTAGACTGGGGACGCAGCTGCTCTGAAGACTTTTCCTCATGCATTTTCATATGTATGATCCTCCCGTACCTTTCCAACCCCGTCTCCCCTCTTACCCTCCACCCCGCCCCCCGATTCCTCTCCCCTCCCCGCAACACTCAAAATCCCTCCTCTGTCTCCCCTCCTCTGCTTCTTTTACCTCCCTTATTTCTTTTGCAGATCCCCTTTTTTCAGCTATTTGGCTGACATTGCAGGCAATCAAAATTGATGTGCGCACACAGAGAGATACAAAGTCAGACGTGCAGTGAGCCAGAGCAGACCTGAAGGAAGGACTTCAATGGGAAACTGAAAGGAAAAACTGCAAAAATCCAGAACGCCCCCACCTGAATCATCAGCATGCACTGTCTCAAGGGCTCTTGGTGGATCTGTGTACTGTTTCGTCACCTCTGATACCTTCTCTCGTTGACGTTTTTGGTTCTGGGCTGTGCTTCCTGTGGGACGCATGTCAGTGGTGGGACACCACTGTCTGTCAGCTGAAGCTGCCGAGTTTGAGGCAAAATGGTCTTCAATGCATGAAAAACAAACGCGACCACAGGCTGACCATTCACCCTCAATACAGAAACAAGACGGAATAAAATATGCTTTGCTTGGAGAAAAAACTATGTTTGATGGCAGTGTATCATGCATTTCTGGTACCCAATTGAAAATACAGAGAGAAATGCTACCGTGGAGCATTAATATGAATACAACTATCTCAGCAGTTGAGAAAGTTCTTATTTCATGATGTGAATTACATTAAAAGATTGACACCACAGTGACGTCTTCAGGACCTCTTTCACACATGCAGCTTTATTTCTCATTTACAAGGGTCTCTACCCGATAAAAGGCGACCCGGGTCATTTTTTTATCCATTTAACAACCTGGTCTTTTAAACTCAGATCAGCTCATGTGTGAACATATGCTGGGCATTATTCGAGATTATCATTCATCATTAAGTTTCCACGTAGTCATACTGAGCAAATCTCAGCTCGGCTCATGACGTATTTCCCTCCATCCTGGCCCCATGTATTTGTTGTGTCATTAAAAAAGGAGTCCAATTCCATGTCTGACCATTAGATTCATGATGAAAATAACAGCCACTGTTCAACAGCCAAGTACAGTTCACATACAGTACATCTGGCCAGATCCTGAGTTACCGCCTTCTACTGGACGGTCCCAGTATTCCCAGTGTTGGCGGTGCATGTGTGAACAGGTGCTAACCAGGTCCTTGAAGAGTAGCTGGATATGTGAATGGCTGAATCTCATTGATGTGCCTGAGAAGGCTTGAGGGGCTTTTGATTGGCAATTTGCTGGCTACTATGTGTAAAAGGCGTTTATGCTTAAAATATGAAGGAGCAGTTTTTTTTAATCTTTCTATAAAGGTCTGCCAAAATAGCATTGTAACTTAATATGCATGCTTTTGTAAAATAAAGCAGCCACATGTGTTAATTACTAAGCTTCAGAGGAGATAACAGGCAGAATTTGTTACCTTTGGACAAAGCTGAGCCATCTGATAAACTCAGTTTATTGACAAAGCCTGAGGCATGAAGTGCAAAGGAGATGACGTGCCAAGAAGTATATTCAGCAGAGTAAGCATGTTGATAGCTTCCATATCTTATAGTGGAGTTTTTTTAGCCAGTTATCTTTTGTTCTGACCAGTTATGCCAGCTATGGCTCCCTGTGCGCTGCTGCTCAAGACGACACATTATCTGTAAATGAGAGCTATCTGTTCTATTTCTACCCGGGGCCAAAGCTCTGCAGACATAATAATCTGTGTGCGGTTTTCTGTGTGTGTGTGTGTATGTGTGGATGGATGTGGCTAAATGGTGGTAAAAATTTTTATTTGGCCACCGGCTGCTTGTTTCTGCCTCCCTCTCTCTCTCTCTCTCGCTCTCCGTTTTACTTCCTGACATCGGAGCAAGAGAGGACGGACTCGGTCAGACAGGATTATTGGTGGTTCAGCCACGCTGATCAAAGCCAGCAGGGAACGGTCTGACAGGAAGAGCGGAAAAGGCACAAAAAGATTTCTTCAACCGCACAACAAAAACACAGCTCTCAAGTTTTAAGATTTATAGACTCTGATTCTGTGCTCTGTCTTTACATGCCGCAAATTTGTTCGCAAATCATATTATCCTGTCGCTTTTCTGTCCAGCCAGTGGTAATGAGGGAAAGTCCACAACATATGACTGACACAGTGTGTATTAGAGTGTGTGTGTGCGTGTGTGTGTGTGTGTGTGTGTGTGTGTGCATGTGTGTGAATGTGTGTGTGTGTGTGTGTGTGTGTGTGTGTGTGTGTGTGTGTGTGTGTGCAGGGCGAGGGCAGCAGGGCACAGGGGTCGGACGGTAATGGCTGTAGCATATTCAGGCCTCCTACTCGGGAATGCAGAGTGAGGGAGAGACACAACACAGCAATTCACTCGCAGGGGACTATTCTTAGTCCAGTATGTGAAGTGGACCAGCAGCACCCTCTCCTCCCCTCCTCCTCCCCTGCCTCACCCGCTGCCGGGGGGCGATGTGGAAAGAGTCCGGATGGACGAGAGGACATGGTGTATGTCTGTCTATTAAGGTACTGGGCAGGGTGGGGAGGCTGTGTGCAGCTTTAGAGAGAAAGAGAGAGAGAGAGAGGATAAAAGTTAAGCTCCAGAGAGGCAAAGCCCGGTCAGCTAAGTCTGAATGGAGCAGTTCACTGGCTGTGAAGCCTCTCCAAAGAGCCTATTGTAAACGTACACTGGCACAATGCGCCGAGCCCCAGGGACCTCTCTCTCCTCCTCTCATGTGACCTCTCACAATCGCTGACACACAGACAGACGCGTACTTACTCTCCGTCAAGTTTCCCCACCTAGACCAAACATACTGTGTGTCCTCAGATTGGACTCTGCTGCCTGACACTGCAGAGTATTACATGCGTCTCCTGCACTCGCACACCGCTGAGATCACTGCACCGCGTCACGCAGGGTTCAAACAGTGGGGGGATTCACTGGCTAGTGACAGTGACGGGCTCAGATATATTTTTCCTCTATGTTCTGCCTGCTCCTCTTCGCTTTTACTCCTCTGTCCTCCGTCAATGAGTCATTGAGAAGATGTGGAGCAACGCACACCAAGGCCTGGCAGTGCACGGTCCTACTGTTATCGGGCAAACACGGCTGAGTCGGCTGCAGCTCAGTCATAACAAAATGTCAAAGAGCTATTCATCTCTGCTAATCCCTCTCACCATTCTCTTGTCTGTATATACACACACACACACACACACACACACACACACACACACACAGAGTGAAGCATTGACTCAATATAACAAGGGGTGAGAAGAGAGAGCTAAATGACTGTAAAACCAGTTGATCTTAAAGCCAGAAAGTGGAAATGCAGGCAATCAGAGGATTCTTGTAGAGGGGGGAGGAGAGAGCAGAGCGACACAGAGGGTCAGGGGTGGAAATATTAGAGCAGTGATGATTATCACCGGATGACAACTAAGCATTACAAGTGATTAGAACACTTGTTATTCTCAGAAAAGATATAAACTCGACCTTTAAAGTGCGAGAGAGAAAGACACAATTTCCTGTTTGGGGGAGCAAAAACAGCAGCACAGTACTCTTCTGCAGTCTGGTTTGACAGACAGGGTGCAAAGTTTGATGTTTGCGTGTGTGAGACTGTGAGACTTATCTATGATTGCGGGGGTGTGACATGATTGCATGCACGGTGGTCTACATAGGTGACACAAATGCAAAAAGGATGTCATGATGAGGGATTCTGATTGAGCGAGGTGTGAGTGTGTCATATCTCAGTGCTAATTTAGTTGCAATATAAAGAGCACATCCCAGAAGTCACAGTTTTGCAGAGGGCGGTGATCTAACTGGATGTTCATGCGTCTCGTCTTGAATCAATTATACGCCTTAAAAAGAGGCCAGACTCTTAAAAAATACAGTGTTTGTTGTGTGAAATTACTCTAATTTCATTTCAGTTTTATTTCAACAAAGTTATTTTAGGTCATGATTCTATAGTATGGTCAGAAGTGGTCTTTCTCCACAGCAATGTAGCCCACCTCTACTATAAACCTCACGATCATCCTTGTAAAGTGCTACTTTAATAGTTCCCTTGCAATACTAAAAGCCAAAAGCTCCTTTCTTGATTGTTCCTTCTGGGAGAGTCTCTTTTCTTTCACAGGCTAATTTATACGGTTATACAATCCAACTGTGGTATGATTTCCAAAACCCCAACTTATGTAAGAGAAAAGCTCTATTGGCAGGCAAGTAAATGTTGCCTCTGTTGATTTGTGAGCTTCATATCCGACCCCATGGACACAAAGCCAACAAGTCAGCGTTTGTCCCGCAGCGTTGAGAAACCAAGTTTCTTCAAGAGCTGCGAGCACTTGAATCCAGCTGAAACCCAGAAGAAACCATGACAGGCACAAAAACATATAAACATGCAGATTACATTCCAGTCGGACAATAGCCTGCTAAACACGCAAACACAGGGCAGAGTGTTTATAGGAGCACAAGTTATCTTCCTCAGTGTGAGCTCCTCTGGGAGGCCTGACAGAGATCTACTGAGTCTCCCTAGTCCTCCTCTCACCCTTCCTCCCTCTTTCTCGTCTAGGTTTCTTCCTTTTTATGGTCTAGCTCTTATCTAAACGATAAGATCGGTGACGTCCGAGCCAATTATAAGCCTGGGTTTGACTCCCGCGCCCCTTCGGGCCCCCCTGTCCTACCTTGACTTGATATAATAAGAGGCATGTGACAGAAATGTCAGAATCAGTGCAGATCGCATTGAGGCACTACAGCCGCTCCACTGTTCAGCCGGTGTCACCGCGCAGGCAAGAGAGATGTGAGATAGATAAATGAAATGAAATAAAGCGCAGGATGTGTTGAAGTGGGGCGGGCTACAGATCCAATTACAAGAATAAGTCTAATATGAGCAGCAAAGCAAATCAATTTAAGAAATAGTTTGGAGCGTGGGAGCGTAGGAGGGCGACGCATGAAACAAAATGAGATACACTGGGGTGGGGGGTGGGGGGGTGCAAGCACACAGATATGCGAGGAGTGATGGGAGCACTTCCTGTTAGAATTCCATCCCATCTGACCTTTATCTGTTGCTGTGGTAACAGGGGCGGCTGGTGGGAGAGTAGGCTAATTACTGGTAATCTAACTGGTTTTTCTCCTCTGGGACAATTGATTTTCAGCGCTATCAGTGAAGACTAACTCGCATGAGACGGACATATCAGCTGGTGTCACGGTGCTGTTGGGGACTCCACACTGACACTGACAACTCTGTTCTGAACACAGAGCAACGCACTGTGGCCAGATCAAGGCAGAACGCACTCCGACACCACACTAGAGCTGCTACTAACCCACATGCATGCTACGAGATACTTCTACTCCTTCTACTATCTCTACTCTGCAGAATAATCGGTCGCTTTTGAAGAACCACAAGCACCCCACACACACACACAGGTCAGCATTCATGCACAATTCATCGAAGGCGGTTGACATGATGTGGCACGAAGTGAGAGAAGAGCCAGACTGACAGCGAGTCCCTCGACTGCCACACACACCAGCAGCACATCACAGGGGCATGCTGGGTAGACGTACCCCCCACCAACAAATGACTGGTGCACGCCGTCTGACACACATTCATGCTCCAGACAGACAAACATGCCCAGCAGTGGTGTGCACACACACACACATGCAAAACATGACTAGCGTGAGCCTAGGGGACAGTGAAACATAGGCTGATGTAAATACAGTTTAACAGGAAGCAGAGGAAATTATACTAATCAAATGTGACAAGCCAAAAACAGTGCAACTGACTGTCACGGGAGAGAAACAGAAACATCTTATGCATCTTCTCTTTCTTGGTTCGACAAAGCATGAAGTGAGATGCGTCCAGAAACAAATGAGATAAAGCAAAAATAAAAGATGACGAGCTTCATTTTTCAGGGTTGTTGGAAAATGAACACCTTTTTCAACATGTGAGAACACCCCATGCCAGCTCTTCATGAAACAGCACAGGAAAGGAAAAGCACTTGAACTTCCACCAAAGCGTGACCTGCTCTCTCCATGTTGTGTGGCGAGTGTGTGTGTTCACGTCTTAGTGTTAAAGACCACACACTGGCTCAGCTGCGAGTGGAGGAGCTGGGGCATGCACATGAAGGAGGTGCAGGACCACCGGACCTTTTCTTTTCTTTTTTTTACATGTTTAAGCCCATTAACTTTAAGTCCCAGCCACTTTAAATCACTGTCAGACAGTCTTCAAAGCACCACATGCTTGTTTTTAGAGAAATTTCATACCTTCCAGGCAGGACTTTGCCTGACGGTTATCAATAATGAAAATAACTCTGAGCCACTAAGGTAATAAAAAAAACAATGGCTAACCCTGCTTAAATAAGCCAGCGACAGCCGGCTTTATTCATGATTTGCTTTGGAAAAAGTCCAGCAGGGGCAAGAGCACTGATTTGGATGAATGAGCCAAATCAGGGAGAAAAACACTGGTATGATTATACATACTAGATACCTTGGCATTAAAGGATTACAGAGTCATCTCTGTGACTGGACAACAGACAGTAGCTTGTAGCAAAACGGAAAGATTCCTGGTAATTGCCTGGAAACTGGTAGTGGGCACCAAAAATAGTCGATACGTGAGCGGGCATGAAGCTGGTACCATAAGGGCACCCAGGATGCCAAGAGTGAGGAGGAGGAGGAGGAGCAGCAGCATCATCTGGTGCCAACAGTAGAAGACTGCTGCAGTGATACAGCACCGGACATGAGGATGCCATGTGGAGAAATGCACAGCCGTGCCTATGGCCCGGAGGGGCGAGCGCTGGTGACAAACATACTCTGTGCTACTGGGCAAACAAACTCTGGTGCAGTGGGATGGCGGGGTGGGCATGTTGGCCTGAACGTCTGGCTGTGTGGCGAGTGTGGCTGGCATCCTCCAGGCTCGCTGTGACATGTGGTGCATCCCAGCAGGCAGCCAGTCGCTGCAAGAATGACACTTGTGTCTTCCCAGGCCGCGCTGCTCACTTCTGCTGGTTGGGCTCACTGTACAGTAAACATGCCCACCCAAGTGCCAGTGCTGAGGCTACAATGCTCTTAAATGAGTTGTAATTGTGGTTTAAACGTCTGCACCTCTGGTATGTGGGCAAGAAAACGCCTGCTTCGTTATCGTCCACATATCTCACGCATGTCAGTCTGCTCTCGCTGCAGGATGGCCGAGGCCGGAGGAGGCACAAAAACAGCAAACATCGTTGGTTGCTATATCTATCCAGCTCTTCATGCTCGGTGCATATTTGAGGACGGGTGGGCTGACCAATATGAGAAACAGTGGAGTAGTCAGAAAGCAGTGATTGCTTTCGCAGAGAGGCTCATCAGAGGAAAGAATGAAGGGCGCACCAGAGGGATTCACCAGGTATCATGTATGCTCAACACACACACAGGCACACACTCATACTACGGAAAATGATCTAAAGTGACTGGGGAGCCATGGGGCAGTAAGGAAAACAGTGTCCGAACTTGACTGCAGAAGAATCTGAGTGAGTGAAGGCATGGGGAACAATGGGGGCAGGGGGTGGAGGGGGTTGTTAAGTGAATGAGGGTTAAAAAAAAGTGGCTACTATGAAAAGGGAGAGAGGTCAGCGGGAGAGAGAAGAGGCTCACGCTTCAGTGACTGTTGTGCCACAGGGCCTGGTTCTGCTGACCTGGTTTCTTTCACCAACAAAAGGCCATGCATTAACACAATCACAAAAACATCCACGTACGCACACACACACACACACACGCACAAACGCCTATGGATATTTACACACCCACTTAACCCGGGTGTGCGCACACAAGCGCTATACCTACACATTTACACACATGCTTACTCCCTGAATAGCTTTCTCCTCTCGTTTCCTCCCTTGTTTCTCCATCACACATCTGCATTTGGACTGACTTGGAAAAAAAAGAAAAAGATTGTTCTTCCTCTTTACCAACTATTGAAAAGAAAACGGAACAACCTGATGCTTCAGAGAAAAAGCAGGTGCCTCTGCGACCTTTTGCAGAGGTGTTAGCCATAGTTTCATTTGCAGCTGTTTACAAAAACCACTGTGTGTGAAACCATTCAGTGTTCTTGTAAATTTTGCAAAGTCAAGGGTGATATGTAAATGAGTGAGTTCATCATCGTACTTTCTTTTCTCATGCTGGGTGAAGTTGCAAGAAGATATAACGTGAAGAAGTGAAGAAAGTACGCGTAAAAAGCATTCAAAGATCAAAGATATGATATGAAGTACAGGTACAAGTGTGTTCACATAGACATACTTATACTTGTGCCAAAACTAAAAGTATACACTATGTATTTTTAATATATTAGCTACATTAAATACTATTGTGGATTTATAATTTGAATCTGCAAAGAAGCAAGAAAATGTTCATTAATGTGTTTTAAAGATAAAAATAAAGAAGTAAAATGTTTTCCACTGCTGTGGATGTTGTGCACTAATATTATACAGACCTGGGATCAAAGATTTTATTATACCCTTCACCCCTCATTTCTCACGTAATTCACCCACCAAATATTTTCTTCAATTAACTAAAAACATTGAGCCAAGTGTGCTAATGATCACAAGTTGTTCAGCATCCACTGAAGCAAAACCTTTGAGCACTTTGAACACAATAGCAAAGGGACACAACAACAAGAGAATTTTGTTTTTTGGAGCAAGTGACATCCGCTGATCTCTTTTTCTCAGCAATTATTTGGCCTCTCATAAAAGATGGATTATTAACATAGTTTTCTGACAGCATGAGTGTCCCAGGCCTTTCCCCAAAATGGTTCCAGTGCTAGTTCTGGGCTGGGGCTAGTTCTGAACCAGTTCAATATGTAAACTAATGGACTGCCAGTTCCTTTTCCACCAGTTGAGAGGACATCATTACGTCACTGTATACGCAGGTTTACATCTGAGCAAGTCTGTCACAAGGACAGATTCCACATCAATATGTGGAGGTTTCTTCTTTTAGTTCCTACAGTCTTTCTAAGCTTCTTTTTTTCTTCTCTTCTTCTCCACCGTTTCATCACATCCATGGCCCCCCTTCATGTAGCCAGAAAAAAAATAGTGGAACCATTGTTCACATTAGTCTCAGTATGTTAGTTGTAGGCCTTAATATCCCCTTCCCCTTCTTTGACATAGCTGGTTCCCACTTCTGGCCAAAAGAAGTAGTGCTACCCGTACTTCAGAAATTAGCACATGCCCTGAAACTGGAACCTTGTCTTTGGACAAGGGGCCTGTGGAGTTTGTACACTCTGCTTGTGTCTACATGGGTTTTTCTCAGTTTCCAACCAGAGTGAAGAAACATGCATGTTCAGATCAACCAGACACTGTAAATGGCTCCTAGGTATGTGTGTGAGAGTCAATAGTGTGTGCGTGTAAAAAAGGATGGATGATGGCACAGATTTTGCTCATCACAGATACAATAAGTTTGTGAAATTCTAATGGTACAGAAACATAAGCCAGTAACCAAGCAAGCACAGCACTGACACAACTGACGGAGCTAAATGTGTGAACCCAACATTCACCGTGTCATTTTCACCTGCGCTTTCCCAACTAAAACACGTCAACACGTCTCAGAATCAGCCAGCTAGGAGCTCATTACGTAAGATACTGTAAAACATGGTGTTAATAGTGAGACTCGAGAGCAGCCAAGTGCCTCCTGCTACAGAGATACCAGAGTGTGAGTCCAGCTGCGAGGCTTACAGCCGAGGCGGTGGAGCTCAGTGTGTTGGCCTGCGGTGCAACATGTGTATCCGTGTCCTAAATGTTACCAACACAAGGTGACCCACCAGTCGATCTGTAAATCCAGCGAGGAGATCAATAAACGCCACTGTGCAAAACTCCAATGAGGAACATGACAAAAGCATCAATGACATCAGGCCACCTTTACCCCTGAGGTAGATGCTCACGAATACACCGGAAGAGCAGCTTTCATCCACTGTGAGTCTAATCCCGCTTTGAAAAATCACAAGTAATATCCCATTTTCCCCTCTTTATCCCAATCAATTCTCCCTGCGCTCTGTTTCAGCGTGTGTCCCACTGACACACTAACACCAGACTGAAGAGGATGTAGAGTAGCAGCACAGACACTGAAGTGGAGTGACCTTTCTCTATGCTAATCTCGACAGAATTGACACACAAACACACACGGCCGCGCACACACACCCTAAAGGTAGAGGATTTGTCCTCTGGCTGGTGAATCAAAAGGACATCATCAAAAACGCAAAATCCCTCTGCTTGTGTGCATGTGTGTTTGTGCGCGTGCATGTGCGCGTGTAGCTGTATTTTTTCTCTGGATTACCCCTCCTCCCACTATTTTATCTGTCAATCACAGCATTTCTATAGGCGCGACACACCCACTGAAGCACGCATCTCACACAATTCACAGGACTAAAATAGCCTGATGATAAAAAAATTAGTCGTAAATCAAGCCCAGTGGTCGATCCCACCTCCCCTCTCTCCTCCTCCCTCCCTCCCTCCATCTTTCCCTGATTTCCAGCTGCAAACCTCTGTCTATGTCATGCCGCATCCCACTATTTTACAACCGAGCCGCTAGTGACTGCATTTCATTCACCTCAGTGCAATATAAAAACTCCAAACCCACTGGGGTTTCCACCACTTTATAGCCACATAAACAGCTAATAAGCTTCTTCTTCCACAAATGGTGAGAAATAGGGCGATACATGCACACACACAAATCATGCATTTAAAGAATTGTTTCCCTCCACTATCACCAGCACCACCAGCATCAGCAGCAGCACCACCTCCTGCAGGATCAATAGACAGCGGCTGCAGCAGCCTTGATGCTGCTGATGCTGCTGCAGCTGCGAGCAAAGATGCAACATGAATGCCAATGTCAGCTCTGCCGCACAGGGTGCACAGAGAAAAAACACCAAATCCAGATGTTTCAGCTGAGAGAAGAAGAAAGAAAGACCGCCAGGCCCACAGGTGGTGATGCGTGTTTCCCCCCTCTCGCCACCCTGCGCTACCTCCGTGTTTTTATTGATGAGGTGTGCGGCTTTGCTCACCGTCACTGCGGAGTGTCTGACTGCGCTGCACGCCGTCTGCCGGATCTCCGCCGCGGTGCCAGGCTTCAGCAGGTTCTTCGTGAATCTCCGGCTCGATTCTGCTGCCATCTCCTCATCCGAGCGCCTACCCAGGAGTCTGCTGCAGTCAGAGCCGACCCTCCACTCCTCTCTCCGGAGCTGTGTTTACACACACACACACTCACTCACTCACAGCCACACACACACGCACAGGCTCCCACTCCCGCACATGCACACTGTTCACACACGCCACCACTGGGTTACACACACACACACACACACACACATGCACACACACACGCAGAAAGAGGAATAGAAGATGTGTGTCAAACCAGATGGATTGCAGACATTGTTTCTGGTTTTGGACTTTCAAATTAAAATACTTTGGTTCTGGTTTTACTTTAGCTGTCTCACTCAGGATAGGTTTTCTTTATAAATGTTTGTTTCAGTGTTTCCATTTTTCACTTGTATGTATTACTGTTCAATTGTAAATCAATTAAATGTGTATTTGTGTTAAACATGTACATGCACATGCACATGCATTACAGTTTGTTTTATGAATAAAGCTGCCAAGTTGGCCTTCTCCAATGAAGGCAAAAATAAAACACAATTACTATGTTTCGTTTTTTAATTCACAACCTAAAAGTCAAGCAAATGCTTTTATTTTGAAGCCTGAGAGCTTCAATTGCAACGTTTTTCGTCACAATGTTGTTATATCGATGCGAATCATATGCTGCTTCCCCTTGTATCTATATCTTGTTTTGTATTTTATGCATTGATTGTTGTTATTGTGTTTGTTACTATATACAATAAATATATTTACTTTGTAAATAAAGTAATTTACATTTCAATAAATTTACTGTTTTATAAGTTATATTTGGAATTTTGTTGATTTAAATAATTTATTTTAGCTCATTCATTTTATATTATAGTATGTTTTATTTTATATTACTGAGCATGCAATTGCATTATTTGATTATTTACATTTTCACATATCAGCCCACTTCTTTTGATCCCAGAGATATTCGCTGGCCCTACATTCAGAAACACACATTTAACAGTCCGAGCTGCTCGCAGTGAATTGATTTGGGTTTACTGGAGCTATACTGGAGCTATACTGGAGCTATACTGGACACATCAGCCCTGAAATGTCACCCACTGATCGTCAGTCCAGTCACGACCGAGGAGAAGGATGGAGCAGCGTTTACAGTTGCTCATTTACACATGGTCAACACTGACACCTGGTGGTTCATCTGTGTTACATCACGCTCTCAGAGCAGAGCTGGAACATGCTGTCAGAGCTGGAACAGCTTGAATAATACATAACTATTTTACATATATATTGAGGTTATATCGTGTTTCGTAATTTCTATTTCCATTAGTGCTCCTGGTGTTGTGGGTAGTTTGTTTCCATTTTCCCTCTTACTGTGTTTATTGATATGTACCTGAATGCTGAGGCAATTTCCTTAGATGTAAAAGCAAGAATATATTAACAGCATAAGTATGCAAGTGAAATTGTGGTTATTAAATACCGATGCCACTGCATAGCTGCTTATTGAGAAGAGAACTAATTGTCAATTGTCCAACATAGACTATACTATATTACCCTATCCTATCCACAACAGTGCTTTGCCTCCCTCTTGTGTGCATAAGCAGCATTGCAGAGTAAAGTAAGAAGTCAAAGGTTGTCTGGGAGTCGAAAAGGCTGTTCATCCACAGCTGCAATACTCGTTTCTCGTTTGGGGCACGGAAGTTCACCCAGCCAGTCAGAAGGGTTGTGTTGGGTGCGTTTTTATGATCTCACACTTGCATGCATGCAAATGGAGATCACATTGGTAGGGAAATGTAATTTGCAATGGACTTGACTGTAAAACAAAAAAATCTTATCAATTATTATAAATAAACATGTGCTGTCACACACAAATCACAACCAGAAGTAGCCACAATGCTTATGCTGTTGACACAGAAGCTGTGGCTGTAATAACAGCAGCTTCAGCTTTCACTTATTAAAAGTGCCAGTCCATGTCCTCTGTATAAGAGCACAGACCCCAGCAAAACTAAGCATAATCCTATTACTCAAGTTAAGATGGACAAACATTTATAACATTCTCAAGAACACAGAAAGAAGTGGATAGATGTCATTTGAAGGGATCACTGGACATTGACGGAACAATCAGTAAGTTGACTTTAAAATGACATTAGTTAGCTAGCAGAATGGAGATTTGTGTATTTTCCCGCCCAAGAGAAGACCCATCTCAAAATAACCAGCCAACAAATAATCACATGGTTGGCTGGTGTCAGTACGGTCCTAAAAATGGCGCCCACAATAAAACAGTCACGTGACTGACATCCATGACTATATCTGAATGTATAAAGATAAAATATCCCCGTCTTAAAAGAACATATCCTTATTTAAAATATGAGTAAAATGTGTACCAAAAAATACAATTTTCTTTCTTTATAAATAATGTGATTACTCTAAATAAAAAAAAAGCCCAAACAAGTCTGCATATCTCTTTTTAGTATGGAGAATGATGTAGATTTTATGCTTCTTCCTCTGCTTCTTCGTCGTTTTCAATCATTTCCACATGAGTGAAACAGCGCCCCTCTGAGATGTAACAGCCAGTTAATGTCAACTGGAGAGTGTGGCCAAAACTAGTATTGCAAGTGGAAATCGACGAGATTATAATAAATCTATTGCGAAAGGTTGTTGGCCCAGACCTAGATAGGGTCACTAGTTACGCTAATTATGTTATTTACACTGGACGCGGATCCTCCATTACACAGAGTGGACTTCAGGGACTCAGTGGGTAAGCCAGTCTGTTCTCCTGCTTTATTCTAAGGTGGTTAAATTCCTTAATTAAATTCTTTTTCCATCCCTTCCTACCTGTTTTTGGTGTAAAATAGCCCTTATTTTCTGTTGTAGTATTAGTAGGAAATAGCAGCAAACAGCAGATAACTCTACTCTTGTCTCTTCTGCACCTTTCTTTACTGTCTGTCCATTAACCTCTTGCCTACAGTATGTGTACTAATCTTCTGGTTGCTTGTTTTAGTCTAATGCATTGTCAGCTTTAATAATCTCAGACTCGTGCATGTACTGTATGTCAGTCCTTTATAACTGGACATATACAAAGGACTGGTTATGATGCGTATTTGATACGATGTAGTGTGAACATAAATTGCAGGGTATTAGTGTTATAGTTCTTTGATATGAGGACCACCATGTGAAATAAACCTCTGTATTAATGATTACCAGACTATGAGGTCACAACTGAGAGAGCACAGGGCAAAACAACACTTCACACTCTGTGAACGGACTACATATGAACAGAAATAGTTGAAATAGCTGAGCTGAGATGATAGTAGTCCTCTTGAAGCCCTTAAGTGAGTTATTGGACAATCATGAGGCATTAGTCCTTCTTCCTCTTCACCAGTTGGATTACATAGTTTATTTTTTATTTATAATTTATGTATTTATTTATGTAGCTGTTGTGGTTGTTCCCAACCAGCCAGCGGTTGAGTGCAAAATTTGGTGTACCACGTTTGATCTCTGGGTGGCAGTAACATATCAGGTATTGCTTCTGTGAGCCTGTTGTATCAGAAGAAACTGCTGTCCATCTTGGCCAGGTGTGTGGAGTTATCAAACAAATGAAAAGAAAAATGGAGTTTGTTCTTGGAGGCAAAATCAAAGGCAGAAATAAAATGGTGTAACATGAGTGGCCAGATGGTAAAAGTTTAGCAATGACCCAGATATCTAAGCATCCAGCCAAACTCTACCAGTCTGTTCTGTTATTATTGTTGAGAAGTGATGAGTGCAATGACTGTAACTCCACCACCAAAAGGAACCATATCTATAATGTGTCTCAATCGATTGATCCATGGTGAGTTAGTATGCTAACCTCACCTGTGTAGGTCCTCTGACAGGACACCAGTTGGCCCCTTATAATCTCTGTTCAACCACCCATTGAAGCACATTTACATAACGTACCTCCAGTTACATGAGTTACAACATAATATGCAGTGGCTTTATCTTAATCCAATGAATGTGCAGTCTCAAGTGAAATGGACCACAAAAATTCAGCAGGAATGAGTTGAAACTGTGAACATAAACCAAGTTCCAGGGAAATATCCAGGGTTGAATCAATGCCCCGAAGAATACAGTCTCCTCTTATAACTGGGTGTTGATGCGTTTCTCAAAAACATGCCAGTAATGGGATTACAGGAGGTATTACATTTACTAATCCTCTGACATTTTTAGGACATGAACCCAAACTCAGCCCTCTGCCCAGCCTGTAATCCTTGTGACGCCTCCTCCATTACCTCTGCCCGAGCCCAAACAATGATAGAAAACAGACTTTGTCACAGCTGAAGTTCTTAATCCAGTGACAAAATGGGACACAAATGATTGTTACCTTGACCTTATTACTGTGCTTTTCACTTTAGTGGAGCAGGGCTGCTTAATGCTGGTTCAGAGGGGTTTCCTCTCTCCAAAGTCGTATTATTTGATGTACTTGTATATCTAGTAATCACCTGGGCATTGTTTAAGTTAGAAGGTTATATAAGCCTCCACTGCGACAATGAGACTTCTGTAATGCCGTTTAGGAACACGGGGGCTGAGCGAGCTGCTCACTCTCACCGAAGCTCCGTCTTGTGGGTGTGGTGGCTTTTGCGGTTTTCTCAGGGCCTGTAATGGTGTGTGGCTCTGTAACAGCTAATCACTAAATTTATGGGATCACTTTTTTCGCCAGATTTTAAATACACTGTGTCATTTTCACATTGAACTTGTCCAACTGTTCAAAAAGGTCTTCTGCAATAAAAAAAAAAGTGCAGTACGTGCAACTAATCAACTGGCCACAGAATGTCGAAATGCTATTTGGACAGGTGACAAACTCTTGTGCGGTCTGACAGAAATCCAGATTCACCTCGGAGCTGCAGACAGAGGCAGCCAGATGGGGAGGGCTGGATTTGAAAGAGGGGATTGATGCAAAAGAGCTGCAATGAAGAAGACAAAAGTAGCCAAGAAATAAGTGCTGGACTACTCATAAATGATAAATCAACCTCAAAATGCGTTAGCCAGACAGTTGTGAATGCATTGTGAGTCCTGTCCTAATCCCAGTCCTGTACAGCTGACAGTAAATGTTAACTAAGAGGTGAAAGTGAAATGCAGGATATGGAAAAGAGAAAATGGAGCAGCCAAGACAGAAGAAAAAAGGAATGACGAGGTTTGGTGAAACGCTGGATCTCCGCTGGCACGGCCTAGCTTCAGGCAGTCTATTTTTCTTGTCACGTCCTCAGATTCAAAAACAAGATAGCACTCACCGGTGTCCACAGGTTCCCCGATTCATGGCTATCATGAGGACAGGGGAAAGAAAAAGAGCATGTGAAACCTTCAGGGAGAGCCGCGGGATCACATTTCTCCAGGCCTGAGTGTCTAATTCTAATTTCCTCTTTCACAAGCTCACACAAAAGGAGTGTATGTCCATCTGCAACAGGCTCTCCCAAAGGGAGAGGGGAGAATGATGTGTGTGTGTGTGTGTGTGTGTGTGTAGGGCTGAGGTTCTGATGCTTCCATGTGTGCCCCTGAGCATGTGTGTGTGTGTGTGTGTGTGAGAGATTCTTTTAAAAGATGTGGACACGGTGTGTAGGAGAGTAAGTGACTGGACTTGTGTAAGATTGAGAGAGTATGGGAAATGAGAGCCTCTGCCAGTGGAGGACAAGCTGATGGTGGATATACAGCCTCAGAGAGAGACTTAGAGGGGAGGGAGAAACACGGCAATATTAAAAAGTAGGTGGGGAGGCAAAAGCAAAAAGACTTCGCAAATAACATATGGACAGTTAGAGTTTTGGAACATATGGGCTCCCAAATGTGGCGGACAAGTACATGTGAAGGGAAAATCTATGATGTTAAGATAATGTTTGATTCCAAGGTTAGTAGACGTGAAGCTGACCTTCTACTAAAGTTTGGGGGGGTGGTGTTGTATATGAAGCCTTAATAAAAAAACAGGAGAAAATCACTGAGTTGTCGGCCTTTCCCGCCCAATCGATCTTCATTTCTCTAAGAATACGTCGGGGCGTTTGTACCTTTGTCGTGGACACGAGTTTGAAAGAGTCTGGCTCACGTGTGCGCCGCGTGAGTTTGCTGCCCATGCGAACATTTCAAAGAAGCCGTCGAATGTAAACGTAGTAAACAGAAAGTGGAGACGGTTGATGTGTTTGTCAGTGATGAATCAGCTCATAAAGAGTCGTGCAGTAATAAATGTACAGTGCAGGATTCCTTCCAAACCTCAGTTGTTTCATAAATTACATCGGCTAACAGAAGCAGTCTGCACATACTCACTGGACTCAGACACACACACACACACACACACACACACACATAGGCCTATGAAAGTACATGCACCTGTAGTCCATTCAAAATTGCAAATCTTCTTGCGGAAGCAGCCAAAAGGAGAAGCTGAGGAATGAATACAGGATAGAGTCGATTCGACTGTTTCCCTCTGTGCTGAACTCAAACAGACATTCAGTTTCATTACTTTTTTTTTTGTCTTCGTCCTCATCCTGGTCCGGGTCACGGGAGGAGCAGTTTCATCAGGGAAGCCCAGAAACTTCTGTACCAGCTCCTGCAGGAGGATTCCAGGACATCTCCCTGAATCTTTTTCCTGAACTTTGGTGTAAAATCAGTTTTGCTCTTTTTTTGGCACAATTCTTGTATAACTGTATTAAGTTTTTAAGATTTATTTTTGCCTGACAAAATATTTGATAAAGGTTTAGTTAAGGGATTACCTGAAGTATTACTTTAACTTTTCTCATTATCTTATTTGCCATTTATTTTCTCAGTTATTTCTTTATGAGAGGAATCTATGCAGTAATCTATAGATGAATCCTGACATCCAACTGATGCCATTTACTACATGTGTGTGCACAGATCTTACAGAGGTGTATGTGTGTGGTTTCCATTGGTAAATAATTCACAGGGATCTCAGCATGTCCCATAGGGCGATACTTAACCAATTGAATCTTTTTTTTCCTTTCTTCACAGCGGACTTTAACAAAGTTAGCCAGAGACGTGAGGCGTCGTCATGAGTCCGGCGTGGACTCAGAGATTCTGGATGACGTGCCCTTCTTTATCTGCTCCGCACTCCTACTTTCTAGCTTTCTTTGTGTGCTTTAATAAATGAATAGTGTTCCTCTTTTCTCATCCCTCTCTCATTCACTTACCCTGTGTGTGTGTGTTTCTGTGCGTGTGAGGGCGTGCAGGCATGTGTGTGTGTGTGTGTGTGTGTGTATGTGTGTGTGTGTGTGTGTTTTAGAGAAGAGTGTCTGGTGCCTGGGGTGAAATCAGGCAGATAAAAGGCAGTGATGAGGTCTGGACCGTCAGCATCCTGACAGCTGTAGATTAAATTAAAGAACTTCTGACAAATCAAACAGATTTCTCTCTCGATCGCTCCCTCTCTTTCTCTCCATCTCTCTTTCTCTCTCTCTTTACCCCCAGAGCCCTCATCAGGCAGGCTGGGTGCGGAACTTGAAACAAAATGGATTTCATCTTTAAGGGCTTGGGCAGGCTTTGAAACAGCACCAGCTGCCGGGCCTGCTTGTCTCTCTTTCTTTCTCTTTTTGGACTCGTCGGCTCGCCTTTTTCTTTTTTTTTTTCCTCAGATATTTCAACAAACTTGAGCCATATTGTGACAGATAAAGGTAGAACATCAGTACTTCAAACCCTGACAGTAATTGAGAGATGAAACAGACACATTTTCCAGGTTCTGAGAGGACCACTCCGAACGGCACATCAAACGCTCCCACTCGGGATTCCAGGGAATGGCAGAGAGCGGCGCTCCGCTCCCACTGGATCTAAATGCCGGCGTAATAAGATGTTAGTACTTTCTAATGTCGTCTATTGGCAGTTAGACCCACTCTGATATGAAAATTCAAGTCAAATAGGCGCTCTGCTGATCCCGCTGCAGCGCGCTTACTAAGGAGCTGCCGCCATCATGAAAATGTGTCCGTCATTGAAACGTTACCCCCTGTGTGTGTGTGTGTGTGTGTGGCCAGTCACACACACACACACACACACACACACACACACGTATGACAGAGGCTTAATACAGACACATGTTACCCCACTGAGGGAGTGAATGACAGCTGTGTCATCTGTATCTTTGCACATGGATCACGATCAGTGAAATCCATTCACAATTGAGAAATTGTGGAAATCTTTTTTTTTTTAAATCAAAATCTGAATGTTATGCTTCTCTGATAATCAGAATAAAAATTAAATATAAATAAATAAAACAAATTGAATGTAAATAAATCTGGGAATAGTTTCTGGATTCATTCTCCTGTTAATTAAGAGAAGAATTCAGAGATCACTGTCCATTTTCATATTTCTATCTTTATCCAACACACTAAAAATGAAACTTTGTAATTTATTTCACTTCCTTTGGAAATGACAAACAGTAAAGTAAATCCAGCGTGAACAGAGAAGCTTTTACAGTTTTGCTAATAAACTTTTTGAAATGTTTGATTTTCTATCCGTCGGTTTCCCTCTTAATTTCTTGTCAATCAGATAATTATTTTGTCATAAATACACAACAAAGCCACATCAAAAGATAAGAGGTAAAGCATTTTTCCTGAATTATTTTATCAGTTTACATTTATTTATTATTTTATTATTAATTTATTAATTTGCTCACATGTTGCCTTCACACTAGAAGAGTGTTGAACAAACTCTTTGAGACTTGACCACATAATATCTTTAAGAATCTGTCACTAGAGAGCAGTGTTGGGCAGGGATGAGAGGGGGATGCCAATTTGTGTGTGTGGTGTGGGTGTGGATGTGTGTGTGTGTGTGTCTGTGTGTGTCTGTGTGTGTGTGTGTCATAGGGAAGAGATAGAAAATGTAAAAGAGTTTCTAAACTCAAAGAGCTTGAGCTTCAGCAGCTGGCCAAACAGACTGAGCAGGGGTTCAGGCCAGTGCTGTGTGTGTGTGCGTGTGTGTGTGTGTGTGTGTTTGTGTGTGTGTGTGTGTGTGTGAGAGAGAGAGAGAGAGAGGGACAGAGCAGAAGTGGTGCAGACTGCTGAGGAGAGAGAGGCCTTCTTCTTATCCGACTCCTCGGCCCTGCTGCTCAAACCAACAGAATTAATAGGCTCGTTTGCCAAGAAAAACACTCTAATCAGTGGGTTTCCTCTCATTAAAAGTTAATTAGTTTGACACGAGTTTCCTGCAGAAGAAAGTATTGGCCACTTAGAACTCATTAGAGCTAAAGGAAAACATCACACTGAGGAAAGCTGGAGGAGAGGAGAGAAAAGGGGAACGGTGCACACACTGAGACACACGCACACACACACACACACACACAAGTCGACACATGCACTGATATATGTTACTTTGTTATTCCAAAACGTTGATGACATTTGTAAACATGCATGCCAAGACAACATAAGCATTTACTGACGTGCACACCCATAGACACAATACCGTAAGCTTTCATGTTATGTGCATATTTAAGTTATGACATTCATATACCATTCATTTTGTGACTTATCATTAGTAGTTACCCCCCCCCACACACACACACACCCCTCCCAGTTCATACATTTATACATAATCTGTAATCTTTCAAATAGTCAATTAACACACAAGGAATTTCTTAATAACCCAGCTTCTAATGTGCGTGCTGATAAATACTAAAGATAGTGAAATATGAAAGCAAAATATTCAGAGCAAATACTAAAATCCAGCACATTAATTTATAAATTGATTTTATGACGTGTTTGAACAACTGGTAAATCAGGTTATATCATGACTTCTGCAGGCCTGTCTCACACAACACATGTAGTTTTGTTGGTTTTTTCTTAATACAAAAGAAATGTAATGTAAAAGAGTAAATTATGTTTCACCTGGCAACACCAAAAACACCATCTTAACAGTCTGTACCCATGCTTGTTAATCTGCAGCAGAACAGAGTTCACAACTCTGTGTTGCTGCAATACATGTCCTTTAGAGTAGCCCACTTTAAGGTGCATCGGTGATATACTGTACATAGATCATGTGCACGTTTTTCTTTAAAGATTAGTTATGGAGTGATATAAGGCTGTCCATCTGTCTTTAAGCTGGAGTGAGGCACTTGACATCAGAATATATGCTTAAGTTACATGCGTAATGAAAGCTTAGGCATGGCAATTGTTCAGCCTAGATGTGAATTTTCATCTAGGCTCCACAAAACAATTTTGCGATCTTTATTACGTTGCCATGACATATCTGTTATGTACTGTACCACTAAAACAGGTGTGGACAACATAGCACTCAATATTTCATTCAGCACGTTCCCTAAAGGAAATGACAAGACTCACAATGGAAACAAAGAAGACAGTCAAAGTCGTGGCAGACTTGAGAGAAGGTCGAAGAGGAAAGGAAAGTGTGGAAGGAATGTGGCTGCTATCACACAGTCTAAGAAAGAGAGTAAGACCACATCTGTCAGTTTAGTGCAGGGAATTATTATCAAAATTACATCCGGTGGATCCCACTCTCCATTTGGAATGAATTTGGGTTCTCCCACCCCACACTGTATAATAATATTGGACACACACACACACACACACGTAGTCCCAAACCCTCCCCCATTTCCTCCACCTCTCTCCACTGCTCACTGATCTGTCCAGTCTGCTCAGACTTCCTCTGCTTAATGAATCATGAAGTTTGACTTGTACTCCTTAATAAGCAGTGTTTTGCAGAGAGCGGGTGGAAAGCGCAGAGTTTGTTTTCCTTTAATTAGCCGGGCAGGTTCCCCGCGCACGGGGCCGAGCGAGCGGGAGGGCCCAGCGAGCAGCATCAGACGAGGAAACGCTGAGAGGCAGGCCGAGCTGCCAGGTGGCCGCAAGACGAATGGGCGCGGGCACAGACTGAGACGGGGCAGGAAACATAGAGGCATGGCGCTGCGGGCTGAAGAACAATGATAGGAAATGTCCTGGAGAAAACACACCGGGCGGTGGTGAGAGAAGGAGGGAAGGAGAGACGGAGGGTGAGGAATGAGAGAGCGAGGAGTTAAAACGGAAAGAATGCTGAGATTGGAGAAGGAGAAAGACGAGGAAAAGGAGACCTGTTAGAACCATACATGGATATTTTCATTTTATGCCACTTCACACTTCCACTGCACTGTGTTTCATTAGGAAAACGTCGACTCATATCATTACACTTATGTGACAGGTAGCTGTAGCCACTAAAGACTTTAAAAACTCTTAAATTTGCCTTACTCACCCATCCATCCATTTTCTTAATAGCCTTTATACCCTAACCAAGGATCTATCAACACAGAGCACATAGGGCAGAGCCAGGGAATACATCATAGATATAGGTCACCAATCCCTGGGAGCAATTTAGAGTATCCACTCGACCTAAACATGCGTGTTTTTGGACTGTGGGGGGAAACCGGAGAACCCAGGGAAACCCGCACAGACACAGGGAGAACATGCAAACCCAGGAGTCAAACCCAGGTCCTTCAGCACTAACCACCGAGATGCTGCAACTATAAATACTGTCAAATCTGACCACAATTCAGAATCATCACAGTCCTCGATGGAACCATCTAACCATCCACCCGTCCATCCAGTTTTATTGAGCCGCTTTATACCTCACAAGCAGTGTCATGGGGGTCTGCTGGACCCATCCCAGGTCATATGATCATATCGCATACTTATCTATCATTAGTGTATATTTGCACACCTGTTTGATGCTCTAGATTTGCCTTTATTAATTCAGCATTTGAGCAGTGCTGCTATTGTTCACTGTGTGTGTGTGTGTGTGTGTGTGTGTGTGTGTGTGTGTGTATTGACACCATCGAGCTGCAGGATTGTGGAATCACAGGTATTAGAGTCTCATCAGAGAGTCTGTGAGAGTGAAGTCAATATCAGAGGCTTCACCTCAGAGCCTGACCTTTCCAGCAAGTCCCCTCTCCAAAAGACACCACCCCACCCCTTCCCATGCACACACACACATACACACACACATGTGCACACACACACACACCGTACACCCCCACGATCAATCTTCCCCGCGGTCACTACAACAGCAAAGCACAAAGCCAATCACATCAACACAGGCGGGATGCCACACCACCCTCTGACGAAATGTCACTAGAGAGGCTATGTCAGGAGACCTCGGGCCTGTTAAGCATCTGAGGATGTGTGCGTGTGTGTGTGTGTGTGTGTGTGTGTGTCTGAGAGCGTGTGTGTGTGTCCAAGAGTGAGTATGAAAGAGAAAGAGCAGAAAATCGAGAAGACCGGTTGCTGAGGAGCACAGAGGATTTGTGTGTTGCGGCAGGGAAGTTAAGTTGGGTGATTCATTTACACTCTGACCCTTTAGCTCATTTAGCGGCAGATGATGAAGCTGCCTTATTATCGGCTGGTATTTCAGCAAGTTTTGAATCACAAAACATCAGAGTTGAGCTTTGTCTCCTGAGATCACGCCGGAGGCTGTGAAGATAATGCCATCGTCCCGCACTTCAAAGAGAGGGCAGAAGTTGATAGGTTGGTTAGAAGACGGCCAACTAAGAGTAACACAGCACAATACAGCTATAATAATTCATCAGGAAATCAATTTACGTCCCGTAGACTCAGGTCTTACCCTGGATGATTATGTGCTTCAAATGCTCTAATTAAACAATGAGCGCTCTTTTTTTCCCGCAGTATATTAAAAAAAGAAGGACTCTGGCCAATCAAATGCATGATGGAGCCCGGCCAATGCTGTGTAGCGTATATTATTACCTTAGCAGGGTTACATTGTGTTTCTGTGTGAAGTGCGATGCCAAGACGAGGCTTCAGAGCCCATCTGAGTCTCACGTCCTACAGACAGCCGCCTGCGTTCTGCTGCCAAGCTCACCTGGGCTGCCTCACCTGTGCCTGTGACCCAGTGGTGCGGTGCAGCTCCGTATGTGTTGTGCTGTTGGCTGAATCAAAGGAAAGCAGGGTGCAACACTGGTACGTTGCAGACAGGTTAGCGAGGTGCAGGACATACGCTAACGAAGCGAGAGAAGCTCCGCGGTGCCAAGTGCCGGCTCTTTGGTGAGGCTGTATTTTGCCACGCAGTGTTTTCTAATGCAGGTATGTTATTTCACAGGGAAAAAAAAGAAATGAGGAATAATTATTCTCATAGTGGATATTACTGTAGCTCAAAATCCGACAGAGACACTGTCACACTGAGATTAGATGTCAGATGGCACTATGTCCTTTATACCCCCTACCTGTACAAAAGCTGTCCAATAAGATTATATTTTTACATTATATAACAAAGTTCTAAATGACACTGTAAAATCAAGTGCACTTGTATTTGAAGTCGTAGAGTTAGAGTCTGCCAATGTTGACCTATTAAACCTTTTAGATCATCAGTATTTTGTCTTCCCCGGATAAGGTTTAGTGCTGGTGACTGACAGTTGCTGTTTCTGAACAGAAGAGTCTAGAAGATGTAAAATGTGTTTCTGTCCTTGTAGCTTGTGCTTGGTATTATTATGTACATGTCATCCTTGTGTCAAAGTGAACCTATACAGTTACATAAACAATGCTGTATCAGTAATGCTATCCCCAAAAGCAAAGCCAGCAGTGTTTTTCCAGTGTTTAATATATAAAAAGTATGAAGTATCATTCTAGTGCCTGCCTGTGTAAAGCCCCATTTTATTTCAGTTTATTAATTTATCATCAAAATAGAAGCTAACAGTTGATTATTATAGATATAGCAATAATTTATGTTGTAAAAATGTTCTAAGCAATATTGAGAATCATACCTGAATCCAAAAATCAAATAACTGTGACCTTGTCAGTCCTTGTCGATGAATGCAGTCGTGGTGAGTGAAGTGTTATATGTGGAATATGATAAAGTAATCTGTATATAAAGAGAGCTGTGCTCACGATTGGTTTGTTTGAGAATAGCTCTGAGGACTTTGAGATCAATTCTGGCTGGGAGCACCTACGTTTCAGACATCAGAAACATTTGCATTGTTTGATTGTGGATAAACCAAGTTTGGACATAACAGCATTAGCCGCGAGGTGTGCCCTGTGCTTTTGTGTTTGTTTTAATATTTATTTATTTGTTTAGGGCAAAGTGGGGTTATATTTAGAGAGATTGATATTCTCTATTTACAGAATGAATTCTATTAACCAAACAAGAGGTCACCGGCTCTGGCTAGCATGTTGGGGCTAAGGGAGTGTCTGGAGTTGAACGTATCAGCGTAACCTCTGCTTTAACCCCACATATGAGCACTATTGATTCATTCACTTTGAAGAGGTCCTTGAAATTGTTTCGATGAGGAACTATCGCGGCAGTCTATGGGGGCATCCAAGGCACCAGTCCAAATGAGAATGTCTCCAAGCTGGAGACAGACAGACAGACAGACAGACAGACAGACAGACAGACAGACAGACAGACAGACAGACAGACAGACAGACAGACAGACAGACCAAATCACAAAGGCTGTGAACAAAGACGGACAGACACAGACCAGAAAAGAGGGGAGAAAAAGAGTAAAAGAGCTATAAAAAAAAACAGAGAACTCCTTGTTTCAGAAACAATGACTTTCCTGCCGATAGAAAGCGAAGGCTGAGCTGTTGCAATATCCATGTCTCTGACAGAACTCAGAGCGTATCAGGCTTATTGCATTACCTGGAAAAAAAAGGGAAAGGGTAGAAATAATCAAAAATGCATCAGAAATAATGCACTTTTCAGACTCTATCCATCATTGTTTCAGCACCCTCTATCCTTTACGAGAAGTGAGTGAGCTGCGGGAGGGGGGAGAGGCGCTCGCTCCCGCTCCCACAGCCAAAGAGGAGGACGGGTAATTAAATTGTGTGTCGCTCTCTAAGAACTAAAATGAATGAAATAGATGAATGCTATTGCATTATGCCACAATCGTGACCTGCAGAAAACTAATGGCGGAATAATAGTTTTAGGTAGTGGCTCTGTTCCTCTGATGCAGACAGCCACTTGAGTGAATATGCATCCACGCTTGCAGTCAAAACGGTTTGTCCTCCACCTTGACTGTATAATGGCCTGCCTGCCTGCCTGCCTGCCTGCCTGCCTGCCTGCCTGCCTGCCTGCCTGTCTGTCTGTCTGTCTGTCTGCAGGAAGCGCCCAGCTCTTAGCCTCTCTGTTAGCCAGAGCTGTCACGCTCAGATCAACCTATTTACCAGGCCAACACAGAGTCCAAAGTGGCTGAACCGATTTAGGCTTTTTTTTTTCCTGTTTCTGAAGCAAGCCGCCAAACCAGCGGTCTTTTTCTCTGTTCAACATGCCTCCCAGAGACGAGGGCCCTGCTTTGTAGTTTGTTGACTGTAAAGAGCTGGGAAAATTGTCCTGAAATCCTGAGCAAAAAGGAGTGTAAATAAAAGATCAAACCAGGCCTGTGAGCAGAACCAGCGGCCTGGTACTCAGTGCAATAACTCACCACGTGTCACCATGCATTAGCTTGACGCGTTGAGCCGCGGTGGAGAGAGGTAGCCAGGAGCTTTTCTCCAGCTCAGTAGTACTGTACAATCACCTGAGGAGGTGCAGCGTACTGGGCTGTAAAGAAAGGCAGCTTGTTGGGGCTTTGAAGTTGTGTAAGTTTCTCATCGTGGATTGCTTGTTTCACCGAGATTAAAGAATTAGAGTCTGCCAACGCTCTGAAGGTGTTTTCTGTCTGCTTAAAATTACTTTTATACGAAAGTTCGAAAGGGCGGATGTTACACGGCTGACTGTTGCGGCATCTACCTCACCGGCATTGATTCATGATTGTTTAAACTCCAAAATAGATACAGTTTAATCTAAAAAAAACAAAAAGCAGGCATGGTGTGGTTTTTTTCCACTGGATGAATTCCTGCCATCCTCGTGTGGCGCCCGGCCAGAAGATGGCAGCACCCAGCTACGCTTCGGCCTCCTCTGATCTCCATTGTGTCTGTGTGGCTCTGTGCATGGATCTGCTGCGTCCAATGATGGATAGAGATGTTTCGTGGCTGCGCTCGCTACACAGTGTAGGTCACTGGGCTGATTGGGGGCCTGGTCCTCACCGCTGCTCTCTACATTTAAACATGCTGAACCAGTTAACCGTGGCATTCCTGGATTGGCCCACGAATCAACAGCTGATCAACAGAATCGCTCATGACACATCCTGGCAGTGAATGCTAAACATAACTTAACAAATAGCTGTCTGGGGAAATGAATGAGGAGATGCCAGCCGTCTCTGAATACACAAGCAGACAAATATACACAAACCTTTTAAATGACTGCTCAAACTTCGCAATAGCCTTGAAGTAAAAGTTGTTGTCCTATTGTTAGATATAGACAGCCGAGGTTTATTTCTGTTTGTATATGCTGGAGGGGGTTGTAGCTCTGCTCCTGTTGGCCCTGTTATTTGATTTCCTCTTTTACAAAGGCCACAGTCAGAGCTCATGTCAAAAGAATGCATGCAATAACAAAACAAGCTTGACTGATAAATACCCTCTTTTCAGTGTGTATGTGTGAGTGAGTGTGTGCGCGGGTGTGTGTTTTAAATGTGCGTATCTTCAGGGCTGCACTGTTAGTGATCTTCCTAGAGTGCGTCTGACAGAAACAGTCTGACACACAAAAACCAAAGCAGCTTGAGACTCTTCCAACCCTCTAATGATGTTTAATGATACCTATCAGTGATGGAATATACACACACACACACACACAGACACAGACACAGGGTAGCGCACACATACTCACACCCTTTCAAACCCCTCCAGGAGCAGCAGCACCTTGCCGACTGTGGAATTACAGACAGGCGATAATCAGGTCAGCCCGCAGGTCCTGTGGGATTGAGGTGTTCATAAACATTCCTGCTGCTCTTTTGTGTTACTTCCTGCGGTAAAACAGCACGGCGCTCCAGTCGAGCCGACACAGGCTAGCTAGCGCGCTGTCTCGCCCCTGGGTGCTCTATGTGGAGGTAGACACACACGCACACACACACATACACGCACACACGCACACACACACCTTCTCTGGGATATTAAAACACACTCAGGCTTCATGTAGACATATCATCAGAATATTAACCGCCTTATTAGCATAAAAAACCCTCCCAGTCATCTACATCTGATTTGACATTTGGCATTGAAATCAGTACCTCGTCTTAAAATAATATCTAACAGCATTATACATTTCTTTTAAAGACTGAACAAATGTGTGTGTGCATGTGTGTGTGTGTGAGACGTGTGTGTGTGTGTGATATTACTTGAGGTTGATACTCAGAGCCAACTACCTCCTCCTCCATGTACGAACCTTCTACAAACAAAGACCAAAAGAATACAAAGGCGTGGGTTCAGTGCATGCTTCTCTTTTTTTCCAAGGATGTCAGCCTCTGCTTTTCAAAGATTTGACTCTTGCTCTGCAGTCAAACAAAAACCTTTTGGTAAATTGATTAGGCTCTCCAAACTTTTCAGGTTTTTTTGGTGCAACTAAATGTGAAAAGTTCAATATTGCGCTCGCTGGTGCTGGAAAGTTCACAAACGTGTGTTTTTGTCTCTCGTCAGTGACCTGGGGCCTTCCGCTGGAGCAGGTGCAAAGGGGGCTGTTGACTTTTTCCTACTGGGGTCTTAAACTGGTGAGGAAAAGAGGAGATAAACATCTCCCGTTTTCACCGTGACAGCTCTCACTGAGCAGTTTCACTTTTCCGGAAATACTCGCGGTCGCACATTTTAGCATCGATTCAATTTGTGCCACGTGAGGACACGTTAGCAGACATGACCCTGAGAAGAAGATTGCGGAAAGCGAGATATTTATTCCTTCGGTTATATCCTCTCCTCCCGTCCTTTGCAAAACCATTTCAGTTCCACTTGACACTTTTTATGTTTCAGTCTCCCATGACGGATCTACCTGCTCTGTGCCTTTCTACAATATCAAAAATGACCTGATTTCAATCTTATAGAGAGGATGAGAGCTGTACAAATATCATTTTCATGGTAAGGAGATTAAAGTCAGAAATCTGATCATTTTAGGACATCGCCATTTATGTTTTTGCCTCTTTTTGACAGAATCTGTCTCTATAACTGCTCCTGACGCTGAATTTGCTCAGTGTTGATGTAGTAACGTGATTTAATCAATTGCTTTAATCAACTCTACCCTAGTTATTGGTGGGGAAATAACAGTGCACCACGAAACCATAAAAGGGGCCAAGAAATACAAAGCTCTCACTAGTAGCTGCTATTAAAGGTGTTTATAGATTAGGGTGGATTTTTCCTTTAACACTTTTGTTTATACAGTTCCACTTAACCCTAATTCCCTCATTTTTCCTGTCCTTTGTCCAGCCTGTTTGTACCCCCTGCCTTTGCCCTGGCTGACCTGTCCTTCCCAACAACAAAGCCAAATACTGATGCAAATACTGTCCAGACCTTGAGAGCAGCGCGGCTCTTCGTCTCAGCCCTCCTCAGTGTCAACATGTCTCCAGCAGAGCTATGTAAACAGCTCAGCCACAGCACAGGGCCCACTGTCAGAGCCTGATTACCCCCAAACAGCCCCCAATCAAATGGAAATATGAAATAAATCATAAGTGACTAGCTCTGTTTCATGGGCTGGCATCATTTCTGTGCTGTGGCCGATTCAGAGGGTCAGGTTTAATGCATCAAAATAAACAAGTCGGGCCAGATTTTTTAGTTGCGTGTACCAGACTAGACAAGAAATACTTTGTCGTTTGCCGTTTTGGTGATGAAGCTGAGAGGTGATGTGCTGCATGAATGCCACGTGATGAGACTGATGACGAGACAGTGGTGCGAGAATGTGAAGCAGCACCACAACAGAAATACAATATATAAGTAAGACCCCCCTGTATTTGCCCAATGTGCATCAGGACAGGCTCCTGCAGACCCCCGCAATGCTGTTTACATACAAAGTGGGTGAGATAATGGATGGAAGTAAAAGCCCTGCATTCAAGTTGCACTTCTGCAACATATTACAACCAAAACTAAAGTATCACATTTATACGGATTCATGGACTAAAATGTGCCCTGATGGCATTGTGAAGGCAGCATTTTACTACTGTAGCTGCTCAAGTCATAATGAGTTTCACTTGCTGCATATACTGTATTGTGTGAGCTGTATGATAATGCATCCTGTTTTATGTGCTAGTTAGAGGGTGGATTTAAAATGTTAATCCACAAAAGTACATATTTATACAAGTTAAATAAATTCAGAGGTGTAAAGGACAAAAACAAAACTGAAAGTAGGTATGGAATACCGCAAAATTGTACCCTACCAAATGAGCATGACTGTGAAGAGTAAATTAAAAAGCAGGAAGCATGAGGCCAAAAAAAAAGGAAAGAGTCCGTGTGAAAGAGGGAAACAATGGTCCAAATGAGTGGGATTAAGGCCTGAATCTGATACAGCCTACTGTCTGTGTGGGACCGAGGCAGCGGTTGTGGTGTTAACATGATGCTGTAAGTGTGATAGCCCTGTAATACCGTGTCATTAAACTGTTATGGTTACACAGCTGAGTGGAGCAGAACAGTGGGTGTATAACCTTGAACGAGGCAAGGCTCTCCATGCTTCAACCCAGCAGGAGTCTATAGGTCAGGAGGGTGTGCATGCATGTGTGTAGATGTGTGTGTGTGTGTGTGTGTGCATGCGTGCGCCTCATCACAGCGCCCAGTCTGATTTGTGTATTCAACATTACAGTTTAAATAAGCACAGAGTCCTTGTGCCACTTTTCGAGCATTTGATCAAAAGCCAATACATCTAAGTTGAGCAGAGCTCGGGCCCGCTACCCAAAGAAAATACACTGACAAACCGTGTTTCAGCTCCAGGCCTCTGCACAGAAGTTATAGCGCAAGAAAGGGGAGGAGTGGTGGGGGGTGCTGGCCATCGTAAAGAGGGGAATTTCAGATCTGTCTGTGTACAGTTGTTTTTGTGTCTTATTTTCCTGCTGTAGCTGAATGTTTACCATCCGGACTCAAACGGATTTTATTATTTTAACTCAAATGACCACTGAAAACATGAAGACGTGCATAAATTGTTGACTGAATCTCGCATGTATAACAAAAGTTTAGCATCCTAAATTGAAGAGTGTTTATAGAGCATGACCTCGCGGGGCCAGCGTTCTCATCTGGGTCCAAATGCGGTTGCACCTCTCCTCCCCTGCGCCAGCATCCGTCTCTTTCAGACTCTGTCTCCGCTCGCCACAGCTGGGTCGCAAACCTTTAAAAAAAACATCTAAATTAAAGATCTCTGCGCTGACCGATGTTATTACAATCTTTAACATGCCAGTAAACACTGATGAAGGCGAGCAGTAATGTGACCTGCATGTGGATTTGTGCCGGCCCAGTGAAGGCTGGCGAGCTGCTGGGTGGGTCGGCTGATGGGAGCTGGGAGGCTGCGCCGTCGTCAGCCTCAACACTGGCCCTCTGATCTCCCTCTTTCTCTCCTCCGCTAACAAGCCCTTTCATTTCCTCTCTGGAAAATCTGTTCTTCATAATATCACACACACAGAGCTGGAGTGGGAAAGTGGGAAGATGCCAAGGAGAGGCAGAGGGAGTAAAAATTTAGGAAATTTTCCAGGCAAAAAGACTTGATTCTTACCATATTTCCATTCCATGTGGATGTGGCTGGCTTCCAATAATGAGTGCTGGCTGTGTGTGTTGGTCAAAGATATAATTGAAGGTTCACTCTCTGGCTGTTGATGGAGCGATGCTAAACAACGCGGGCAAAGATGGGATTACACTGCACATACAGAAGCTGCAGGGTATGGATGAGCTTTGTGCTGCACCACCAGAACCACAAGACATAGGCCAACGAAGAGTGATTGCCTGAGACACCATGTTCTTTAATAAAAACCCACAAGGCTCATGACATGACATGCTAGCACTGAAAATAGCTTCCTCCAACATCACTGCACTGCTGTTATATGTAAAGATCGGTCTTGAAATTCTACAAATGTAAGAAGGTTAAAGACTGCAATTTTTTTTCTTTTTTTGCCATCACTTGTGGAAATTGATTCTTTTCAATTGTAACAAATCCATCCATCCATCAGTCTTCTACCCACATTCATGCCTAGCCAGTGTCACAGGGGTCTGCTGGAGCTTACCCACCCAACACGCAAAGGGTTCAGGCAGAGAAGAACATGCCAACGATTCACAGCTCCCTTTTTCCACCAAAGTGGTTCAAGTGCTAGTTCTAGGTTAGTGCTTGATTTGTAGTGTTGTGCCTAGTTCCACTGTCAAAGAATTGGAGTCTTATTTGCTAAGAGGCTTATTTGCTAAGAATCGCCGATGTCAGAGGCTGGGGATGGGCTTTGTTAAGAGCCATTTTTAAAATATCTACTGAGAAGAAGCCATGGCTGTGTGAAAGCTAAAGAAAGACAACAAAGGAGACAACAAAGGAGTTCTGTGGAGGCATCAAAAGACAGCTGAGGACAAGTCTTGATTCTGATGTCCTGGACCCAGCCCTCGCTACCAGACCAGTGGTAACGTAACTGACATAACCAAAGTACCAAACTCCATAACGGGCATCCTACATTTTTACACATTTCATGCTTTCATGGAAATTATTTTGTTGAAGAGACATGCGTTCTTCTGTACAGTATGTTTTCACTTAATGATGTACAAGTACAAGCATTACTGTTTCCAAGTCAGGAGCGATGTTTGTAGAAAGTGGCAACATGAAGGACGTTACACTATAATGACATGGCACTGGGATGGTGGAAAGCAAACGGTTCTTATCTGGTCATATCTGTGCCATCACCAACCCAGAACCAGTACTGGAACCCTTTTGGTGGGTAAGGGTTTAGCATTTTCCCCCCTAAGGTTTCCTGCATAGTGACAAAATACAAGGACACAGCAGGTCTTACTTTCAGTTCTTTATTGAGTTACTCTGGCCCAGATATACAGATCCTTGATGCAGAGATCCTTCTCAAGCTCTTTTCAATGGGTTCTCCTCTCCACCTAACTCTGGCTGTCCCTGGACTGGTCTGGGTCCACCTCCTGAAACTCTGGGACTGCCCGAGCCATGCCAACAAAGGGGTACCATAGGGTCCTTGTCCTGGCCCTGGAGTCAAACCCCAGACTGTTTGGCTATGAGATATTAGTGGTCACCCCCATGCATACCATGCAACAAATCCCCATACATCTATACAAGCTTTGAGAGGGAACCAAGGCGATAAAAGTGGGAGACATAAAGTGCAAACAATGAGCTGTAAGAGATGAGTGCTGCAATCAGGTGATCACATTTAGTGGGTTCTTCAAATCTCACATTACACACAGTCATTTGACCCATTGTTAATACAAAAATATTGATTCATGCAGCTTTAAACATGAAGAGCCAGAGTTGGTTGGGCTGTTTGGTTCTTTAAGGGGGGAAAAATGCTGGAGAAGCGAACGTGTCCGCTGAAAGAAGAAGGCAGGATTAACGACGAGATGAATGACAAGCTTTGTGATGGCAGGAGGCAGCAGTAACTCAGCGTTAGAGCCCAGCATTCAGCTTGACCCTCACTGATCTCTGCTGTCTATAGCACTCAGAGCCAAAGAAAGCTGATTCGCTTTCAAAAAACACATCACTTGTCAAAAGGAGCTGTCAGACGCTAAGATAGGAAGGCACTTCAATTAGAAGATACAAAAGTAAGCCCCTTATCCTGGATGTGACGTTTCTGTTGATCTGGCATTTTCCTCCAAAAAGCGGAGAGAGACGGACGAGGGAGAGGGAAGAGACGACACAGAAGGAAGAGGGTGAGAGGGAACAGGAAGAGTAGAGAGCCGGGAAAGGTAGACACTAGATAGTTTCCTGCCTGTTTAAGCCTTTATTTTAAGCCCATCACATGGCAGTCTATAAACCATCGCTGCTGCACTTACTCTTATCCAATTTCTGAAGCTAATTTAAGACTTTGGACTGTTTTTACATCCCATATGATGCCATTTGTTTTAGTTCAGCACAGTATGCTTTTGTATAGTTAAACTTGAGAATCAAACAGTGATTAAACATGTATGGTATGAAATGTGGTGTGAGAATAGTTGGTTTAGTGTTAAAAATCATTAAAAGTTACTCAGTTCTTCCGAGTTAGAAACTCCAATGGGTGGAGAGAGTGGTGCACAGTATGACTGATCAGTTGAAACTCATTTAGTCCTAGTCTACAAGTTGATTTGAATACAATAAATTGGTGATAATAGCTGTGACATTATGGTAATTGGACAAGGCAACCTTTTGTACTTTCAGGGTTATTAGTCACTCAAGCCATAGAAACATTCAAGATTGTAGGAAAAGAGCAAACCAATTAATAAAGGCTGAAATATCTGTGAAATTCCGTGTTTGGTTTTCTCTGTTTTCCTCTCTCTTGCATCATCCTGTCATTTCGATCACCTCCTTCTTTCACACATCTTTCCTCCTCTCTTCGTCTTTTCCCACCCGTTGCATTCTTCCTTACATTTCTCCGCTCCCACTCTCCCTTGTCTTGTGTTTTCCTCTCCTCTCCTCCCGCTCCCTTGAGTTCTGTGTTGAGAGCACAACAGCAGAATTTGTTTTGCTGCCTCTCATCAGATTAGTGTTGATTTTTCTGCCGCCGAGCTGCAGCTCAGCAGAGTGGATGAACTTCTTTAACTGTTTATCAGGGGCGCGTTTACACTGCACAGCTCAACGGCCCCGCGGTTTGTTACCTGCCATTTACTATGAAATAAAAATCGATGGATGCTGAAATGTGATTTTATGGCCCGCCGTTATTGAGACCAATGATGATTTCCTGCTTAACAGGATATGGAATGTCAGCCCCACTAGCGTGCTGTTTTAACGGCGGAAAACGGCCCCGTAAAGTGCTGCTGTAGCAACAGTAGCTCCCGTTTTGTTGGGGGTAACTCTGCTTGACACTTGTTTCCAGTAAAAGCTTTCAGTAGTGCAAAAGTTTGTTTTTTTTTTTTTGGTCTGATGATGAGTTGTCTGGATCGATAAGCAGCAAGTCAAAGTTCAGGATCAAATATCGATATGTTATGCGGCTTGAATCAAACATCCTGCGTGCTGGCCCCATAACTCCTCACCCTCTGTCATCTACCAAACTACATGGGATTCTGGGGCTGCCCACAATAACAACAGTGGTTAAGTTGAAGCCTCTCCACTCGAGTGGACTTGAGCGCCAGACAATGATGACACAGTGTCCTGTCAGAGCAGTAATGACTGAGATTTACACTCTATTATTAGAGCTGGGCCCCTTTGAGTTGCCCTCAGAGACCCCTTCCTCTCCTCTCGCATCCAGAGAGAGGATCGAGGCAGAGCAACAGATCACAGCTAATGCACTGAATCACCCTCCACAGGATAATGTGCTGATAAGAGGTAAAATTACAGTGTTTGCATAAGTGTGTGTCATCCCTCCTGTGCTATTAAAGACACACAAATTCAAGCAGAGGATTACAAGCTGTAATTGAGAAACCATCTGTGAGTGCAGCAGACAAGGTGACCCGTGGTCTGCGTGTTAAACCCATAAAACACTGCAAACCACTCATAACAACACTCAGGAAGACCAGCAGAGGAAGTGAGTAAGGAGGAGTCAGAAAACTGCCTTTTCAGGACCAAGCACGTTTCAACACCCTTATTTATAGATCGGCCCCATTACTCATGTGTGTTTGCCCCCAACAAGGCAAGAATCAGGAGGTCAGCATCTGATCACCACTATTCCTCATCTCAAAATTATACCAGCAGCCAATAAGAGGCTAGATAAGGTCAGGGGTTCCTTTTTCTAGAAGCTACTTTCCTTCTCTCCCTGTGCCCCCTCTGCAGGACTGATGTGCTTGTGATTGTTGCACTTCTTGGTCCTTCACATGCCGCCATAGACGATAAGTATCAGAAGCCCTGGGCCCTGTAAGACCACTCTGGAGGCTCTCACACTCATAGTAATCATTTCTGTTCCTGTCACCCAGGAGAGAAGGTGTACATCTCTACCGAAACTCTCACTAAAGTGTAATATCCCACCCTAAGAATCCATTCAGACCATACAACAGAACAGATGATGTCCTCACCAGGTGTTTGCCACTACCCTCCTCTATTTGTTGCAGTAAAACAACACTATGATATGGAAGGGCAAATAGACACAAGTCCCTCTCTTCAATTATCTGTTCATCTGCTTGTCTGGGTTCTGGTTGTGAGGGCAGCAGTTTCAGCCACTTCCACTCTCCTCTCCACCTCCTACAGGGCTCATCTCAAGGCCTTCCCAGGCCATCTGAGAAATATCATCCCTCCAGTGTGTCTCATTTCAGTTATGTTGTATGTGCAGTTTCATTCTTTTGTTGGCCACCCAGAGCTCTTGACCATAGGAACGTAAACGGACCTACTGTTTAGCTCTCTCTTCATCATTACAGGTTGGTATAGCATCTGCATAACAGCAGATGTCCCAATCCATCTATCTCCTACTCCAGTGTACCCCCAGTGGTGAACAAGACCCCTGAGGCATTTGAACTCCTCCACAATTTCCTATCTCTTGTGCATGTTTGCACATGCACACTTATGCGCAAACACCCTCAAAGACTTGTAAGCTCCGGGGATGGAGAGGCTGCAACAAAAGGAGGTGAAGGGATGGGCAAGGCGGGAGGAGAGGGGTGAGAGGAGGCGAGGAGCGAGGGCACACTGTCCCAGCAGGTGGTGCAGAGCAGCCTGGCAATGTCACCGTGTCATCGCCATGGGAACTCAGGGCCCACAGACTCTTTTGGACTAATAGGCAGTTGTCAAGGCAATGATAAGATAAATGCTGTGTTTGACGGAAACATAGTGCGATGGGCCTGATAGGTACCAAGAAGCACAAACAATCAGCAGAGAGCTGCCGAAGAGGGAGGACCAAACGGGCGGGGGGGTGATACGAGGCAGGGGGCTGAGAGACAGGGAGGGGGAAAGGGTGAGGGGAGAAACGGGGGATGGACTCCCGCTGGACAGGCAACGTCAAACCTCTTTCTCTCTGTGTGTCTCTGCCAGGGTCTGTCTTTGTCTGCCGGGCCTGTTGGCTTTTTCCTCTTGATTTCTGCCTCGTTCTGCCTCTCGCTATGTGACCTGCACACCAACACTTGACTGTAGAAACAATCTAAACCTGCTGCTATGTGTGTGATATGTTCATAGACACACACACACGCACACACACACACACACACGCATAGCGGGGAGGGGGTATGTGCTTATCTAATGTTGAGGATTGAATTCAGTTAGCCCCAGTGGGATTGGGTTAGGAGATGTCAGAAAGATAGATGGGCATCATGCTGCTACACCCCAGCCTCCCCCCACCTGCACCCCTCAAATTGTTTTGCATGTGTGTGTGTGTGTGTGTTTATCATACACGTGCATAACACATTACACCCGCCCACGTGCAAATGCAAAACATTTTATAAGTGTGATTTGTTCTAAATACTGCACAGCGGCAAGGCAGGTTCATATCATATTATCACAAACTTGTGGTGTAATATGTCTTGTCTTATCTTTTGCATATTGAATGAGCTCATTATATTACATTGCAGTTAGTATCTGAAGGAAGCATCACGCAGCTACTGTACAGTGCAGGATTAGCAGTTGTCACACCACCGGTTGCCCTGCTTCCATCTCACGGATCTTGGTCCCAGAGGACCGTCTGTCCTTTTGCCCCGAGGACCTCCTGTCCTGACGAAAAGTAAAGGCACTTCTCACTGCAACCCGATCTCTGATCAAAGTTATGAGAGGACAAAAGCAGACAAGAGAGGAAGAAACAGACCTGCAGTTTTCAGTGTGAATCTGCACCTCCAGCCTTTGGCCGTTGATTGGGTTTTCCTGTCAGTGTTGTGGTCATGTATTGATTTGCCAACAGTTGTACAACAGCACAGTCCGACTTCTCTCTCTTGGTTTTCTCTCCCCGTCTGTTTCAGATGCTGGCATTCATAAAGTACGCACACACACTCACTCACACACAAGTACAGTACACACACAGGGCAGCATCACTTGATCCGGATCAAACAAGTGATTTTAAGTCTGAATAAGATCAGAGTTCAGATTCTCTGGATCCCATAAAAGCTCTACAATGTAGACAGAGATTGTGCATTTTTGTAGTCGGTCTTTGTCACACAAGTGCACGCACGCACACACACACACACACACGCACACCCAAACAGACACATATATGGGTGTGTATGGCCCGTATGATCTTTTCTCCTGGGAGTCTGATGGAGCCTGATGCCCTGCAGTAACGGCTGGCCATACCTGGCCATAGCTGCCTGCTCATGGCCTCGGGCTACTGCTTAGCAATTCCACTCTGAATACAATGGGCTGCAGGCACACACTCACACACACACACACACACACACACACACACACACACACACAAGCACAAGCACACGCACACATAGATGCACACACACAGAAACCCATATACATCCAACAGACGTCTTTCAAAGCTGCTGTCCAGTAATGAATTTCCAGACCTTGGAAAGCTCCTTCTGATACACTTCAAACAGGTACTAACAAAAAAAGACAGACTACTCCTTCATCCCACCCTACCTCCACTGTCTGTGTCTCTATCGCTCCATGAAACCCAGACAAAGTGCATTCATGGATCAAGACCACCAAAACCAGCAGCATGAACCTAAATATATCAATTTTAATAACACAAAAAGTGTTCTAGTTCTTTTGTAGGACTACATCAGCCTTTACAAATGAGCCTCGCATATTCTACCTTTCTCGTGTCTCTTCCTCTCTCTCTCTCTCTCTGTTTCTCTCCCTCTCTCTCTTCTCGCCCCCGAGCTTTGGGATGGATTTATTTTTACTTATTTGTTGTCTGACACTGGCTAGTTGTACAAAGGAGCGAGTCGCAGGAAGAACAGGATCCACATATGAAGGCATGCCAATCACGAGGCTTGGAGAAGGCAGGCAGGAGAGAGGACAAGAGAGGTGCTACGGCAGCCTCTCCAGCCGGCGTTTGAAAGGAGAATACATTTCTGTCACACTCACTTCCCGTCTGCTGGATCAGCCTGTTTGAGTTGGGAAGAGGAGACACAACAGAGACGCACTCCGGCGGGCGCACACAGCAGGCGTCTCGTGAAGGAGGTCGATTTTAGGACCCGCGTTCTGTCTAACAGTCAAATCAGGCAGAGGTCACAACCCGACTGTTATAGTAGAGCACTGAAAGGAAGTATGTGGTCTCCACTCCCCTTTCATATTATCTGCATAAACATGATGATATCAATCTATCACACCACATCTAAAGACTAATGACAGATTTTGTTCAATAAAAAGTTCTAAAAATTGTGGAAGTTGAAATGGACCTAGAATTCCTTTGGCTTTGTTTAAGTATAGAGATGGTTTATTCTCAGCCCACAAATGTACAACAGGTCCTGGTTCTTCCTCGGTATCTGAATGATTAGTTCAGGAACTAAATCGCTAAGCTCTTTGGAGTGTCAGACAAAATGTCCAGTCAGCATAAAACCCATGAAACACATGAAACAAATCTTTGCAGGAATAGATCTTAATATTCGCTCACCAAAGAAAGAAATATTGGTCGCCTTTAAAATGTCTTCTTGGAAAAATAAAACCTCAGATAAATGAGAATCAGTTTATTAAGATCTTTGCAGAATACATTAGATTTTACTGCTCCAACACAAACAATGTCACAAGTACAAGGGAGCAAAATGTATTTAGCTTCTCAAGAAGTGCAAAAGAGTAGTATAGTGCAGTATAGTGCAGTATAGTATAGTATAGTGCAGTATAGTATATTATAGTGCAGTATAGTGTGGTATAGTGCAGTATAGTATAGTATAGTGCAGTATATGCCAGTATTGTCCAGTATTGTGGCTGTTAGTTGGTCTGGTCACTAGCAGTGGTGGTTGTCTGTGTTATCCCACTGTTCCCAGTGACACGCTGCTGGGCTGGGGAGGCAAATATTGGAAACACGGGTGTGTGTCTGTTTCCGTGCACATGAGGGCAGGGTTATGTGGAGCGCTGTAAATATAAAACCCCGACTTCCTGCTGTCTCCTCCATTATGGCAGCCGTGGAAACTTAATCTGCCCGAGCGCTACAGCTGCCTGCCTGCCTACCTCGCCGCCGCCGCCTCGCTCGCCCCGCTCCCTGTCGCTTATTTCCTGCCATCCTCCGACTGTTTCCCTTCCCTCTCTCCCCCTCTCCCCTCTCTTCGTCTCCCCCTCCTCACACTTACATTCTAGCTGGCGTTTTTCAGACCATTCATCTCCGGGTAAACTGTGCGGTGCTTCTCTGGACGTAGACCTAACCTGCTTGGGTTTCCTGCTGGACTCTCTTACAGTCCCTGCTGGGATGACAGGAAGTGGTGAGACAGACGGATTGAGGCAGAGGAGAGGAGACGTGTGGGGACGGGAGCGAAGGACAGAACAGAGTGAGACATTAGCGGTGTGGGGCGCGGTGGGCGGCGGCCATATTTATCTTCTATTGTAGGTGTGGCGGCCTCAACGCGATTATCTAAGTTCCTCGTCTTCTTTTTTTTTTTTTTTACCTTGACCTTGCGCGTGGAGGGTATTTTCCAGTCAGCAGAACGCTTTATCTCTGAGAGCAACAATCAATAAGGATAATTAATGATGCCCGCCGCAATGATAGCCTCAGCAGTCATTACCAGGCATTAATCCATGCAGTCAGAGGAGGGTCAAGGCCGGCCGCATCGCTCACCTGGGGGCGGGGCGCAAATTAAAATAATCTACACACCGGCCGCTCTGTCAGGCCTTTTCTGATGCATTCACCTCCGTCGGACCATAATTAAAGATGGCCCATTGCTGGGTGGCGGGGCGCCGGGGTGACAATCCACCGCGATGTCTCTTTAATATACAACACTTAGCCCGGAGGATGACACGAACAGCAATCTGCAGGAACTCATCTCACCTGCGAGCGTGGGAGGGTGGATGGCTCCCTGCTTCTTTTTTTCTCCTTCCCTAAGATATGCCGAGACATAAATCAAACGCACAACATGCAATTTTCTAATAACGCGGCGCCATCAGAAATGTGATTTAGCCGTAAATATAATTTGGTCTGGGTGTGAGACGTATCAAGTGGATGTATTATCTTTGCAGTAATGCTGTGCTTAGCGAATGAAATATCACAAAGACCTGTTTTAACAGGTGATCTCGGGATAACTCTGAACACTGGAGACACTGGTGTAATATCTTAATATAAAAGGTAACATTAGATACTGTGAAGGATGAGGCTGAGCACATGATGTCTTTGCAAGAGATTCAACAGTTTGCGCAGAAAATAGACGTTGGGTTCGAGGACCAGATTCTCGACCGCGGCCAGAAAAATACAAATCAGGTGGAGAAAAAAATGCAGTCGATACTGATCACCGCTTCTCACTAACTCATTTGATCCTTTTTCATTTTTCCAGTCGACTAACACAGCCCTGCAAGATGTTTTTATCCTCTCCTCCTCTTTATGCGTCTGTGATTGGCTGCAGCACAGCATCAGGGGGAGGGGGCGGCACAGCCTCCGAGTGCCCACCTCGTTGTCAAGGACATTTACATTCACAGTTTCAAGTTTGGAGGAGAAATTCAGCTTGATTCCATAATTCATGGGTGACATTTTCATTGTACTTAAACTTTGGGGTAAAAATTGGAAATGTGAGATTTAATTTCCTGTAATGTTTAAATTACTTTTTGCTTGGCCGCCGTCCAAGCGCGAGGGAGCGCCGAGGGGCAGAGAAGAGATGTTTAAGCAGAGGTTGCGCTCGCTGCCAGCGGAGAAGTGGAGAGAATCTATAATAATGAAAAATGCATTTATCCTCAGCTGCCAGTCCTGCTTCGCTCCCCTCCGAAAAAACACTGCCGTGGAAACGCTGGCGTGTTGCTGAGACGGAGTGCGGTACGTGTCACCTTCAACACGCACAATTACAGTGAAAAACAAGCACGTGGTGCTCAGGAAGGAAAAGCCTCCGGAACGGCGAGTTGGAACTTATCCCGAACGAGGGAGAAAGTCAAACTGTGAGCATCAAGAAGGGCGCTTGATGGTGATTGACAAGCGTTGGTTATATTTCCCTCCCACGCATGATTACGGCGTCTTCATCTATCCTGCGGTAGCTCCTTCACCTTCAGCTCTGCTTGCTTTTAGTGAGGAGGCGTGCAGGCGCTGCATGTGATTCCTACCGAGCCGTCCTCAACAAGTTAACTTCTCTCCACGCCGATTTGAATTTTCATCTTATTAAACCTATTACTGGTCAGGAAACAGCAGGACCCGCGCTCTGAACTCCCATTACATCACATCAAAAGAGGTCACGCACGCGGCCTCTTGGAAAAAGAAAATATGGAGAAATTAATCATTCAATCAGGCGTTCACAGCGCGTAGGTACTCATCTCAGCAGCTCTGACTGAATGTTTAATATACCTTTATGGAGTAAACACTGCCAGAAGTCTCCTGGAATATGGCGCCGGGGTTGTTTCCCAGCAGGCGCTCTTGTCGCCCTGACATTTATATTTCAGCTTACTTTAACATCACATCAGCAGTGATTTAGACCAGCAAATTAAACACAAGCTGAGGCATAAATCTCATGCTTACCATACAAGCACTACCGCAGTTCTCCTAGTCTCATTTTTCCCACTGTTGTAACTGTATATTGTGTAATCACCAACGAATTGACCTGAGTGCTTAGGTATTGCACAAGACCTCGAAAACACGCCTCGGTTTTTATTTGCAATTCATCAGTGAATTCTACACATTTTAGATCAAGCTTTTTTCCCCTCTATGGCACGATTGTTCTGCGAACTGTTTTCCCCATTTTCTCTCCCTATTTCCGTCCAATAAGTTAATGGAGAATTACAGAGATTAGTGATATGCATATAAAAGACTGTCAATCATTTAAAATTAATTCTGTAAAGCGTCTGATGATGTGATCGCTAGATTGCCCATCTTCAGACACGAGACGTCATTAGTCATCGCAGGGGACTGTTTATGGGGAGAAGCCTCGTTCTAGGAATGTTGCTACTTCTGACTGTTCCCATTAGAGGAGCAATGGTGAGGGAGGACATAGCTGGAGCTTAGCTTCACATCTCATATTTAGCAGCACAAACACTGCAAGGCCCAAGTTTAGTGGATTTAGTCGAGCAACGTATCTGTGTGTGTGACGTTACGTGTGTGTGGGTGCTCATATACCTGCACTGTGTGCACCTCTGCATGCACCCTGGTCTTGTCATCAGGTAAGCCGGTAGGCATTCCCGATATCGCTGAAGCCTGCCAGCCGGTTAATTAGAGCAGGCATCCAGCCGCCCTGGCTTCATTTGACTATCAGCCACCGAGCCACTTACTCCATAATTTCCTGCCTGAATTGGAGGGCTTTACTATCGCTCACCCAGGCAGATCGGAAGTCTCCCTTTATCTCCTACACAAAGCCGGCGAGCTGCACCCAAACCAGGCGAGACCCAGCACCAGAATACATATATGTTATGATTACAAGACGAGGGTGTGAAGGCGAGCCGCCGGGGTCCACGTGTCACGGTGGAGGCGGCAAAAAGGGAAAAAAAAAGGAGATCTCAGCTCTCAAATTTGGCTTCTATTTGCCAAACCACAGCTCTGTGTGCTTGTGTGTACATTTCATATTAGTGATTACAAATTCTGTGTGTCTGCCTCGGTGTGTGCACACGCTGTCGTCCACTGTGTCACGCAGCCTTTTAACTTTTTTTTTTATGGTTTTTCTCTTCATTAATTGAAAACATGACGGGGTGCTCCCGGGGCCTGATGGATGGAGCAGGAGAATTGAGAAAGCCATTAGCTTTACTGGAATCACAGCCTGTCAAGCAGTCAATACACACTGCTTTATGTGTCTGCAAGCAAAGATGGAACAATTATCCCTTTTATTAGGCCGCCGCCACGCGCGCGCGCAGCCGCACGCGTACGCACACACCCACAGCGCATGGCGGGCGAGAGGAGGGCAGCAATAACGATCAGCTAAAATCAGTCATTCATTACTGTCAAGTACACCTGACTCTCAGCTTATTAAAAACTGGCATAATAGGAGGGAGAAGATCGAAAAAACTCAATTAGTAAACAATTGTGATTCGTAACCTTTGGAATAAATAGACATTTTCTGACTTTGACTTTCGGAGCAGCGTTATCGTTTATCAAATTAAACTACAAGCGGCATGCACAGTTTGCATTTAATTTGCATATCCCCGCGCTTCGACGCGGACAAACTCTCTGCTCAGAAGTCTGTGGGTATGAACAAACCACTTCACATCTCTGCCTCTTTGCTGCAGCGCGAGGAAATCCAGCCAAGGCCGCATCTCTATCACAAAGCCACCCTCGCTCTTCATCCTCTGTTGTTTTTGCTTTTTTTTTCTAATGAGTGTTAATGCATGATAAACACATGCAAACACATGATGATCGCGGAGCTATGAATAAGCTATCGGAGGTGTCCCTCGCCTCCCAGCCCCTGGTGGGGGTCATGCCCCCCCCCCACCTCCCCGCACCGAGCAGAGGAGGTCACGGGATCACGACCCAGGGGCTGGTTTAGTAACAGCAGGACACTGCGGGCTGTCTGCGAGGGGATGGCCGGGGCCACAATCAATACTACAGGTACGGAAGCGGCAGAGAAGACGTCTCGGAGGAGACGAGCATTATCGGAAACCACACAACGTTAAAAAAAACAAAAAAACAAGTGGGTTTAAGTGTATACGGAGACGCACACAACAACTCCAGTGAAAGTTCCTGGATGTGAACCCGGCGGTTGGGCTGCAGTCGTGAGGATCACTGAATAATGTTTTCGTTGTTTCGATGTTTTTCTAAGCAGAAGTTACTTGCATAGAACAGCGGATAATAAATAGAGGAAGAAGAATTAAGAATTAAATAATTTAAGAAAATGCAGAATAAAATACAAAGCCTTTATTGTCATTACACAGGAACAGAAAATGCTACAAGTACAATGAAATTACATACTCCAAGTGGTATGACGCCTAGTTTAGATGTCCCATAATCTACTTCCAAACAGCAAGAGAGCTATCTGAAAATGAACTTGTACAGTTGTTCAAACAGTAAACAGAAAGTGGCACAAACTGCACAGAATCATTTATCTGCTGTTCTTTGCACTGTTGTGTTGCGTGGGAAAACATTTCGACAGGCGTCTCGTTTCTGCAGGTCTGAATTTCTGTTCTGGTAAAATCCTGATTATACCACCACCACATCAGAATATAGCTCCTGCCCTGTTGCTGTTTTGTGTTTCTCTGTTTTATCTTTGTCTTTTGCCAAACAGATGCCAGATAATAACTACATTTTTGGAGAAATGACCTTGACTCCCTGTTATTCATGGTAGCGCCTGAGCCTGAGAGAGCGCAAAGATGTGAAAATAAGAGAAGAGAAATGGAGGATGAGTAAAAAATAAATAAATAAATAAATAAATAAGGAGTGTGCCTTTTTTCCACCACATCTCTGCCTTTGCCATATAAGCGGTGGAGCACTTGCATAAGATTTATTACATCCAAGCAGAAATATTATCTTCTGCGGGTGCCATTCATCACCCGGGCCGTGAGACGTTGTGAATGATACCACCAAATTATGTAGATCAGCCATGTCTGAGGGGACGATTCCCTTTGGTAACCTTGGTAACCCCAGGTACTCCGAGCACCCGGGCCCGTCCCCATTTTTTAAGTCGAGTTACTAAAACAGGCGAACGGAGATGAACACAGGCGGTCGAAGTGTTTGGGAATAAAGACGAAGCGGCTGAGAGATGGAGGGACCAGTAAATGCACAAAGAGGAACAGAACGAGCTGATGGGGAGCGAAGGTTTAGCCACACAGCGGGGTTTAGCTAACAGGTGACCAGTAGAGACTCACCTTTCATTGGTATTTGACAGAGAACTGCATAGGGTTATAAAATGTCAGCCAAACTCAGAATAAGAGTCTGTTAGGAATGGACAATTGACATTGATTGTTGAAGCTTTGTCTCGTTTGGACATCCAATTACAGCTTGGAGATCTTCCCTCAAGATTGAAAGGACAATTTTGTGATTTGTGAAAGATTCTTGGCCATGGTGAACACGTTCTACCCTTTGCTGTGATGAAACTGCGATTCACAGTCCTCCAGCTGTAAATACTCAACTACTGCACCAATTAACAAATGCACTTTGTACTGTACTTCACTGGTCTTTGGTTAAACCTGCCACATCCAGATGTTCTAAAAAACGTTCTCAGCCTTTCAGCCTATGAGAAAAAAGGTGGGTCAGAGCAGTGTAATGAAACCACTCTGGATTGCTCTGGATTTAACGTCTATTTACAAAGAAAATAACATGACACACAGATGCTGTGAGGGGCTGGTGACCTATCCAGGCTGTATTTGCTGCATTTGGCCTTTGTGCTGCATGTTAGCTGGAGCGAGGCTCCAGCAGATCCCCGCCACACCTGCCAGGCACAGAGCAGGTGAGATGAACCACGGCTGAAGGTACGCTTGCTTAAAGAATGACGTTCTAATGTTTTTTCGTCTTTTGTTTCGGCGTAATGCACTCGCTCTTTGCACCCCCCGATGTTAGCACTGGCTTTAAGAAGTCCCAGAAGCCCCTCGGTTCATCCATTATCAAAAATAAAAAAAAGCCCTGCCCACATATGGAAACACCTTTGACCTCACGCCCCCCCCCCTGTGGATACGTAGTGTTTCTATACGGTATCTATGTTTCGCCGGTTAACCCAGCTATTGCCTGCGCCTTGGTTCAAAGCGCACACGAATGTTTCGTATAAAAATAACACAACGTGCTGCGAGCCCAGGTAGGTGTATCATAATTACAGTCATCTCTGAGCGCGCTCAGAAACAGGCATCTCTTCCCCCTCCACACTCACTGCCGTTTACTCCGCCGCCGAGCTGACTCAATTATGATGCAAAAGGGTGTTTTTGAAAAGCCTGGCTCATTTCTAATTAAGCCACACACTCATACCTATTTGTAGCTCATGTCCTGACATAATGCAAATGCTATGTAAATTAACTGCACTGATCTCCCTCTAGCTGCGCACTCAGAGCTCCTCGGAGACTCGCAGGGCATTTAGTCACACTTTATACTAGTTTGGTTTCTCATTGGCTGAAACACAGGCAGAGGGAAGACATTGTGAAGGTTCAGCCAGGAAACAGACATCAGTGCAGATAGCTGTGCTATTTGTTTTCCATCCCTCCACCCCCCGCCTGTCTCTCTTCCTTTCAGCAGATCGATCAGTAATTATTATCGCCGCCTCAGTCGTCCCCTCTGTTTCTCCTCCTCCGTGGTCTCCAGATGCCTTCACAGACTATCACCAACCACACCTCCCTCCCTCCACCCCCCTGCAGCCCCCAGCTGAGACTGTTTAGACAGGCCATTAACACGCTCGCTCTGCCGTCACTAAACAACCACACAGCGGCTGGTTAGGCAGCCCACTGACCGTATCTGAGTACCGTGGAGGGGTTACGGCCTTAACGGGGCTCCACTCTCTGGGCTTCAACATATGTCGCCTTCAAGCCCATTCAAGTGTATTCAGCCACTGTGTAGGACCCAGATCTACTCCACTCTGTCTGAAAGTAATTTGTAAACGAGCAGTGCTGGGATCTAATTAATGCGGAGGGCTACGGCGTGGCACAGGTTATACTTTCTGTAAATAAATTGTAGTCATTAGCAGATGTTTCAATGAAAGAGAGGCAGAGGGTTCAGAGTTCATCCTTAAGCACTGAAAGCAGCTCTGCAGCTTTTCATCAGACCTTATTATCATAATTAGCACAGGACTGAAATTACCTTCTCTTTCCAGAGTATTTGAAATAATAGTAATTAACATTGTCGCTGACTTTTTGTAAGAAATGCAGCTTTATAATCTGCTTTATTATTTGTGTGTGACTCCAAAACAAGACCCATTCAGTGTCTGTTCCAAAGCCTGATTTCCATCTGCAGCTGGTCTCTGTCCATTTGTCATTGTACTTGAATTGTACTCATTAGACAAAATGAATTTGGAATGAATTAATAATTAATCTAATTAAATCTTGGAATTAACAATCAATTAAAGGAATCAATGAATGCTTGTTTCACGTATGAATGATAGTGTGAATTCACATAAGTCTAATTGGTGTAAAATGGCTCTAAATCAAGAATTAGGCCATGATATATTCTCCATTAAGTGGTCAAATGGAGCACAAAGCTGCTTAATTATTTGCAACCAAACATGAAAAGACAAACTTTGTCACATCTGTCGGCAAACGGTTTCTTTTGTAGCAGGAATTACTCCTGATTGCAGTTAGCTGTGATGTGGAGCCACACAGTATCAGTCTGTGCCAGACTTTCCACTAACATCTACAGCATTAGGGGTTATTTTCAATATTTGAACAGCCTGTGCCTCTATTTTCAATTCAAACTTTGCAAAATGGAGAAAAAGCAGGAGAAATACAATAATATAAATCATTAGAGTTAATCTGCCCTGGTCTAGACTTTCTCTCTCCCTTGACTCATCTGTGGCACCAGACATTTCTTTGTATCGTTGTCTCTTTTTTTGTTCTCTCCCCCCATATCTCTGTGTCTACGCTCAGCCCATTAATTGTGCCCGAACAGTGCCACATGCCTCAATGAAAATAAATTGCTTTTAATTTGGGCTTTCCTTTTTGCCACGGCCGGCATCACTTAATTTCATTAGCTCTGAACCTGTAGAGCGCTTTTTCAAAAGCGTCATCTCATGGACGCACTTGAAAATGAAAAGAAGCTCGGGCTTTTTTTTTTCCTCTCCCCCCCTCCTCGCTCCCTCTCTCCTCTCTCTGCGCTCCTCAATTAACAGAATCGTTTCCTTTCAACTAAAATGAATGTTATTGAAACCAATTAGCATGGACTGGAAAATCTCTCGTTAATGAGGGGAGTGTGGGTGAGTAAACAGGAATGAAAAGATGAAATTAGAGAAGAGGCTCTTCTTGTTGGCCTGGAATAATGACATGCTTAGTCGCCTAATTGTCTAGTGAAAAGCACCGCTGCGATAGTAACAGATTGCGGTGTTCATTAGGCAGCAATGGGCCACCTGCTGCTGGGGCGGCGAGCCCGCAGTCCCCGTACACGTGTTTATCCCAGGGGGCACTTTTTTTTGGACACAGCGCTCACTATGAAAAGCAAATGAGCTTGCCAATATGCTGCAATGCTGTGTCCTTATTGCCAAGGCACAGAAGCATGATATGTCAAATCAAATGAAATGAATGAAACCCAATAGTGTGAAGCTGGAGGGTTTCCTCTTTTTCCCTTTTTTTTGAAGATGTTTTTGCAGGAACTGACCTATAAAAATACAAGGGTTAGCAAAACTACGTAATTTCATTAGAAATCCTAAAGCTAAGTATTCTGCTCGTCGTTTCTGTGATCATATCTCATCACAGGGCTCTTTATTGCTGCTTTTGAGGCCCAGTTTGTACAGAGCGTGCGGGTTGAGAGAGGAATAATGGGCCTCTAATTGCAGCGTGGATCAGGTTGGGAGGGGCGGCATTCTCCCAGTATTTATCCCCCTCCATGAAATATTTAATGGCTCGCCGGGAGAAACAAACTCTACACACATTCTGTAATTCATAACCTGGAGATAGCCTTAGACGTAAGAACACAACGCATCCATATCTCGATCCCCCCTCTTTTGTCTCTCGCCAGCCTCGGCTGCTATTATTCCTGACTACACAGAAACAGAGAGCGAGAGAGAGAGAGAGAGAAAGAGAGAAAGAGAGAGAGAGAAACGAGAGAGTGATTTTAAAAAATAGCCACTCCTAAGTGTAATGTTAATTAATTCATAATTAATTCTCACATTAGGACTAAAATAGGGAGCACATATTCTTAAGCTCAGTGGGGTCCGCGGTTGCTTTGAGGCACAGCAGAGAGTGTGGATTTTAAAGAGCCATGACCCCTCCATGCAAGAAAATAACAAAAGTCATCGACTGCAGCTTCTCAAAGCATCACCAGCCTTTTGTGTGTGCATCTTTTGTGTATAAATCTTGTCCGCTGTGTATAGACGTGTCCATGTTTGTCTGTGCGTATAACACTGCGCATCAACATTGTTTAAGAGTCATTCATGTGGTCCGGCGCTCCCCGACAGACCTCCTCCAGAATGCAAATAAGTCCCCATTGTTGCATGTTGCACCGTCTACAGCTGTTGGCCATAATTATCTCGCAGATAACTTAAAGGGTGTCAATTAAAACGCTGCTCTTTTTCCGCTGCCCTCGCCTCTCGCCTTGTCCCCTTCCTGCCCCCCCCGGCCTCTCGGGGAGCCGAGGTGAAGGTTCAGGGTGAGAATGGAGGTGTGAGAGCAGGGGGTGAGGGCCGCTCCAGGTTGTTTGAGAGAGGCTCAACTGATCTCAGTAATTTGCGTTCAGATGTAAAGTTCCAGTCGCAGATTCGCGCTTTAAACCCTGACGCCTGTTTATTGCGGCTGTACGTGTGCGTGGAGCCCGTCCGGGCTGCGTTTGTGAGCTGCATTCATTCATGAATTTACAATAGAGCAGGGTGAGCCGGTCCCTGTGGACCACGCTCTGGGGGCCAGGGGTTGGAGCCTTCCTCTTGAAGGGGGCTAAGCGTACCCTAGGTGCTCGCCCCACCCCACTCCCATCCACACACACACACACACACACACACACATGACCATCACCAGTCCTAACCCCTTCACAGGCCCCCTCGGGGACAATTCAGCCTTTGAGAGCTGGGGCTTGGCTTCACAACACAGCGGTGGTTCCTCTGAAGGTGATTGAGGAAATATTTGTCTTTGTTTGCCATCCCTGATGATGCAGATCATCCAGAATACGACCTGGATAAGCAGCTTTCAGACAGGTCTAAACTGAAATGAAGGTGTTCTGTCTACAAGTGCTACAAGACTGGATCTCATGTTTGTGGTGAATTGAAGGAAATATACCAGGATCCTTGAAAGATATGAAGGAGGATACTCCTGTGAATTGTGGTTAGGTGACTTGTAATGGAAACACAGATTACATTTTAAATCATGTGTGTATTTTAAAGGTCTTTGGGGATTTGAGGACAGGAACCTCTTTCTCTCTCCCAGGAGATTTCCCTCTGCTTAATTGATTTACTTTGTGCACAATGACACACCCCATAGCACGTGCATGCGATCACTAAGTGTCAGTGCCACGCGCAGGGATCTCCTCTGTCTCTAACCCACACACACACACACACACACACACACACACACACACACACACACACACAGATGGGTCACCAGCTGGGACAGGACAGGATCTGCTGCCTTTTTTTATTACAACTGGGGGAAAAAAACTGCAAAGACAATAAAACAGCAAGGTTCACACATAAAATTTCACACTGAAATAACATCTAAATTAGTTGAAGTGGAGCACATTTTACTCTGACAGTCCTATTATAAAATGTGAGTGACGTGACTGTGGCGACACGGCAGTCAGTGGTTAGCACTAGGACCCGGGTTCAGCACCAGAGACGGTCAGATCCAGGGAGTTTGCATCTCCTGAATGTTTAGGTTGACTGGAGACTCTATATCGTCCACAGGTGTGAGTGTGAGACTGAACGTTGTGCATGTAGGCGTGCATATGTGTGCATGTGTGTCCCTATGTGCTCTTGGATAGGCTCCAGCAGAGGTAAAAAATGGATAATGGAAGATAATAAGATAGATGTGATTGTCTTTAGTTTCCAGAAATCTGGTCCTCAACCAAATACAAAATTTGATCCAAGATCTCAAATCTGAATCTTAGAAGAATCCATCCAATAGGTATCGATAGTTTTGGGTTTGGAGGCAGAGGCGTGTCATTTGTGGATTTGTGGGGACGAGCGAGTGACAGGTGGGAGACATGGGGACCAGGAGTAGTCTTTAGATATTGATGAATGAATGAATTAGGAGTTATTGAGGAGGCCATTGATTGTGTGCCAATTCAGGATTAATGGATGCCAATAGGTTGTCTGGGTTCCTGAATAGTGGATTAGGGTCAGGAGAGAAGATCACAGTCATGCAGTCCTCCACTTGTTCCACGGTTTCCTGCCCCTTGTTTCCTTCTCTTCCTCTCACTAATGCTTCCCTCTATTAATAGGAACTGCTCGTCTAGAGATAGTCCAAATGTTGACAAGCCCTATTGTGCATCAGTACCGAAAAAAGACCCATCTTTTTGTTTTGGTAAACGCATTTTTGTTGGTTTGTTCTGCGTGAATGTCTAAGTTTAGCTTCAAAGTCAGATTTAGGAAAGATATTTTTGATATTTCAGGGTGATTGAATGGATGAAAAGATGGATGGGTGATGGATGGATGGATGGAGTGGATTGTTTCAGTTAACTTAGGTCTGAGCCCAGGCTTGGGTGTGCAGGACTTTAGTTTCTGAATGTCTCATAGTTTTTAAACTTTCTCTTCCTCTGTGATTTGATAATCTAACTCTTACTTCCTGGTTTTATAATCTGACTTTTCCTGTTTAGCCAAGAGTTTCCCTCTGCTGGTGAATACGGAGTCGAGAGGCGGAAACTGGACGTTGTTGTACTGGGTTTGATTAGGAGGAAGTGTGTCTCTATACACTCTCTCTTTGACCTCAGGAAAACAATTATTGTCTCTGTCCAGCCCCCGGCGCACATGTCACTCTCCTTGGTGCGGTCAATGTCGTAATTGTTGGTACTTAGTCATTATCACATTATTGCCTTTTCCAGGCAGCAGCTACATATTGATGGTCTCTAAGACCCTGATTTATTCTCTATTACTGCCCACAAGCCAGCATTAGATCCTGTGTTTTTACAGTCATCTGCTTGTCCAACACTTAAAAAAATGAATCAGCTGTTTTGTCTGTCGTGCTTTTCATCAGAAGTTAAACTAAACCATCTAAACTAAGGTGATAAACAACACTGTTTTCTTCATATTGTTATTTTGATGTAGTACAAAGGTGCCCAGCTGGGCTCAGGGTGCAGTTTTAAAAGATCTCAAGAGGTTGAATGTACAGTAAATTTCTACCTTTGAAAAATATCTGTACACGCAGAGATGAGGTTCCAGATAATTGTTACTGAACACCTTTTGGGTTTAGACACAGGGTCACAAAACATTGCTAGTTTAGATAGCGCATAGCGTTTTGAACTGTTTATTTTGTCCCTAATTATAAAGGATTGTTGCTTTGTCTGGTCTTTGCTTTCATACTTTCATATTTGAACAGAAATAACAACTCTGAATGCATGTTATTGAATTGTTTTTTTCTTATCTGGTAACACATCATGGTTCATTGTTATTTGTCTGAGAACTTAACATTCAATGGTTGAATCATAATCCACTCCAAATACACTTTGACTGTGCTTTAACTGCAAATAGGATTTGGAAAAATAACATTGTGATTAATGCATGCTAACTACATAAAAGAGCTTAGAAATGTAATTAACAGTAACTTCCTGCACCTAATTGGTTTCATTCTGTTATTCATTAGATTCCACTGAGGACCAGGAGTGGAATATTAGATGCATATTAGAGGCATTACTTTTTGATGTTAGGAACACAGCTTAAAGAGCGCCATTTATTATTTATTGTCTCTTTTGTTTTCGCTTGCGATTGCAGCAGCGGGTACAGCGTTTAGCCTCGCTCCGCTGTGAACATCCTCACCTCGAGGAGCGAGGGCGTTGCAGCCGTACCAGACGACAAGTGGAGAAACGTGCACACGGTTTACACTTAAAAAAGACAAAATGATTGATACACAGAATTTTTCTTTTTATCTTCCCCTCATGCCCATTTTTCTCCCTTTCTCACATGTGGAGCAGAGGTAATGGCTCCGGGGAGAACTGGGGTTTTATTGATGATGCTTGGCTCAGTGTTCCTCTCCTCCCATCGCCTCCACCTCAAACAAAACAAACATGTTGCACCCTCACTGTGAACCTGGACTCCTTCCTGACCAGGTAATGATAATTTCAGGAGCTGCGCAACTGTAAGGAACTAAACACTGGAAAGTAGAGCAAATTAGGAAATGAAAAAGCTTCTCTTATGCCTTTCCTCTGCATTTAAATAACTGTGAATATTCAGAAAACTGGACCAGTAGAGGATTACAAAGGGTGCTGGTGGGAAAACAGCAACACAGACTTGTGCTGATCTTTGCGTTTGCTGTTGTGCGGCTCTTTGGTGTGAGTTGTGTGTAATGGATTAGATGCATAAGTGGAAAGGGCTTCGAAGGCGATGAACTCATTTGTCCCAGTAGCCCCAAGTAAAGTTCCTGAGACCCTCTAGATGGTCTTATGCATGTGAGAGGCCTCTCTGATCTGAAGTATCAGGACAGAAGAGCACAAATAATCAAGAACAATTTGTGCCTAGAGCAACGAAAATCCACAGTGGACTGTGAGGGCCAATTTTTCATTGACCTCCTGCCTTTTGATAATGTGCATTTAAATAATATTTTTATTAACTGAATTATGAAAAGAAGGCTTCCGTTTGTTTTATTTAGAGAATATTTCCTCTCAGAGGTTCTCACTTTGTGTCTAACTAGTTTCGGATTGTGGCTCCGTCTTTGTTGCTGCAGAGGAGGTGGTAGGTCCCGGGTACAACAAAGTGAGTGTTTGTGTGTGCGTGTGCATTAGGGTTGTGAAGACAGATTGACCACACACCAGGGGAAGAAACAAGAACAACAACAAGAAAAACCCAAACACAGGTGACAGAGAAACTACAGCTTTCACGTCACCACAGTCTACACGAAACCCTCGAAGCTCTCAAATCCTTCTCCCAGTGTTTTACTCAGTCACCACCTGCTTATATCTCTATAAGGCCACTCTATACGCAGCCTCTGGCCACCTGTTCCAAACTGGTCCCATGGGGACATTTTCTTCTTGGGAAACCTGCAGTGAATCTGAGTCGAACACCAAATTGGGTTCTAATAGAAAACAAAACCCTAGTTTGTTTCCTGTCTTCAGTATTTAACAAAAAAAAAACCTCAAGTACAAGTTTGTAGCACGCATGGCACATGTGCCTCACACGCTGCCTCACAGTCTTTTATCACCTGCTGCACCAGCCGACCATGCAGGGCGAGGGCAGGACAGTGGCCTGATGGGAAAATAGGAAATGGCCTATCATCGGGCTAACAGGGCACTACAGTCCGCTAATCAGATCAGGAAGCTGGGTGTGTGTGTCTCACAGCGACAAAGTGTGTATGTGTGTGGATGTGAGTACGTGTGTGTGTGTGTGTGCCAAACCCGGCGGAGCGTTAATGGCGTCCAGAGGCTTTGGGCACAGCGAGGGCCCAGCGCTGGGGGGCCTTTCCGGGTCGGGGTGCACTGTCGCTCTGAGCGTGAGTCAGCTGGCCGATGAGGAGGGTAAATATTTAGGTCCAGCAAAGGAAACATGTTTTTCCCCTCCCGCACTGCAGAACAATAATTCCCTCCTTCTCCTGCCTTGTGCGTCTGCTTCTCAGAATAGCAGTAATTATCACACTTCCCTGCATTCATCTGAGGACCTCATTGTCCCAGGGCAGCCCGGCCACTGCCCCACCCACGAAAGAGAAAAGGCTCGCTGACGTGCCCTTGTCAGTCCAGCCATTCGATCGCGTGTCTTTGCTTTTATATGCATGGAGATCTGGATATCTGTGCTGCAAGTGCGCAGTATGTTTGCGTAAATGTATTGTTGCCTATCACACCATGGGAGTGGGGGGGTGGTTCCCACAGAATGTCTCTAAAAGCAAAAAAAATAAAAGAAAGTTTTCACAGAGCTCATCAGTGGAAGCATCAGTTCACCTCAAACTGAAACTGGACCTAACATCACTCCATCCTTCCATCACCTAACCCACCCTGTACAGTACAGTATCACAGGGATCTACTGGACAGACTTGCTGTTTCTCCCAAGTGAGCAGAAAAGCAGAAGATAAAAAAAGAGTCCCTTTGATTTGTCACAGCACTGTCTCACAGTGCTGTTGAACCCAGGGACCATGGAGCCCTTTGGAGAATATGAAAATCCCTGTTTTGTGGTTTTCACACAACAAAGGCTCATTGTTGATTGTCACATGTTGCATCGGTTGTGGTCACCTTAAACTCATGTTTGTTACAGTGCCAAAAATATATTCTTCTTTTCATATCAAATGCTCACTTTGTTTGTTTGAAAGCATAAAAAATGTTTGTCCTTCACGCCAACGTCACCTGCTGTCGGCTACAGTGGATTTCAGAGGTTTTGTTTTTTCATTTGTTCAATTTTCTCGGAAAGAAACGAGACAAAAAGATAACTTTCCATCTGGACTTAAAAAGTGCTGTTGAGTACGTTATTTAAGATAATGGATAGTCGCACTGATCCAAGTGCGGTCAGCTAAAGGTGCTGTCACCGTTCATATATTTAATGTGACTAATCTCTAAATCCTATTTTCTCACACCTTTTACTCCTGCATTTACATCACATAATAAATTCCAGCTCAGAGCTACAGACGAACCATTACAGTTAGAATAAAAGCTTCACGTCCAGTGACATTATCACTGTTACCGAAACAGCTGATTGTTCATGAAAGAAGAAACTTTACAGCTGTTTGCGAGGAAGATAAAATCGATGTCACGTGTGGTCAAAGGAGGCTGTTAAGACAGAAAAGGCTTCCAGTTAGGAATAACTGGATAACAATCAGCTCATTGATTGGAAAGCTGAAACCACGCAGACCAAGCAGACGACGTAGGGCCGAGCCAGTAAACGATGGGAGTGTGCTTTGATGCGACTGGGCTAGGTGTCAGGCCCAGCTGATGTAGGAGAACGCATAGATTCAGTGGGACTGTGACGGGATCAGAGCAGGAAGTGCACGGGACGTCCTGTCACTCAAACACACACATCCATAAACATGCACACACATGCACACGCACATTAATGTCTGAGAGATACTCGACTCTGACACGCTGATAAATCAACATTATAACGCTGTGCTGTCTCATTTCGTGAACACACACACACACATCCACGCACACACACACACACACACACACACACACACACACACACACACACTGCCCAGGAAAATATCATCTTATTTACAATAACCTGACACTCCACTGTGGTGAAAACGGTATTAGATTCTTGATGACAAATAAAGAGGGTGAGGGAGAGAGGTAGAGAGTGACGGGAATGTTGAGGTGGGGGTTTTCTTGGGAAGCCGCATTTTTTAGTATGCATGTTGATCCTGTTAGGCAGAAATGCAATAACAGATTCGTAGGTCCGCTGTGCAGGAGGAAAGACCCTCGCAACTCTCTCTGACTACCCACTATTTATCATCTGCACATAGACTGTCGCTGGGAAGAATATATTGCTTTAAAAAGTCGCTGCCGTAATAGCATTGATCTAATTTCCATAAATTTTCATCTGGAATTTGATATTTTCTTCATCGGTGAACAACATAAACTATTTAAAGAGGGTGCTGGTGTGGCAAACTTTTCCTCCCATCCTTAAATTTGCTTTTGAATATTCCCTCATGATGGATACTTCACGGGAGCCGGCGTAGGAGGGGACTCTCACGCAGGGCAGCTGGAGTGGCACCGGCAGGATCACACACAGTCGCCCCAGATGGAGCGTGCCTCATCACAGCGTCCACCGCTCAGCGTGTCCCATTCATAAATCCTTTGCCATCAGCAGCCATCAGCGGCCATCTGCTGGTACCACATCACCTGTTGTTTCATGTCATGGATATAAAATGCGTACATATGCACACATATTGCAGTGGATGGCTGCAGCCCAAGTGTCTAATTGATCGCAGCGATGTTTGCTGTGCGTCCTGTCACTAGCGCTCCGACAGGAGCCACAAACGCGTCGTTTTTACCTCAGCGTTGTCGTTCTGCTGATGCAGGAGCCGCATCACATAACAGAGGAGGCGATCTCATATTTGAGAGTTGTTCCCATCTGCCTACTCTTCGCCTGAGGTTTGTGAAACAAAGAAAAATAAAATGTTGCGCGCTTCCTCTGCAGCTCTTAAAAACATCATAAGAAGCCAATCTTCAAAGCTGAAACTGAAATAAATGATTAAAGGTGTTATTTTGCTAATAAATATGAACATCATATCCATATTAGGTACAGGCATGAGGTACACTTACCTCAATAAGGTCAAATAACCTTAATGACTCTAACTACAAACAAAATTGACAAAATTGGCAAAATGATGAACTGTTAATCCCTTCTGCTCACACCAAAATCTACTGTAAGATCCAGCCCATTAAACTCAGAACTAACACTTTGCCCCCAAGAAGCCAAAACCAAACAATAGCAGCATTGACACTGCTGAAGTGGCTGGATGTGTTTGGTAAAATGTTTTTGACTGTATAAACCACCATGTGATGATGGAAAGGTCGGCAGTGTATCACCCAAGGATGCTTCCACATGTTGGGGTGTTGAACCTCTCACTTCCCTTCCAAGCATGGCCATGCTGCCCCGAGCCACAGTCGCCTATAAAATAGACTTAACATATGTTTTCCTCTTAGTGACTGTCCGGATCTGGTCAGTCATGCATTTTCAAGCTTTTGAGCAAACAGGCCTCGCTGTCATTTTTCGTGCTTTTCATGTGTGAGTCCACACACGGTGCACATCATATCTCTGTGTTGTGGCTGATGAATGATGATTAACGCACCGTACGCAGCGTGATGCAAATTACATCTATGCAATAGCACATTAGACTGATATTCTGGAGCGATAGCCATATTAAGCATGACTGGTTAGAGGCTGATAGTGGAAGCCAGCAGGCCGGTACGAGGAAGGCGGAAAACAGTGCAGCGGGACTGTATGGTATCAGCATCAAAGACATCAGTCCTGCAGAATGTCATTATCTCTCTACATGCATCTATGTCCAGATGGCCCCCAACCTGCTGCTACCTCCAACAACAACAGCAGGCTCTGTTTGTGTGTGGAGGTGCTCACGCGGTCCAGGCTCACGCGTGCATGACGGTTCCTCTAACAGATCCCACTATAGAGATGATGCTGGTCAGAGGCAGGTTTCCAGAGTGCAGCAGAGTCTGACCTGCGCTCAGAGAGGGTGGAGGCGCCATGCTGCACCATGTTTGACTTCTTCACTCTAGAGCGCCAGGTTTAACATTGATTTCAAGAGTTTGATGCAAACTTTCAAGGGTCATTCAAGGCCCTGCTCGTGGCTACCTCGCTGACATTTTAACCCCTCATGGACCAGAGCGCAACTACAGATCCTCAGGCAGGGTTCTCTCGACTGCTCCCAATTCTAGGCTAAGGACAAAAGGTGAGCAGGGTTTCACTGTCAGACCTTCTAAACTCTACAAAGCATGTTTTAAGTTTTAAGTTTTAGCATGGATAAATCAGCTCTTAGGATTCCACTCCCTCCTAAAAGTCCACATCCGTTTGCTATGAAACTATTTTGACCATTTACCATTCTGCCACTTTTAGAGTGCATCAAGCTTTTGCAGTAAGACTTGGACTCGAGTCAGATTTAAGTGACAGAATGTTTTGTTAAGTCTTTGATTTGCTTGATTATGACATAAGCTCCACTTGTCCTCATAACTGAGCTTCCAGGACTTGAAATCTCATTTGGATTTTCCCCAAAAAGACTTCAAACCCGCTGTGACAAGACAGGCTCATGAGACAGCACACAAGTCAGAGGCAATTCAGTGAATAATGTAACACAACGTGTAACTTGGACAGACTTTTTTTTTTTGGGTGAGGTGAGGGTGAGACGCAGGCATAGAGGGAGACAGAGATGGGAAGGGGGGGGCGAGGCGGGGGTGATTCAGGCAGCAGGTGAGCGTGAGCCACCAGGGGGATTCATCTGTCCTGGGTTCAGACGCGGCCTCATTAGTGAGCAGTGAATTACACTCCAGACACGTCTTTATGTAGACTAATCATATTACAGCCAGCGCGCTCAGCTTCACCCTGGGGGGAGACAGCGAGAGGAGGGGGGAGGCGGCGGCAGCGGTGGAGGTTGGAGAACTTTACAATCTGATTTGTCCGGGAGAACTCAATGTAATCTAGCACCTCCGACTGACACCGTTTTATCTATCTGTCCATCTATCGCCGCACGACTCCACCCCGGCTCCCCCTCCACCTCTCTGCTGCACATCCACCCTGCAAACCCTTCCTCTTGTTGTCTCTACCCCCCTCCCTCCCTCACTCCACCTCAGTCCTTCTCTCTCTCTCTCTCTCTCTCTCACCCACCCACACTCTCCCTCCGAGCCGGAGCCGGAGCCTCCCTGCCCCCACGTTGTCAGTTCTGACAAGCTGCTTTAATGGGCGATGTGGCGCGTGCCTCTGACCACTGAGCACAGTCATTAACCTTCACTGGCATAATTGAATTCAAGGTTGATTGCTCGTGACCCTCCCCCCTGCCGAGGTCCCTCTCAATGTACATATTCATTACAGGGCCCCGGCTCTAAATGGATTGCACAGGGAAAGCTGTAGCAATCATCCAGGCCGCTCGGCGGGGGCAGCGGCACGCCGCCCGGGGGCCGCGAGGGGACGGAGGACAGAGCGGAGCGGCTGGGGGGAAGAGGAGGAGGCAGGGAGGGAGGGAGCGAGGGAGGGAGAAAAAGGGGAGGGGCACTAATTGCATGCTGGAGGAAGAGGATCAGATTATGAAAAGAGTGAGAGAATGAAGATGGATCCCTGTGACACTGTCAAATTAAGGGCAAGGCTTGTAACGCGGCGAGATGTACAGTGGCACGGACGAGAGAGGGAGAGAGAGAGAGAGAGAGAGAGAGAGAGAGAGAGAGAGAGAGACGGGAGATTGGGAGGAGAGATGGAGATGGAGGGAGGACAGAAAGACGGAGAGAGAGAGAGATAAACGGAGGGAGGGGGAAGATGAGAGAGAGGCCATTGAGGCTAAGAGAGAATTGAATGTAGAAGAATGAAGCAATATAGACACACACAGACGGTGAGTGTGGATGCACACACACACAAACACACACACACACACACACATACAAACACACTCTCTGGCCGGTTTCTGTGTGAAGGGGAGCATATATCACCCCAACCCCACCCCCCAAAACACCACCACCACCACCCGAAGAAGAAGAAGGAGCCAGCAGGTTTCTAACTGTCCCCTCTCTAATAGCTGTCAGATTACTATCAGCCAAACAAGACATCCAGCCCCCCCCACCCCCCACCCCTCCCCTCCCTCTCACACCCACCACCGCGCTGCCATCTTCTGCATTACCCTCTGGTCCTCCTCTCTCTCAGCAGTTGCCACCTCCTCCTGTTTAGCTGCACCTCCACTAGCTTCCCCCTACAGATGACCTGCCTCAGCTGTGGGGGGGCCACTGCTGCCTTATAGGGACCCAGAGTATTTATTCTAGGTCTCCAATGTTAACATCCCAACTACGGGACATTGGTTTAATCAGAAATGCCCAGTCACATGAATGATCAGCTGACTTTATGTTCGAATGGAGGCTATACACAAAATATCAGTCAAAGTCAGTTATTTTGCATTACATTGTCCTCTGTTTTTTCACCTGTTTATTTTTTGGCTGGGAGGTGATGATGTACCTGCTGATTTGTTATTCAGCAGAGCCAAGGAGAGTATTTGGTTATCTACTGGTTCACCATAAAGGCTTCATTACAATCAGCTTGGTTAATCAATTACCCACTAATACTTTTAAGATCAATTTCACAGCACAGTAGCAGCCTCGACACCATCAGACCCTGATGTTCCTGTTTCCAAAGAGACTGGAGGGGAAGTGAATTTTCCACAATCTGGCCGACCCCGGAGCTGCTCTCACTACAGCTAATGACAGATCTAGAAAGCACTAGTAAACAGTGAGCTCTGACTCTGGCCTTTTGTTAGCCGTGTGCACCACTACTGTCGTCTGGCCGGAAACCTCTCCGCCCTCACAGACAGCCGGTCCGCAGAGAGTCATCCAACTGTCAGTGCTCCGCGCCGTTCCAACCCCACGTATGTTCACTGAGTGTGTGTGTGTGTGTGTGTGTGTGTGTGTGTGTGTACTCATACACATGTGATGGTCTTTTACCCCCCCTCCCTCATCATCACTAACAGGGTTTCCCAGGCTCTGGCCAGGAGACTGTGGGTCACAGGGCAGGAATCAAACAGCAGAACAATGGAGAGCTTCCTCTACTTAACCTCCTAATGGGCTCTCAATGGCTCCCCTGGCTCCCTGAAAACTATCAGCCACTGGATTCACTTACCTCACTACATCAGCCAGGGTGTGTGTGTGTGTGATTTTAACTCTGTGTGTGTGTGTGTGTGTGTGCGGGGGGTCTGAGTGGTGGGGATGTGGCATGCTACAAAGCAGAGCGTGCATGTGCATGTGTGTGAATGAGTGGTAGGTGTGAGACAGAGAGCCAGACCACAGACAGGGCCCAAACGCAGAGGAGGTCCAACTGTTTCTGATGAGCTCTGTGTTTTCTGGATGGGAGAGCTCGAGGTCTCACGTTCTCACAGCCACCTACGAGTCAAAGCCCTCGCGAAGCGGCTCGACCGGCCAGGCAGCCGACTTCCCAGGCGGAGACGGAGACGTATGTTGGACGTGCGGAGATGTGCGGGCAGGCGCTCGGAGGCAGCGCTACGTACGCTTCAATAATTACTTTGAGCGCGTGCTTCATCCCCGAGCACCTCGCAGCCCCGAAATCTGCACAGACAAGTGGCCTCATTTATTTCCTCGGAGGAAAATAATTTAGCAGTGTCGGGCACTAACGAGCTAGAGCGGAGGGATTCCTAATTAGATTCACTTTGTTTGTGTCATTTTAATTACGTTGTGGTCCCCAGCAGTGGAGCCACCCGTGATCCTCCAGTCTCTCAGCTCGGCTGCCACGCAGGCTCTAACCGCGCCAGGTCCCAGCAGAGCTCTGCGAAAACTAACAAACTGAACTCTCCTTCCTGTCAACCAAAGCGATGACAGGCTGGATTTTATGTTAATTTGTTGATTCTGAGCATGTTTGGCTGCCGTGTCACTTTAATCTCAGAAAAAGCGCCACAAAGGTCACCGTCTTCTGATGCAAACAAATACACCCTCTCTAAACTTTTTTGGTGATGAATCATTATTTATTGCTGTAAATGAAAGGCATGGGGGACAGCTTTTCCTGCCTGTGTAGTCTTAAGCGGTGTGTTTATGTTGTGCTTTTGAAGGGAAAGCTTCACTAAACCGAACCACTTTGAGGTTCCTTTTGAAGTATTCCCCTAAGACACGGTTGCTAATTATTTGGTGTTTCATGATGAATTCAGCTCAGTTCATTAGACTGTTTTAACTGATGTTGCCGTCTTAGATCCTGTCTGCCTGAACGCACACACTGAGCCATTTAGATAATTGAGTGATTAATTGATACCTAATGATCAGCACGGACCTTATGTTCTACTTTCATTTCAAACTTGACGATTTATTATCAAGTTATTACCGGCAACTTGTGCGTGTTTGCAGCAGAATGTAATCTGAAGTATATTCAAGTGAGTTCTCCACTCGGTATTAGAGTGTGAGGTGAGGTGTTTCACCTCATATTAGTGTGCTATATATGCAGTGCCAACAGATAGTGAAGTGAACTGAATGGAGAAGACAAGAGGCAACAACAACTAAGGAGGATGAATAAAGCGAGAGTTACCTGGAAAGATGAAGAGAACCAAAGAGAAGAAAGAAAGCGAGACAAAGCGGGACCCTTGAGGTGTCCCATCACCGATGTCGTTCGGGAGCCTTTCATCCCATCTGTCCCGTGCTGTGTGATGGTGATCAGTCTTCAGGGACCCTCCTCTACAGATGAGGTCAGCCTCACCTGTCAGTCACTTTGCTCCAGGCTGAGGCCCAGTTTGCTGGGGTCACCTCGAGCAGGGAATCCCAAACCCCCAGACCTCCAAATTGGAAACAGTTCCAGATGAAGAGGACCAGAAACAAGATTTCTACCCTGTGTCTGCTCACAAAGTTGCAAATAGCTGAATGAAGCTGTCAGTTTATCCTAGCTCAGGGAGAGTCCAGTGATGGAGTGACACAGTGGCCCAGTGACAGATGATATAATCTGATCATTCTTTCAGAACAATGAAAAATGTACTTATATTACAGTTTGTGTATGCGTGTGTCTGTACCAAACATTGATTAACATGTAAAGGTGACCTCAGACTTTTACTTCGCTTTGTTGAATATCACCTCCAGACCAGTAAAATGTCAGTTTTGGTGGCATCCACATCAATATGAAACAGTTCTTTGCAGAAACAGCCCATAATATCTACATATAATCATAATAAGGATTTTAAAGTAGCATTTGGGGCATTTTCTGATGAAGCGTTAACATCACAGAGCAAGTATCAATGCTACCTTTAACTATTCAAGGTCACCTATAAGTGAAAGCACAGTTTTGCTTTTAAAGCATTTTGCAGAATTAATCATAGTCATTTGCAGACCAATAACATCATATTAGTATGGTAAAGAGTAGAGTACTGACACATATACTCAACTGTACTCAAGCTGTGAAGGAAGCCTAGCAAAGCGGCTGTAGTTCTATATTTATTGTACAGACACGAGAGTTAATCTCCCGATCTATGTTCGCACAGGAAAGCGAAAAGGCCAAGCAAAACGTCCTCCCGTCCCTTTAAAACTTCACTCATCTGCCTGTCAGTCACTTGGACGTGACCCCGCGCTGCGTGTGCGTGCGTCCACTAAAACTAACACAGCTGACGAGCTGTATAAACATGTGAGCCGACCGCAGATATCTTTTTGTCCAGGAACAACATTTTGAGTCCGCGGGACAATGCCTGCACAGAGGCTACACAGCTGTGTGTACACACTCACGCCGAGGTCCGTCGCTGCAGGGTCATCCCACTGAAAACACAGCTCACAGCCACCAGAAACACTTTACAACAGGAAAACAGTAGCTCCACTCCAGGGAGAGGCTCACGCTCCCACTCTCTTTAGACACACTTCTTTTCTCATATCGCCATCATTCTATACAAACTCTCACTCTCTCTCTCTCTCTCTGCGACACACAGGCTGCGTGGTGTAATGTGCATATGTCAGCACTGATTGCCACGCTGCATAATGCAGTTCGGGAATGTAAAGCAGCCCATCTGTGACTGCGACTTCTGAGTGGAGAATAAAGATGCAAACTGTGGGTTAGATGAACAAAGGCTGCATGTTTCTAATGTGCTTGTGCAGAGAGGACACAAGCAAACACACAGGGACACACACACACAGTACACACAGCGCTGTGATAGAGATGCTGTCTTACACTGTGGACTATTTGGATTCTACTACTGGGACTGTCCAGCTCTAACTCTCTTTAACTGTAGGGGCTGGTGATGGAGATAAGAAGAGGGAGTGAATCCCAGCTACACCAGTTTCCTTTACAGAATCCTGAAGTTTGAGGTTGATTAGAGAAATGTTGGTGAATGGTGTGTAGGACTGCAACAATCGCTCATTTTTTGTTGAGTAATCTGTCAAGTACTTATATCAGTTGTTTGGTTTTATCATCATCTTCTTGGATATATCTATATCTATCTATATATATATATCTTTCTATGTCTTCAAATGCCTACCAACATTCAAGTTTGTGTCACAGAGAACTAAAGAAACCAGAAAATACCCACACATAAGAAGCAATGATGAGGAGATATTGATTCATTTTCATTAAAATCATTCTCAAAATAAACAAAAAAATCCATTAAAAGCTAAAATCTGCGAATTGTTGAACAATCAGCCAATTAATAGCAAATCAAATAGCTGCTGCAGTTCTAACAGCACGTGTGTATGTGTGTGTGTGTGTGTGTCCTGTGATGACTGGAAGACTGTTCAGGATGGATGATGATGCATGGATAGATGGATGGATGGATGGATGGATGGATGGATGGATGGATGGATGGATGGATGGATGGATGGATGGATGGATGGATGGATGATGGATGGATGATGGATGGATGGATGGATGGAAGATGGATGGATGGATGGATGGATGGATGGATGGATGGATGGATGGATGGATGGATGGATGGATGGATGGATGGATGGATGGATGGATGATGGATGGATGATGGATGGATGGATGGTCACGATGCACATCTTTAAACTCAGTATTGATTGAAACTATTTTGAATGCATTCTGCAAAACTTTGCAAAACCGTGGAAATGCCGCATGTTGCTCAGTCTGTTCCCTTTGTGTCTAACTTTTAACCTTTGTGTTTGCATAAATTCCACGATCAGCCCTCGATCACTTTCAGCTAAATGAATACAGACTGGACTAATAAGGGAGAGCTGGCTGAAGGCTTAATGAATGTTGAGAAGGAATCACCCTGGAGACGGTGAGTTGGCTAAAATCTGATTAGGGCAGTTTTGTCTGTGAATAGCTGCTGGATGTTTTGAATAAGGCTCCTCCACTCACTTATGCAACAAATACAGCCCACAAAAATGGTTTTGTGAACAACGGCACTGCTGTGTGAACAATGACGCTCCGTTTTAATCAAAACTTCACAGGGGAGAACAGGCGTTGTGGAATCCAAATGTCTAAAAATCTGTCATTTTGACGCCTGAGATATTTGTATAATTAAAAAGGAGAGGGTATCGTCTGCCCCATATATGATATGACTCCTGCACTGATGAAATTATCTATCTTGAAATAAATTAATATGTTTATCAGGTACAGAGGACAATTTAATAACTCACCTGTCAAAAGTACCAGATTATGTCTGGAGAAACTGGCAGCTGATAATTACCCACAATTCATGCCAGAGGTCTGAATCTTTGCAACAGAAAATTGATGAAACACAATCTAAATTGGGTACAGTAATCCATTCCAGGTTATGATGGGAAAAGGCCTATGTAAGGTGGATAAATGAAAAAGATTCTGGGGTTAGATTTAAATAACCATAAGAGCTCTTACAAGCTCAGTTTCATTCATTTTAGCCGTCACTCTTAAGTTACATTGTTGCTCTCTTTTTGTGATCCATTAGGAACCGTGTGTGACCTCCCTCACACTCACACACACACACACACTCTCCCTCCCTCTCTCTCGCTCTCTCTCCAGTCCGACTGATTGGACTCTGTCTCATGTTCAAACCACCTGGATGTGGAAGTGCCGTCCTCTCCGGCCGCGTGCTGAGTGCAGCCTCAGGTCTCTGTATCTTACCGTCGTCCCACTATCAGGTTAACACTGCGCTGTCCTAATAGATCTCACGTAATGCATCCTGTGGTCATTTATTACAGAAATAAATAGCTGCCCAAACCCACTCCCACTGTCTCATGTTCAAACCTGAGCGAGCGCTCTGCAGGCATGTGGTGACTCAGGGTGACGTCACGCTTCCTGTTGCCGCTTAATGGTTCGTAGGCAGCAAATAACACCGTCTCGATGTTCACTTTGCAAGTCGAAATTAAATCTGTTTGGGTTTGACTAATATCTTGCAGTATCTTGTACTTAATGAATCATTTGTCTTCTCATGGCAGAGTGAAATGAATGTGGATAAATCCTCCAACCTTTGTTTGGCATCGCTGCAGGTCCTGTTGTCGCACCAGATAAACTGTGAGTTATTGAAATCATATTACTTATCTATCCTGAAGTCTTTGAAGATGTGGTGAGACACATTGTAACGAGCTGTGACGTATACCTTACATCACAATGGCAGTCAGGCTATCAGCAAGTTTTGACTGTAGTTTCTCTCTGTCTAATTTCTTTCTTTACACATTTATTTCCCCATATCTGTTCAGACATTCTTATAGACCAGGTCATGCTTGAAACAAGCCAGTTGAGAACACCCTGTGTCATTTTCACATATGAAGCCTCTTATCTGTTTAGAAACACTGGTTTAATGCATGTGTGAAAGCGGCACGAGTTTCCCTCTCTGTCTCCAAAGCTAGGCTAACAGGGTGCTAGCCCTATATGCAGCAGTTTGTTAAAAGATTAGGAAACACACTTGCTTTTCAGCAATCTGAGCTGCATAACTCATACCTCATATCTAACACAGGTTTTCATAGATATAGTGAGAGACATTGGAAAACACGCTATTTTCTCTCTAGCCAAGCATGTGATGTTTGTACAGTGAATCTGTAGCTCCGAGGAAAGATTTGTCTGCAGGAATAAGCGCTCTGCATCCAAGCCAAGCACAAACAGCGATTGTCAGGAGTAATAGTTGGTTTTAGTATTCTATAACTGACAGAATGGAAGTTTTACAGCTTTGTTTTCAGCAGTTTTTTCAGTTTTTTGCTGACAGATTTTTCTTTGTTTAACACTCACACTGATATTGACCTTTTAGCAAGAACTACGAGCCACATGAATTAAGTCATTTCCACTGTTCCTCTTCAGGTAAAATGTGACAAACATTGCAACCTTAGTTTTTACAATCAAGTAATGACCTCTTAGAAGTCTAATCGAAAGTAAACTTTGGGTCAAGATTGTAGGTTTTTTAGTAACTGACAGTACTAAGTACTACTATATAGCTCTATTGACTGTATAGCCCCGCTTCACACGTACCATCTGACTCAAGCTGTAGATAAACTGTTTTTATCACAAAAATAATGGTAAATGGACTGGTTCTTATATGACCACTCAATGCACAATGCACATTTGCACCCATACATGCACATATACAGTACATACACGGTCCATATACACACACACACTTAGGGGTTCAGTAGCTTGACCAAAGATACTCGAACATGTCCACTGCCCTCTCGCAAGACCTGGTCGTTTGCACCGTTGGACAAAATCTGAGCAGAATCCAAACTGCGGCCATCCATGCTCAGGTCCCTGGTTTCTGAGGGGATGGTTGGTTTGAAGGAGCCGCTCTTTTTCTCCAGCAACGATGTGGCAATAGAGTATCTGCATCATCTCTCCAAAGTGTCGGACAAGACGTGTTCACACGATGGCCAGCTGGACCTGTGGCTAGAGACGAGGCAGCAGAGAGGCACGGCAGGCAGCAGGGTTTTTAATCTGTCTGTCTGCGTCTCCTCTCTGTTATTAACCTCACGCCCTGACAGCCTGCTCCCCGTGACACTGACCTGCTTCACCTAATGAGCTACCAATTACTACAAATTAGGCGAGAGAGAGGCCACTGCTATCAGCCACTCCACACACTCTTCTCAACAGGTCTGAGGGATTTGGATGTAGCGGGATGCTCAGGTGGAATAAATAACGAGGCTGTAAAATGAAAAAAGAAAAAAAAGAAATGAAGTGGAGACGGTGATGTGCATTTTGGATTTCTGGAGGTGTGAGGATGCTGTTAACACTGTGTATGTGTCGCTGTGCCGGGGTGCTTTAGCCTGGCACCTCCTGTGTGTTTCAAAGATCATTTGTATTTGCACCTGCTCCCGCTGTGCTGCCTGGGTATGCACATGTGTGCGCGCGTGTGAATGTGTGTGTGTGAGTGTGTGTCTGTGTACGCCCACATAGTTGGTCTTTAACCTTGCACACCTGGCTGCTCTGCGAGACCAGCTTCTCTCTGGCCCAAATCGATGTTTATTCATTTATTTATGGGAAGCCTGGAAATCATCGCCCTTGTCTTGGTCTCCTGTGACAGCGAGCGAAGGCAGCCCAAAATTTATGCATGGCAGCAGAAATTAATTAGGCATCAATTAACTCATGCTAATGTGTATGCATTGAATTTTTTTTCCTCCAACAGCCCGCCTGTCAACTAATTTGTAAAAACTGTTTCACAGAAACGTCAACAGTCAGGAACAGACAGTGTCTTGTAGGCTATTTTCTCATCGACAGAGAGAACTGTGAAATCAGAGTGGAATAGAGAAAAGCCTTGAGATGTTAATAAACAAAGCTGGAGGAGGAGGAGAATGTGGCCTGCAGAGGTCACAATGCTGGAGCCTGCTTCTCCTCTTCATTTAAGTGTGTCCCTGGCCTGGAAAGGCCTGGGAGCCATGCAGACACACACACACACACATACGTTCACAGAAAGACAGAGCGAGAGAGAGAAAGTGAGATGGAGGGAAAGGAAAGGGAAGTGAGGCGTTTATTTGTTGCTTCGCTCTTAAGAGGCCGCTGGTTTGGCAGGGAAACCCCAAAGGTAGAGTTCAGAGAAAGCATGAGTGTGTGTGTGTGTGTGTGTGTGTGTGTGTGTGTGTGTGTGTGTGTGTGTGTTTTGAGCTCACAGTCTCAGTGCTCTTTCTTTTGCCAGGAGGTTTCCAACAGCTCTTGTGTTAATAGTGGGCTCGCTGCTCCGAAAGCAAAGACACTGGTTGTCTGGTTTAGAGAAAAGTCGAGGGATCATCAAACCTGCATGTACAGCATGCATTCATATACAGCTCGCTATAGAGAGAGGTGAAGAAAGAGCCCAACAGACTACATGTGAACCACTTCCCACATTACTTTCTAGGACTTCTTATGGGCACATCTTTTAAACCTCTGTAGTGGTTGGGGTCAGTTATTCTCTCTGGCCCTTGTTTCTCCATAGATGATGAAAAATCCAGAAGTGGAGCAGCGCTGAAAAATAAACAGCGCTCGGGCCAGAGCAAAATGTTACATGAAATAAAATCCAGCATCCAGCATCGAGTAACATGCCCCGTGTCATCCGCCTGCTGATATATACGATGGTTATCTGGCTATCTGGCCGTGTTCTGTTAACCTTAGCCCGCTCGCATTGAGGACTCTTAGCAGCACACCGACAGCTTGATCAATAGGTCAGCGTGCTGACAGCAGTCCTCAGGGTCCGGGTGGAGGGAGACGCTGGGTGGGTTGTGGAAGAGGGAGGGGGTAGTTAAGGGTGATCATGTATCCCGCAGACACCAGAAGAACCTTAAATGGGATGAACAAAACCCACAAAACACTCACTTAACAGATGACCCTAACCCCAACCACCTAAATACTAGTCACCACTCCCACACCCTGACACCCAAACCTGAACCAAAAGGTCACTGGGAAAAAAGCCTTTTTCTCTTCCCTCATATCTCTGTGTATTTTTAGCAGCGGCAGCAGTGAGATACATGGCACATTGTAAAGCCAGCGCTTTATTGACGTTTCACCCTCTGTCATCTGTCTGTGTAATGACCCGACACACCTGGAGTTATTCCTCATGATGTTTCCCGAGCGTCCTCCCGCTCCTCGTGTCCGTCTGCATGACGGGGAAATAAAGGCACGTGGTACGATGCTGGCCAGATAACCCCACATTTACATTCAAAAGGAGCTTTTGACAAAGCCGTATAGCAACAGGCTCCTTAATCAGAGGGACGGCTGTGCAGCCCCGGCCTGCCATCTCCTCTCCTCTCCTTACAGCCATGATCTTGAGAAGGAGCTTTAAATTGGAAATTATTACACATTAAACCCTCCGCACACAGGCCAGGATCGAACTGGATCAATATCTTGCCCGACACAATAAATCAGATGCTTTCTCTCTCCCCGGCCCTCTCTTTTCCCCTTTGCTTTTTCAAGTGGCTATAGGCCACTGCTCGGCTGGAACATATTTAAATTTTCTTGTAACAAATTAATTCCAACATTTTCTCTTGATTGAATTAGGGCAAGTGCTGGTGCTGTCACAAGTGTTTGGGCTGCTCCTGGGGAGAGACAAATTGCCAGGCCTGGACACGGGTAACAAGCGGTGGTGTTGAGTCGCTGATAATCTCCCCACTAATTCTCCATTACAGCAAAATGAGGCCATAAATCTTCCTGACAGCTGATCGATGTAAACATTGTTTCCCCCATGATTGCCAGCTCTCCCAGCGGAGCTACTGTCCGCTCACAATCCGCTGAAATTACTCCGGCAGCAGCCCTCCCTCCCTTCCTCTCCTCCCTGGAACTGGTGTGTGTGCGTGTAGGACTGGCCTGGCGGGGAAACCAAAGTCGCCGCTGTCCTGTCGAGGTGGCCATCTAATTTTAGCTCAAAGCTTGCTAAACAAATGGAAAATATTAATCAAAATGTCGCCCGTTTAACCACTGGCACAAGCAATTCTTTATAGGAGAGTGATTGTTCCACTAAGCATTTGGTCACACGGCGTTGCAGGTTGAATGAGATGAAAAAGACTGTTGAAAAATGGAGGAAATAAGAAATAGAGGGTATAACATGCAGTCAAACAGTGATTCCTTCTCTAAATGCAGCTATCAGTCCTCCTTCCTCTGTGTGCGGGTAATGGCATTAGGCAGAGTAAACGGCAGTGAAAGATTGAGTTGTCAAACAGTCAAAGCACAAGGCTCGTTATCAGCGTGTTCACTGTCTGATAATATTCTACACCATTATTAAAATCCAAT